>JAQJVK010000004.1:40133519-40733519 GCA_035578135.1 Flexamia atlantica
ATGGCCGTCGTCGTAGATACACTGTTTCCCAGCCACCCAGTCCGGCCAGTCAGGGAATTCGGAGAGGTAGGCGCCTTCCCAGTTTTCCGGGAAGAGGAACTCACCGCCGCCGTCCGATCCCTACGACCCAGAAAAGCGCCCGGTCCCGATGGCATTCCGGCGGAGGTGCTCAAGCTCGCTGCGGAGGTGAATCCAAGGCTTCTGCTCGATATGTTCAACGCGTGTCTGGCGGAAGGCGTTTTCTTTTCTTCGTGGAAGGTTGCCCGCCTTGTTCTTATTCCGAAGGCGAAGAGCACACCGGGGACCCCTTCTTCTTTCCGACCCCTGTGTATGCTCGACACGGCCGGGAAAGTGCTTGAGAAGCTCCTGCGTGTCAGGCTGACCGAGGCCATCGTCTCTGCGGGGGACTTGTCCCCGCAGCAGTACGGCTTCAGATCCGGTCGCTCTACCATCGACGCTATCCAGGAGGTAGTTGAGGCAGTGCGGAGGGCGGAGGACCACAACCACTGGTCGCGCCGCGTGGTCCTTCTCGTCACGCTCGACGTGAAGAACGCTTTTAACTCCGCCAGGTGGAGCGATATGCTGTGGGCGCTTGAGCATACGTTCCAAGTTCCCTCCTACCTCCTGCGTATGTTGGAGGCGTATTTGTCAGACCGCGTTCTGTTGTACGACACGACCGAAGGTCAGCGGCGCATTCCCATCACTTCCGGGGCTGCGCAGGGGTCCATTCTCGGACCAGATCTCTGGAACGTGTCTTACGACAGCTTGCTGAGGCTAGACATGCCCGATGAGACCCGCCTCGTTGGCTATGCTGACGATGTCGCTGCCTTGATCGCTGCGAGGAACGTCGAGCAGGCAAAACTGAGGCTCAGCGTAGTGATGGCCAAGGTCAACGGGTGGATGCGAGATCACGGCTTGTCCCTGGCTATCAGTAAGACGGAGATTGTCGTCCTCACCAAAAAGAGGATTAACACCGTGTTCCCGGTGCAGATAGGTGACGTCACACTCGAGACTAAGCCTGCTGCAAAGTACCTGGGAGTCATGGTCGATAGCAGACTGTCTTTCGGCGAGCAGATCCAGCGCGCCGCCGACAAAGCCGCTAAGGGTGTCGCTGCCCTTGGTAGGCTTATGCCCAATGTCGGCGGTCCTCGCTCCTGCAAGCGCCGCTTGCTCATGACTGCCGTCCAGTCAGTCTTGCTGTACGGGGCGGAGGTATGGGCTCACGCACTCGAGAAGCGAGTCTACCGAGACCGGCTTGCCCGAGTCCAGCGCCGAGGAGCTCTGCGGGTCGCTTCGGCCTACCGCACAGTCTCCGAGCCTGCTGTGATGGTGATCGCCGGAGTCATTCCCGTCCTCTTCCTCGCGAGGGAGAGGCAGGCGATTTACCGGAGGAGGCCTGAAGTGGGCCGGGAAACAGCTGCCAGGGAAGAGCGCGATCGCAGCTTCGACTCTTGGCAGCGCGACTGGGAAGCCGAGCTGAGGGGACGTTGGACCTTCCAGCTCATACCTTCCGTCCGACCATGGGTGGAACGGCAGCACGGCGAGGTCGATTACTACGTGACCCAGTTTCTTTCTGGGCACGGGTACTTCCGAGCCTATCTGCACCGGATGGGCAAAGTCGCCAGCCCGGACTGTCTGTATTGCCCCGGCATCCCAGACACGTCCGAGCACACTTTCTTTCAGTGCGACCGTTGGCACGCCCGCCGAGCCTCGCTTTCATCTGAGATCGGCGTGATCGTCAGCCCAAACAACATCGTCGGAGCTATGCTCCAGGGAGAGGGCAACTGGAACTGTGTCAAGCACTACGTCCAGGCCATTCTTCGGGCGAAAAAGGTCGACCTCGATCGGCCTTAATCCTCAGCTTTTCCCCAAGGAGGTTGCCCTAGTGGCGTAATATCAAAGGCCTAGCCCGAAGTAATGTGTGAAACAGTTCCAGGCTAGTGTCCTCGGTGCCGAGTGAGGTGGTTTAGTCGGTAGTTCACGGGACATCGAGCTCGTGGGAGTCCGACACTACTGAGGGGACAACGAGCCCCTCAGTGTGCGTAAACGCATTCCACCTCCTACCAAAAAAAAAAAAAAAAAAAAAAAAAAAAATCCCCTACAGCTACAAAAATAAACTTTTAATTTTTATTAATTCCTCTAATTAAAAAGTCTGCAATCTTCCTCCTTGTAAAAACAGTCACAGTATCGATCATAATTTATTAAAGCTATTTAGACTGCAGACAGACTAAAAAACTGTTTGACCCCGGATATGATTCACCGACAGGTTGTATCCTGAACGCCGGGATTTCGTATTACAGAGGTCCATTCTGAAAACATCGTGCGATGGAGGTAAACTTCGAGTTATAGAGGTAAAGCGAGACTCGAATTCGTCTTATCTACTGAACATCGTGTTATAGAGGTAATTATTGTGTCCCTTCGAGATATAGAGGTAAAATATAACCGAAAATTAGTTCGTACTATGTATAGTGATTTCTTCGTGTTAGACAGGTTTTTCCAAGGGGATTAAAAATAATTCGTGATATCAAGGATTTCGTGATATTAAGGTTCGTGTTGGCGAGAGTCGACTGCAGATACAAACTCGAAAGAAGTTTTGGTCCAAATAGAGATCATAAACTTAAGGCCAAATTTGTTTTACAGAATGAATAATTTTTGTAAAAATTATTTTAATTTTTTTAAAGTAAACTAAACTATGTTCCTGACTTTGATAGGATCTACTTGAATTTCATTACAACGTTTTACTTGACCATACTTAATGGAGTGTTTCGATAACTTGTAGCCAACAATTGACATATTTACTACATTTTATTTCAGCTACACCATAGTCCTTTAAGGGCGCATCATAAGCATTCACCATCACAAACACATTCCAAGTAGTGTGCCGGTAAAGAATGGTCAACACTTTTTACTTCATTACATCATTATACTAAACTTAAAAAAAATATTCGTTGTTTTCCTGATTAACGTGAGGACAATCATGAAATGAGAATCTAAAACGCTTGTTTTTTGCCTTTTTTATGGTTCTCGAGAATTAGATGTAACCTTTCATCAATAACTCGGGAATAACTTAAAATATTCTCAGAGATTAGGTACCTTCTGAATATTGGGTTGCGCTGAAAAAACAACCACCTTAAATCCACAGCAATTGAATTGGGCAAATCAAATCACAGAAATTCGTCACAAACCATTTTGTTAAATGTAATTGAATATCCCCGTGATGATCCATTAGTGTCACATGAGACGGACTTCCGGTCTGTCTTGGCGGATCCGGAAACGTCACTGCAACTGTGCAACAGCTGATGGATGCGTTCTTTGTTCTATAAAATAAGAATCGAGGTTGAGGTTATGTTTGATTTTAATCTTTAGTTGTTTAAGCGTATGTTCCATGGCAGGCTATTATATAATTATTTTCTGTTGTTGCAATTGCAATAACTTAATAATTTTTTTAAAAGTCTGAGATATTTGTTTACACAAAATCGATATAGGCCACTTAATTCTTTAAATCAGTAATTATCTTATTTGGAAACTAAGTTTTGGTGGCAGCCAAATATATTTTTTTGAAATATTATAGGTTTGTTGTTATTACTGAACTATCTGGAAAAATAGTTTATTTCATCAATATTGTTACTAAAGGGAACAATATAAAATAAAATAAATTTTTCATTAATAAGCCATTTGTTAAGCCATTTAAATGTGAAAAGGTAAGTTAAGCTGGTGCAATCAATAATTTTTATGACAATTTTTTCCAGTTTTATGTTAGTTGTGATAAGATAGTGCCGAAGAATTAAAAATATAATTTTTGGATGTAAACTGTGTGAGCTACAGACATCAAAAGAGCAAAAATATATTTCTTACATCATTTACGGGGTCACAATTTAACATGGAGTACCTATGTTTGGGGATTATTTATGATTCTAGTGGGATATTTTAATTCTAGGAAATACATGTTCCCTTGTGGGGATTAATGTAAGCACTATTGAGTACTATGTTCATAAGATCCCGTCCTTATAATAATTAGACCAAATTGTAAGTTGTAAACCTGGGGGCGAAATTGTAGTACGCATCCCAATGTTAAAATGTAGGTCCCTTAGACTAGTTGTCATTAGCTGTTGGGCTATTAATTAACAGTCCTGCCTAAGAATCATGTTGGACAGTAACAAGACTATGAGATCGCGCCACAATCATCCTACACTCATCCTTAACACATAGATTCACCTTCAATACCCCTAACTGGTGTTTGGCGTTTTTTAATGGTAATCCAATCTAATCTTAAATATATAAAAAATTTTGTCGTTGCTGGATAATAATGTTTTTCTTCTGTACTATAAGTGTCAAAGCTCTAAAAATTATGACATTTTGAAGATCAGAAAATACCATACGATAGCCCAAAAATTAAATTTCAATAGACACCTGCATTCAACAAAAGAATGCTATCGGAAAATTTATACAACACATTCCAATCACAAGCACTGATAAAAAGTTGAGAAAATCAAAGGAAAAGAATAATTAGACTGCCATGCTGCCTGACAGAATACTTGCCCCTAACATGGCCTGCACAATGTAAAAGGCTTTTATGGCTTGTGGAAGGGAGGGGGTAAAGCAGAAGAATTTTGCTAGGATTTTTCAAAATTTCCAGTTTATCCCCCATTTCGCCGCGGAAATTCAATGTACCTTAAATGTCTCCTGACTTTCAACCCATGTATGCTTTATTTAAGACTACGTCAGGTGAATACCTGCAAAATTTTATTTCTCGTTCTGTAAAAAATCATGTCACTGTACTTAAGTATAAGTGCCAATTGAAAGGTTATTATTGAAAGTATCAAACCTTAGGTATTAATATATTTGGAACAAATTCTCAGGAAATAATACAAAAGATGAAAATAGCTGAAAATCATATAATGGAATGGTGCAATAGCAATAAATTAAGTTTGAATACAAATAAAACCCAAAAATTAGAAATTAATTTCTCAAATAAGCATCATCTACATAAGAATATATCTTCAATGAAATTCTTAGGTATAGTAATAGACTGTAAATTAAACTGGCAAAGTCATATAATTCATATTTCCAAAAAAATTAGTAAAGGAATTTATATTTTAAGAAGATTAAAAGGCAATGTGGAATTAGAAGTCCTAAAAAATGCATATTATGCTTACATCCATAGTCAATTAAGTTATGGAACTATATTATGGGGAAATTCGAATGAAGCGAAAACAGTATTTAAAATTCAAAAAAAAGCTGTGAGAATTTTAGCAGGAGTTAAGAACCAAACACATTGCAAACCCATATTTAAAAATTTCAGAATTATGACATTAACATCAATTTATGTTCTTCAAAATATTTTATTTGTAAGAAAACACATGAATGATTTTAACCATAATATTAATATACATCAACATTCAACAAGAAATAATTCAAAATTAACAATACCTTTTTGCAAATATTCAAGAAGTCAAATAAATTTACATACATGCATTAAATTATATAATAGCATACGTGAAAAATGGACTTTATTATCGAACAGAACATTTCAAGAAAAAATTAAAAGTATTCTTACTGAAAAATGCCCATATAAAATTCAGGAAGTTCAAGAAGAAAATTATTGGACTAATTAGAATTATAATATAATTTATAATATAAATAAGATTAATTTAATATTGCCATGTATTTATATAATACCAACGACAATAAATGATTATTATTATGATAAATCTTATGTTGCACATTTAAAACCACATAAGTAATTCTCCAGGGTTTTCCAGCGGAAACAAAACTTTTTGATTGTGATTCGATACGCAGGCGGCAAGCGTAGGGCAACAATAGTGGGCAAGGCGGGTCAACTAGCCCTACTTAGGCCGTGACCTCTTGTATATGCTAATTTTGCAACTTCTTTCATCCTACGGTGCTCTCAATATTGTTCCAGGCTGGATAATCTGGCAGTGGTTTTAAGCAAGGCCCTAAGTTAATACATCACACATAATTGTTGATAACATCGTGGGAATTTATTGGCTTAAATTAAGTTTAATAAAATTTAGAAAATAGTAAATTTTAAAATAATAAATTTTCAAAATAATAAATTTTAGAAAATAACAGGATACTAACTATGTATATTCTGAATAGCTTACTGAAACCAAAAAGTAATTGTTGAAAAAATTCCAATGTTGGGGTTGTGGTTTAAAATATTGAAATTTAATATCTCATTACCGAAACATATTTTTCACGTTTAACTACTACTCCCCTGTTTTTGTATATGTTTGTCACCTGCGAACATTCATCATTACATTGTTTACCAGGGACAAATTATATTATCTGTCTTTTTTTGGTCATTTTTTGATTTTTTTACGATATAAACAAATAACCCCCCCCCCCTCCCAGTACAGCTGATAACAAAATAGTGCAGTGAAAAATATCGTTCAAAAAATGAGTGAAAGTTTTTGAATATTCTTAACCACATGACATGCTTGAAAAAGCTCACACTTTAAACATATGGTCTCAAATGCATATTCCCACTTTTTACGTGAAATATACAGTACTATTTTTAAATTTTGGCAATGACATGTGTGCAATCAATAGTATTTTCCTCCTCAAATCGTTTATAGTCGATTTACTTTTTGATAGCACATTTATTTCCAAGCGATTTATTTACCTTACACATTAAACGTAGGAATCGGTTGACACGCCTCAGTTACCGACCTCTCCATTGATCTGAGGGTGTATTGTAATCATGTGTGGAGAATGTCGGCTGACAGTTTGATATTGAATATCAGCAGGGGACTCTTCAACCGCCTGTGCCTTGGTACCTCAAACACCGTTAATATTGACTTAACTGAAGAGTTTCCAAGTTAATGTTTGAAAGTTTTAGGTGGTATTGAGAAACAGTATTATTAAAACTTGTAAGTGATTGAATTTGGATTCAAATATCTTTGGACATTATACTAACAAAATTGTAAAATATTTTGGTTAAATCGTAAAGTGAAAAAAACTCATATTTAGCAAATTGAAAAGGAAACCTTGATAATGTAAATTATAAAACTAATGTAGGATACCGCAAGGACAAGAATTCTTCTCTCTATGCCAGTGGTAATGGCTTAATTATTGTAAGGGTTTTTTAAAATTCTTACATTTTCTATTCTCTTACACTAAACTGTCCATGCTGCCTTTTGATTTATGCATTTTAAAAAATCACGTTGTCTATGCTTATACTGAGGAATGTAATTTTAATACAGCCCTAAGTACTGAACTAAAGTAAAATTCTTCATATAAATTATTCTAGAAGTCTGATATGAATTACTTTCATGTTTTATTTATCACGGAAAGCCGGCAGTTTTAAAGAGTGGCATCACGTCAACAGTTTAATAACACCTCTACTGATATAAATAATTCACCGTATGAAGCAATCACCTTGCGCAAATGCTATTAGATTCTTAGATTAAACTGGTTTTTCTAAATGGGAAACTACCTGATATTACCTAGCGCAATAAAATCTAGTATTTTATTTTACACCTTGCTTTTTAAATCTTAATTGTTTGCTGATTTGTTAACTATTTTCTTATAAGTTAACCAAACAAGTTTCTTTATCATTATTAAGATTTAATATTGAGGAAAATACCAGTTTTGAAAACTTAGTGTTGCGAAACCTTATTCTGATTACATGACATAAATTTATACCGCAAATATGATTTACAAACTCTGTGTACTGTGGACCAGAAGGGTACGTGGTTTTTGAACGAGAACAGGGTTAACAGGAATACGCTGGAAGGAATGTCTTGGATCTTAAACTTAAATAACGCATTATGTATTGAAATAATATCCAATAATGATAAAAAATAAAGGAAATCCATAGGAAGCTAGACATAAGGAAGTTTCTAGATTGTGCTATTGTAGAAAATGTTGAATGTTAGTGACTTAAGTTTTCCCTAAGTTTTATGCCCACACCATTAGCTGTTTATTAGCAATTCATTTTTCCTCTCTTGAGTTACCTGAAGCTGCAAGTTATATAGAGGGTGCCAAGTTAGTGGAATATTGTCCTGTTTCTACACCCATAAACTTATAGCTCTACCTAAAGCTAAAAACCTACTGGTAAATACCTACTTTTCTCTATTAAGGAGTGATCAATAGTACCCTGATTCCCAGGAACTATAACAGATTGAAATTAGAGTGAGAGTCTATCATTATTTCTTGGTATGATGAGAATTGTTGAAATATGTTACCGTTTTTTGCAGACGATATATTGTAATCTCACCCAAGACGTTGCGCTCAGGGATGGTATATAACGTGGCCACCGTGGTGATGACTGAAGAGTTTGATGAGGTAACTGTCCATGCCAGTATCGTCGGTGAGAGTGAAGTTGTCGCAGAATCTTCTGCTGTCGTGCCGACTAACACCTTCAGTATGCTGCCTGTCAAGGTTAGTGATGGGAACATGGACTACCCCCCCCACCCCCCACCCCCGACTACTAGTGACTATCGACTGGTGACTATCGACTGGTTCTATTAGTTTCGAACATCAACTAGTTCTCACTAGTCCTTTAGTCACCACATAAAACATCGACTAGTGAATGAGCGAAAACTTTGAAAAATCCTAATCTATACTATTGGTTAAATTACCATCTAGTCGGTTAAAAACAAAAAATTTTCTACAAGACATAATAATTTACTAGAAATATCGGCAAGTCAAAACAATCGACTATTCAACTGCCCCTTGTGATCAAGGTATGAGTTAGGAAATGCTTGGTAAGAGTGGTTTAATAATGTTTGGGCCTGAATAGGTGTATAACATTTAAAGAGTAGAAACTGTGATAAATCCCAATAGAAGGTTATTATTCGCGAGGGATGGAAATATTTACTAATTAAAAGTGTCTTGTCATTGAGAGACTAAAAGTAGTTTTAAAAACTTTAAGCATTTCAATATACCTATGTGTATTTTCAGGTAGATATGTCTATTTTACCAGGGGCATATTCAATCAATGTTGAGGCGAAGAATAGAGGAGTGATTCTGTTCCGCAACAGTTCTGATCTGATATTTGATCCTAGATTTTTATCTATTGTCATACAAACAAGCCAGCCCATCTACAGGTCAGGTCAAGAAGGTTAGTATTGTGGCAACTTTATAGAAATTATCCTGACAATTTAGAAGTACAGTAGGTTAATTTAATGCCTGGTTGGAACCTCAAATTGGGGATAGGGAATTCCCAGGGACAGGGAATTGAAGAACCCAGGGCCAGCTAGCCAGACAATGAAAGCCAGGTAAATGATCGTCTTCCCCAAACACGCTCCTTGTATAAAAGTTACCAAGGAAAATTTCAGCAGTTTCCTCAAGAGCTCGAGAGATAACTAAACAGAGGTGATACCGTAGTTTAATTTTTCACTAAATCAGCTCCCTCTAAAAAGGAGTTACTTTGGTAAACAGATCTGCTAAAAAATTATCGGGACTAATTTTTTTATTCTGAATTTAATTTTCACGGTCTAATGTAATCAGTCTAACAGGGGTTGACTCTACTATCCTGTGCTTTTAATTAAGGTCATCAACGAATCATGCAATGCTTATTCATCAGATATTCAATTGAACTTAATGAATCAGACAGTAGGCAAAAAAATGGAATCAGTCATTTTGACACTTTTGTTTTCATATTCTTATGTATGAATTGATTTTTATTTTAACGATCAAATCATTTATAGTGGGGATCAGTTATTGTATATCATTGATTATTTCAAACCTTGTGTTTATTGGGATTTTTTGACTTAGCTGTTGTAATACATTTATCGCAATGTTGATAATGTTTGTATCCAAAAGAAGAAAAGGCATGATTATTACCACCATCATGTTAAAATAATTCCTTGTGTTTTTATTCTGGTTTTGCTATCATTATAGTCAAACTTGCTATTATTAGCGAAATTTTAATAAATCTGTCACACATGCTTCCAGTTCTTTTTCGTGTTGTCACCCTCCAAACAGACCTGAGGCCATTCAATGACGGATTGGAGGTTTATGTTCTCGTAAGTCCTAGTTATAAAGCTTACAATTTCATAAAGTATAATTCAGATAAGAAGTTAGTTAAAATTACACTATTTATTGATATTATTAACGATTTAAGCTTTGGTTACAAAATAATATTGCACATAAAGTCTAACACTCTAAATTATGTACGCAGGCCTATTCATAGACATGTAATCTTGACTAAAAGACATTTTATCTTTTTAAATTTGAATTCTTAATATTATTTGGTTAAAGTATTTCTATTTAACGTAATTGCCCTTCTTAGAAAGAAAACTCATCTGTTGGTTTTTGAAATATCTGAAAATGTGATATATTACTACCTTCAACTAAAACATTACATTAAGATAAAAACATGTAACTATCTAATAGTTTCCTTTTTACATATAAGCAATGATATTTTGATTAGGATTTTTGCGGACATTTGCCATTACTGATTATTAAAAAACAAGTTTCTTAACGTTTCGGGATCTGGAATCTGATCCCGTCTTCAGGTGGAAGAAAACCTATAACATAACAAGATTAGTAACACATACCCAGGAAAACCTGGACAAAAACACAGCTAAAACAGAAAACTGTAAAAACAGTCACAAAACACTTACAGTCCTGTCTGGTGATTCTTGATCTTGTGATTCCTTTGTTATTTTGTGTTATTGTTTTTCTTTTCAGCTTAGTGTTTTTGTGACTGTTTTTACAGTTCTCTGTTTTAGCTGTGATTTTGTCCAGGTTTTCCTGGGTATGTGTTACTAATCTTGTTATGTTATAGGTTTTCGTCCACCTGAAGACGGGATCAGATTCCAGATCCCGAAACGTCGTGAAACTTGTTTTTTACTAATCAGTGATGGCAAATGTCCACAAAAATCCTAATCAAAATATAAAATCACCATCACCAACAATGAATTTCAAACAAAGAATAAGCAATGATAAGATAATAACCAAAGTAAAAAAAATTGTATATAATCCTTTTAATTTATGATTTTTTTATAAATTGCAGGATCCAGACGGAATGATTATGCGAAGATGGGTGTCAGCATATACTAATAATGGTGAATAATAAGATGCTTTAGTTGTTGATGATAAATGTATCATATATCTGAAAGTCATAGTCACTGTAACCGATTCTGTGATAAGAATAAATGATCTTGCTCACCAAAGTAAATCAGCAATTCAGATATTTAATTAAAGAAGAGAATTAAAAGTTTACTATTCCGAACAAACTTGTTTTAAAAAATTGACTGTTTATAACCAGAATATTATACTTTTATTAGAGATTTCTTTTACGTATTAATTTAGTTTCATGACTGGAAAATGAATAAAACACACTAAGCCAAAATTATAAAATGGTATTACTTAACCAAGCACAAACACATGACTAGTTATAATTTTCAGGTTCTTTAACAATATTTGTAATATTTTACTTATTTATTATAGGTGTTTCCAGTTTGAGATTCAAACTTCCAAAATTAGCCAAAGACGGTTACTGGAAGATTCGTATAAAAGCTTGGAACCAAGTCACGGAACAAACGATAAGAGTGGAGACTTACTTTGACCCTTTATTTGAGGTAATGAAATTTGTGGTAGTTACAATACATAAAAAATATAAAAAATATAGGAATATATATGCAACTTTTGAACAAAAGTTTTTTTATGATCTTATAACACTAAATTAAAATAATATTTGTAATCGCAGAAAATGAATTCAAACAGTTTTCAGGTGCATGTCAAGCTACCTCCGTATATAACCAAGAGAGAAGAGTTTATAACTGGAACAGTCTGCGGTCTTTACACAACTCAGAGAATGGTAAAGGGCAACGGGACCATCACACTTTTTGCAAGGAAGAGAAAAGAAGATAAAGAATTTGTTCCATTGTGGACAGAACATGTATTTTTTGTAAGTTATTATGATATTAGAGTTTTTACTGGGTTCAATAAAACTTTTTCAGTGAGCATGTCCTTATTTTTAAAATTCTGTCTGCCGAGATACCACTCTTTATTGCATAAAAGATTTACACTTTGCAATATACAAACACATTTGAAAACTTCCCCTGTTGCTGTAACCTTATCACATCAAGATTTACATGAAATCATGAACAGGGCCGGATTTACGATTTTGCCGCCCATGGGCCCAAAGCATTTTGCCGCCCCTCCTCCCAAACGTGACAATTTGCCAGACCTTATCATAGGCGTAATTCGCGGGGGACAGCACTTGCTCCGCCCAATATTTTGGGATTATAATTTATTGGCTAAATCTGAATTTTTTACATAAAAAAACAATAATTGTGTTTGTGTATATGTCTGCTGATACCAGCTGGTGAAAGGCCTCAAAAATAAAATTATACAAATAAATATTGTGGTGTTTTCAATTTTAAAATTTTATAATATCCATTATTAACAATTTACTAACAAGGCAGAAAAATTTATTTAATTTGTGGCCAAAAAATCTCTTGGTCGCATTGCCGTGGTCTGAAATTCTCTTGGTTGTTTCGCCGCGATAATGTTTAGGTCAGTTCGGAGCTACCAAAGCCTCATTATCGCCTTCTTTTTATCTTGGCCGTTTCGTAGTCGAGAGTCTCTCTGTTAGCTACTTCCCTATAGGAAAACTATGCTAAAAGTCGGGAAAAAGTAATGAATTTAAACGTTTGGTCGGGAATGTCGAAACTTGAGGTAAAACTAAACGAAATATAGCCGTTTTCACGGTTGGTACCGTCATCGTGGCGGGCAAATCTCTTGATCTAATCACAACAAACAAACATTTCTGTAATGTATGTATTGTGGCCGGAAATCAGTCGTTTACATCGCGGCTGGAAAATCTCGTTTTGCGGCTGGAAAATTGCCTGCTTGTTTCGCCGCCGGCAGATCTCTCGGTCGACAAGTCTCTTGCTCTTTTTGCGGCCATCGCATATGATGGCCATGTGTCCGAAAAAACGGCCGTTTTAACAGCGGTTGGCACGCATGTATCTTGGTCGTTTCGTGGCCGACAATCGCTCTTTTACACCGCTCTTTTAAAGGAGGCGCTATGACTGATTTCATTGATCGTGCATTTCTTTGAAATAGTCGGGAGATGTAAGGAAAAGTCGGATAAACATCATTTGCGAAATCTGGTAAACAACCTGCATGGATTTTGCAGCGACTGGCAATAAAAGCTCACATTTAGGTTGTATCGTGGCCTGCGAACATGGGTTGTTTTAAAAAAGGTTTTAGTCGTATGTTGGCCGTTAAATCGGTTGGTTCTATAGCGGTCGTCAAACCAGTTTAGTTGTATTGCATGTGAAAAATCTCGATCGTATTTTGAGACAAATACCTTGATTATTTGCATCCGACGAATCTTGGTTGTATCACAAAACAAAACAAATCTTTAGGATTTTTAGCGATCGGCGAAATTCCCTCGGTCATTTCACGGCAATAAAATCTAACGGTTGTGTCGTAGTCGGTAATCTCGGTTGTATCATCGTGGATGTATACTTGTTAAATCTCTTGGTGGTATCGCAACCGCGTTAAACCTCTTAGGCCTGATTTCAAAACTCTCGGACGATTCGCGGCCGTAATTTTTTCGCATATATTTTTTACTATTTAAAACATATCGCCCTCCCCACCCCTCCTTCTTATGATCCGATTCCACCATTACCCCGAATAACGAACGACTCAACACCAGCGCCCGCGCCCAGGCCCAAAAATAAGCTTTCGCACCCCACTCGCCTTGAGTAAATCGACTGCCGCCCTTCCGTACAGTATGACGCATTATCTAATGTAATAATAATAGTGTAGTCTGCTATGAAAAAATTATCTAATGTACTAAAAAACTTCTCTCCAGACTTTTTATAGTTTTATTAGTGTATGAATCTGAGATAAAACGAAAACATTGCAAAAACGTTCTACATTATTTTAGTAAATTTTTAATTGGCCTTCAAAATTTGCCGCCCGTAGAAATTTGCCGCCCTGGGCCTGGGCCCATGTGGCCCATGCCTGAATCCGGCCCTGATCTTGAAATCATCTAAGATCCCGTTTATGTATTGTGGCTGCAGCTGTAGTTTTCCCGCAACAGTTACTAACTGCGAGCGGATGGCAACAGTGACCGGTGGGAGAATCCTTACCCACAGCTGGAGTGTTTATTATTTTGTCAGGCCATTTCACACAATGGTGTCAGTAGCTGCTGCAGGAAAAACTGCAGCTGCGTGTATAAACAGGGTCTGAAAAAGTTGACTTCTATTTTGTTCAGTCAGTACCACCTTCACTCCCGTTATGTAAAAGACTGTTGGTAATTTTCACTTAATGTTTTCAGAAAGCAAAAGAACATCCAATTCAAATTCCTTTGGAGTTACTATCATCCAGGATGGGGTCGCTGGATGATGTAGAGGTGAAACTGCATGCTTCAATAACAGAGTTGTTGAGTCTCGAGACGGTAGAGGGCTTCAGCCATGCTCGTTTGGTCTCCGGAGAATTACGGCTTCGATTTTTAAATCCTTCCCCGGCAACGTTTAAACCTGGATTCCCGTTCTACAGTCATGTGAGTAGTTTTTCACTGGATTGAATGCCAGGTTATTGATTATAAAACTTCTTCCAAACAAACTATAGTACTGGTATGTTAATTTAATTTCATTTATTGGAGGGCAGTCTCAGAGTCAGTTAGTTGACCTTATGTCATCAAAGATCAGTTATTAAACACTTTAAAAGATTTAGGTTTAAGTACTTTATTTGTCTTCAATCAGTGTTCACATTAAACTTGTACACAATATAGTCAAAATAGACTCTTTTACTTTTACTATAGTTAAATTTGGCCATTTTGTAATTCTCTTTCTCTTTAGGACTGTTTTCAAAAATTCATAAAATTAATTTTCAGGTAGCAGTCTTTTACGATGACAACGAAAAGGTCCCTTCTGAGTTATTGCAATCGTCAAGGCTGCGAATTCAAGCAGAATTAGTGGAAGAAGGAGGTGGAATCATTAGACTGCCCGATGTAATAGCTGGCAGTGGATATGAAAACTTATGGGACAATGAAGAAAACTCCATTAGTGATGATATCGAAGAAAAATTCGTTGATGAGCTGGCTCATGAGGATTATTTAGAAGAAGGTGTTCTTAGATTCAGTTTCGATACATCGGAGAGAACTAAGAAAGTGTCAGTCAAAGCTTCTTTCGTAGATGAAGTTGGAATCAGTGTTGAATCTACACTTGAAGCTGTTAGTTATTTTTCCCCTTCGAAAAAGTTCATAAGTGTCGTAACATCATCTAGAAATCTTAATGTTGACGAGTTTGCGATTTTTCACATCACATCTAACGTCAGGATGGGCAGTTTTCAGTACATTGTGAGTAAGTAATGAAATTTAAGTAAACTTTTTTTCAGTCTTTAAGAGGAAAATTTTTTAGGATCATTATGGCTTAACAGTAGGCTACAGGGAAAATCATTTCTTTTCTGCAAAACTTTGCTTTTTTGAGAAATACGGTAAACAGAAAAATTCAATCCAGAAATGAATACTAAGTAAACTAAACAAGAGTTCATCTACAAATTTAAAGTCTCTGTAGCTAAAATATACTTTGATTTTTTTTCTTGCTATCGTAAATAAATTGTCATAAATTCTATGATACTGCAATGTGCCTAACTACTTAAATGTAACAAGGAATTACACATCTGACAGTGTGATTGGATGTTGCCAAGAATGTACGTAAGCTGAGAAAGAAGTAGAAGACAAAAACATGAGGTATCATAAATAAATTTTAGCCTATTAGTACTCAATTTAATTGATGTTAATAAATGTTTGATATAAAATTCAGTAACAATATTTTAAAATTAAATAATTCATATAACTCTATTTTACTTTTTGTTGGAGGAGGTTTTGAAATCAACCAGATAAGTAAGTTAAAGGGTAGTTGGTTTACATCATATGATATAACCCCATGGAGGGGTTCAATATTTGTTGTAGTTCACATAACTTATTAAGTCGTGAGATGGCCCCGGGCTTACGACTGTGTTCCACATCACTGCGGGCGGTGAGATACCTGCCCCTGCCTAGGTAGTGTCCACAGCGGAGGTGGTGTCTTGTGGTGAGGTGACAGTAGACTCGGCCACATCCACACTGTCACTCAGCCTCAGTCGTGAGATGGCCCCGGGCTTGCGACTGGTCGTGTTCCACATCACTGCGGGCGGTGAGATACCTGCCCCTGCCTAGGTAGTGTCCACAGCGGAGGTGGTGTCTTGTGGTGAGGTGACAGTAGACTCGGCCACATCCACACTGTCACTCAGCCTCAGTCGTGAGATGGCCCCGGGCTTGCGACTGGTCGTGTTCCACATCACTGCGGGCGGTGAGATACCTGCCCCTGCCTAGGTAGTGTCCACAGCGGAGGTGGTGTCTTGTGGTGAGGTGACAGTAGACTCGGCCACATCCACACTGTCACTCAGCCTCAGTCGTGAGATGGCCCCGGGCTTGCGACTGGTCGTGTTCCACATCACTGCGGCTGGTGAGATACCTGCCCCTGCCTAGGTAGTGTCCACAGCGGAGGTGGTGTCTTGTGGTGAGGTGACGGTAGACTCGGCCACATCCACACTGTCACTCAGCCTCAGTCGTGAGATGGCCCCGGGCTTGCGACTGGTCGTGTTCAACATCACTGCGGCTGGTGAGATACTGACTGACTCCTGCCCTTGCCTAGATAGTGTCCACAGCGGAGGTGGTGTCTTGTGGTGAGGTGACGGTAGACTCGGCCACATCCACAATGTCACTCAGCCTCAGTCGTGAGATGGCCCCGGGCTTGCGACTGGTCGTGTTCCACATCACTGCGGCTGGTGAGATACTGACTGACTCCTGCCCCTACCTAGGTCGTGTCCACAGCGGAGGTGGTGTCTTGTGGTGAGGTGACGGTAGACTCGGCCACATCCACAATGTCACTCAGCCTCAGTCGTGAGAAGGGCCCCGGGCTTGCGACTGTGTTCAACATCACTGCGGGTGGTGAGATACTGACTGACTCCTGCCCCTGCCTAGGTCGTGTCCACAGCGGAGGTGGTGTCTTGTGGTGAGGTGACGGTAGACTCGGCCACATCCACACTGTCACTCAGCCTCAGTCGTGAGATGGCCCCGGGCTTGTGACTGGTCGTGTTCCACATCACTGCGGCTGGTGAGATACTGACTGACTCCTGCCCCTGCCTAGGTAGTGTCCACAGCGGAGGTGGTGTCTTGTGGTGAGGTGACGGTAGACTCGGCCACATCCACACTGTCACTCAGCCTCAGTCGTGAGATGGCCCCGGGCTTGTGACTGGTCGTGTTCCACATCACTGCGGCTGGTGAGATACTGACTGACTCCTTCCCCTGCTTAGGTAGTGTCCACAGCGGAGGTGGTGTCTTGTGGTGAGGTGACGGTTGACTCGGCCACATCCACACTGTCACTCAGCCTCAGTCGTGAGATGGCCCCGGGCTTGCGACTGGTCGTGTTCCACATCACTGCGGGCGGTGAGATACTGACTGACTCCTGTTTCCTTCCAGTGGACGGTTTCCACAAGTACAATGTAAGTCATTGGAATTTAAATTTTTTTTGTACATTCCAATGGTTTGTTTGTAATTCATTGTTGGTGTTGGTCACCAGAGTTTATGTTTTTTTTATTTAGATTTTTGTGTGCATTAGTTAACACTGATTTGTAATACTGATTTGTGATTTGTAAGTTTCGTCATGTTTCAGGATCTAATATCTGAAAATGGGATCAGATATCTCATGCAAAAACTTTGTGAAATTTGGTTTGCTAATCAGTATCAGCAAATGTCAGATCAACACATATTCCAAAAAAAATTAAAAATAAAAAATCAAAAAAATCAAAAAAATTAAAATCAACACATATTCTAATGATGTAAAATTTATGTTTGTTTTTGTTTTTGTACAAATAACATCCTGTGCAAATTGAAAGTTTTCATCAAGTATTCCTGTGGTCTTTATTGAAATAATTTAATCAAATTAATTGAAAGTGAGGGACATTAATGGCTTCAAAATGTCTATAAAAAGATAAGTTAAAGCTTTCATTGAAAATATGAATTTTTTAAAGTAAGGTTAAGGACATCAGTGAATGTATACCACATTGTTTACGTATTTATAAAGCCAATTCCTTCTGGTATAGTAAAACCACTCAAAAGTAAACGATTTGGGGAAAAAACAGTAAAATTGTTTTGGGAATGAGATAGGTTTTGCGATTGCAACAAGTACAATGTGAGTCATGAATCGATAATTTAATGCAATTATTTCCACCTCTATATTTGGTACAGAGGATTTCCCTTTTTGTCACATTTTTTACTGTTCACCATCCCTAACTCGCACAATATTTCACAGACGGAGCTGGAGATGAACACAGGCAAGGACCACAAGGCGGAGCGGGTGGAGGCGAGGGTGAGCGGGGGCGCGGGGGCCTTCGTGGGGCTCCAGGCTCTGCGGGCCCCCGCCTACACTCTGCAGGCGGGGAATGAAATCTCGCTGGTGAGGGTGGTGCAACAGTTCATGCTACTCGACAGCTCTAGGAGGTATATTAAATATACTATGAATATATAAAAAATATATTTATAGTATTTAAATATATCTTAAACATATATTAATATATATTTAATATAATTACAGCAAATTAAATTTATAATAAATAAATTAAAAATACTCTACAATATTATTGGAAATATAGCAACGCCTAATTGTAAAGGGCGGCCTCAGTTTAAAATTATATTTATTAGGTAGTATGTTTGAGATCGTTTTTCTTTGCAGTGAAATATTTTTAGAGTTAGAGGTTTGAGCGTTTTTGAGTATGTTAACAGACAGGTTTTTGAAACAATGTAAAAAGACTAAAATGTCATTAGTTAAGAGATTTCAGATTTTAAAATAACCATCCTCCCCTGTCCTCCTCCCAACCCTCAATTATTTGTTTATTCAATTTAAATAATTGTTTTAAATGGCTCAGCAGCCATATTTTACTCCCTATGAAATTGAAGCTTCTCATCCAATGGTATTTTTTCCATAAATTAGTATCAGTAGTATTTTCAATGCCTCGAAAAAAAAATCCTAGACCGCCTGCTATCCAATTACAACCTTTAATTTAGGATGCAACTTATTTTCATTTTCATTATCCTATGGCAAATAATTAACCCTCTAACTTGACTACCCTGTCAACAAGAAGATGTGTATCGATCGTGAACAACTTTTACTTTGAAAATAATAAAAACAATCAAAAAGATGAAATCTTTGACTATATCAAATTTATCAAATTGTAAAAATGATCGATCCATTTTAGGAAGTTCAACAAAATGCTGTGGAAAAGCAGGGATGGCACAGCCACAGATGAAATCAAGTTTTACTCGTCTATGGACGAAGGTTATGACACGAATCACACTTTCACTTTGGCAGGTCTCAACGTGTTTACGTCAGAGGACATCCTACTAGAGTTAGCCCCAGGTTTGTGACCTTCAGTTTTACTGATATTGTAGAGCTATTTAGAAGAGAAGAGGTTAAGATAAGTTGCTGACTTTTGTTTTGAGAGTACATTTCCTAGAATTTACTGCAGTTTGGAAACTTTGAAAACAGTGGTAGGGATTTGGAAAATAATTACATTATGGATAATTCTTTGGTGAAATTTCTCTCTGGTGCATAGTGCAATAACCAGGGGCAGTATGGTTTAAAAAATGTTTAAATGTATTTTTTTATTTCAACCTCCATACCACCGTTTCAACTCAGCATGAATCTGATTCATGCCTTTAAAATTATGCTAATGCTAGGCCCATTTATGTTATTTAAATTTTACCTGGCAGTGTTCCCACTGATTTAACTTTCATTTATGCATTTATCTGCCTATGATAATGAAGATGTTTAGTGTTGATTAAAAACTAAAAATCTAATAAGTTTTATTGATTTCCTTAGTTCATGGTCGGTAGAGTTTGAAATAATGCTAGAACATGGCAAGATTTCCTATACAAACTTAATTTGCTATGGTAGTGTGAGCTTCAAAACACCCGGCCAACCTGAAACTTTAAAAAAATGCCTGTACAATAGTTTAAGTTTTGCTTTGAATGAATATCAATATTTCACATAAGTTATTTAATCCATGACTCCAGCAGGTAATCTTATTAGTTTATAAGCCTCTTTTCTCTTTGCTCACGATGAATTTCACCTCTTACGCTACTTAACATAAAACTATCTTTGATTTAATGTTCCATGTCTACCTTTTTACATAAATTTCATAAACTTACTGATCATTTTGATTTTATTTATTTTTATGAAACTTTTAATGCACATCACCTTTTTATACTAGGCGTCTTGAAATTGTGATGTTCAAAATTATTAAAAAAACTGATTTTTCCCAAGTAGCATGGAAATTATTTTTAATCGATGAAAAGTTATTTCCAAAGATTTTAAAATGTATTCAAATTTAAAATCAACCAAAAGAACTTTATAATAATTTTAAAATTAGTTTTAAATCATTTTGGAATTTTTAAATATTTTAATGTTAAAATTATTTGTAAATTAATTACAAAATTGTTTTTAACGATCTTAACATAATAAATCCAAACGGCGGTTTAAGTGTTTTTAAATCACTTTTAAATGTCGGTTAAATTATTCTTAAATTATTTTAAATCGTCTAATTCACTGTGGTAAATTGTGTTAAAATGTATTTTAAATTTGTTTGTAATAACCTTTTAATCATTTTATAAATATTTTTAAACAAATTTAATCAAAATTTAAAAACAGTTGAAAAAAATATATATGAATTCTTAATTATTTAAAATAGTATGAAAATAACTTATGGGATTGTTTTTAATTATTAAAAAAATATTTGTAATCTTTTTTTATGGAAAAAGTTTTATGGGATATGTTTTAAACAGATTTTAAAAGTAGTTACATAATTGCTGAATTTTGTTTTTAAAGTTTTTCAAACATATTTTAAAACATTTTTACATCATATTTTTAATGATTTAAAACAAATTTAAATTGTTTATAAATAGTTTTAAACAAATTCAGTTAAAGCTTTATATGTTTTAAAATTATTTTATATCAGTAACATAATTGCTTCACAACTTTTTAAAAGTATTTAAAATTGATTTCAAATCTTTTTTTACAAATTGTTTTCTCAATTTAAACATATTTCAAAATATATTATTTAAATGATGATATTCCAAAGTGCCATCTACATATTACATTTCAGGTAATTTGTCCTATTTTTATACTTTAACAAATGAACTATCAAGACAGTTATTTTATAGTAGAGGAATCGATTAATTTATATATGAAATAAAAATTACTGGACATTTACTAATTAGCAGTAAGAAAATTACTGATAAACTTAAGTATTCGAAGCTAGCTATCGTATGACGCAGAGTTTAGTCAGGGAAATGTGCGTTAAAAATTACTTGCGAACTACCAGTTAGGTATTATGTGGTTTAGATTGCGGGGGTGGGTTCAGTGTGCTAAATAACAGTTGGGCGCGGCGCGGCGGTGTCCCTTTGTCACTAACGAGAACCGAGAAGGGATTTTCGCTCGCTCCACAGAAAACCGGTCCGAGAGAGCCGAGTCGTGTGTGGCGGCAGGGCGGGGGTGGGATATTAAGGGTAGGTAGCCATATTTGTTTACCTTCATTCGAGCTACGTTGTCACAAGATTTCATTCGTGCCGTGCTCGAACTGCGGTCGCTTCGGTTGTACTCAGTTCGAATCAGTTCCATCCAAGTGGTAGATTAGAAGTTATCCAGTGTTTGTTAACCTATTTAAGTTTTGTGAAGTTGTTGTTGGCCAATTTAAAGAGGCTTAGTTTAGTTCCAGATTGAGAAGCAACAGCAATCTGAACAGGTGAGTTTTATAGATTCTTCATTTTAAAACTTAAGCTATTAAAAGGGATTGTCTTCTTAGAGAAACTGTATTGATAATTAATTTGATTGAATATGCAGATGCAAAATGAAACCAAAAATCTATGATCTTCATCATAATTTTTTATCTAACATTAATATATTTTTAAATGTTTAGTACAGTATTATTATTAGTAAAGTATATTGTTTTTTATTGTTTACTGTAAATGCATCACTTTTTAAGTTTGTCATAGGCTAGGCTTGAGTAATTTTAAGTCTGAAATAATTCAGTTTACATCTTCCATTTGCATGATCAATGTTTCTCTTGAGAATCAGGCCTAGTTATTGGGTTATGACTAAACTTATACCAGTACAAATTTCATAACATATTGCAATTCGTCTACATAAATATTTCCAAAATTACTTATTCTTATAGGGTGGTTGAGGAACTAAATTAAATACTGCTTTTAATGTGGTAGTACGGTATGCAGTGATTTGTTTTTAACAGGAAAAATTAATAGCATAACAGAGTTCCAGAGTGCATTGAGTAAGATTGATCGACATAACAGAGAACGATTAGACAGCTATAGGCCTAACTTACCAGTTATGGGTGGGTTCACGGGGGTTACGGGGGGTGCACCGCTCCCTCAATATTTCGGGTTAGTTAATTAAGCTACCGGTATGCCTATACCTCTAATTTTTTTAGAAGATTGTTTAAAAATTAGTTTAGTCTGCATTTGGTATAGTTTAGTAACTAAATCATATAATTTAACCCATAAACCCGGCTAACAACCGTTATGTTTAGAGGGAGAGAGAATGTAAATTTTCTAAACCGATGCAGTAGACCCCCCCCTATAACGTTTTAAACGACGATCGGATTATCCTCCCGTGCTGATTAAATATCAAAGATCGTTTTAACCGAACCTGTTTTAGAACAGTTCGGTTTAACTCAAAGTTTAACCGCCCTTTTCTATTAATTATGACATTTCCGTTTCCACACTCGGCGATGGGAACGTTACGCTCAACTCTAATATGTGGTTACGGGTTAAAATATTTTGAATACACCATATATTAATTTATGAAAACGTACGGTAGATGCATTGCCATCAATACCGCATTACAAAATATTCGTAAAAAGTATATGAATATTTTATTAAAGGTGTTTACGCATAAGAACATTTTTAAACACGTCTACTATTAAGTTTATAAAAAGGTCTTGTTTTGACCATGTTTTGGGGGTTATTTGTGGCATTTCTACTGTTTTAATTTTGGAATTTAGGTTGACAATTATAGTTTATTTTCTGAATAAGCAACGGACGGCTTTATAATGATGTTAATAGAACCCTAGATCACTAGAGCTTTCATTTTTAGGTGTTTAGAGGATTATCCGTTTTAATCGACCTTTTAAGTTATTTGACCTAGGTCTGGTCCCGTGAGGGTCAGTTGACAGGGGTCAAACTGTACTGCTCCAATGACAACCAAATCTCAATTTTTCTAAGCAGATTGTTTAATTTGAAATGTTCACATGTGCGAACATATAATATAGGCTACTGTATTTTACTATTATAATTTAGCCTTACTCTAAAACTCTGTATAAATTTTCTTCAGCTTATATTAAGTAATTTCAAATATTTAGGTAAAAGTATCAATAACGTTCTCACTTTAAAGTCTTTTACGATTTTACTGTAATGTTCTTTAGACTTAAATAAGAATGTTGTGTATCGCAAACGTTTATTTTATGGATAGAAAAACAAATTAAACCCTACCAACAAAACATAGGCCTACAGGTTACGCAAAGCTGAATCATGCATATAGCCTAAGTAAAAAAATATTTTATATGTTTATAGTCAATACCAAATTAAAGAGTTTAGTAAGATGGACGTGCCTGTAAGGTAGTGTAATTTAATGTAGGTCTAATTGCTGGCATTTAAGTTGATATCCAATATGGTGGATCAAAGATGGCGGCCGAAAATTGTTATCCTGTCAAAACAAAGGATTAACCACCCAACAATGATAGGTGTTGGTCCCAAGTCAATATCTAAAAAATTGCCCATAAAAGATGCAGTAAAGTAACTTTTTTGTGTTGCGTAAATTCTGTTTTTGTGCTATGTTTTTTTGATTGTAGCTGCGTATTACTACATTGTTTTGGCAAATGTTTAGCCACGGTTTTGGATTAAATAGAAATCAAACATACCGTTTTAAAGGAAATTGTTCACCAAATAAAAAAATATATTACACTTTTTCTGCTACACGCAAAGGATTCCATGTTATTAATCAAAATGTTAAAAAAAACTCAAAATAAAAACAAAACTTTCAATAAAATTACAAATATTGTTAGTATTATGAATCTAAACAATTACATGTAATACACCATTCGAAAGATCATTTTCTCCTGCGTAATAATCACTCATAATATAGGTCGGTAAAAATACATATTCGAGTTATATAGAGAAAAGTATAAGCGTGTCAGAAAACTTTGGCGGCCGTATTGATTACGTCATCAACGCCGCTACAGGGCCAGAAAAATTTGTCTCGGGATTTTTAGACTTGTCTACCCATGTACTATCTAAATCCAAAGGGGCAAAGTGGTAGCCAGATTTGAAGTTGTTTTTCAGCTTATTCACCCCACTAACACGGTTTATTTTTTAACTTTCAGGCTGCAGCTGTTATGTCAGTTGGGCTCTCCACCGACCCCTCCAGACTTGTCACGACAGTACCGAGGGCCGTGATCAGGGAAGACATTTTTCCTCTGTTTACATGGCGGGGACAATAACGAGCAGGGAATAAGAAGTTGGCATTCTTCACAGTTAATTTCTGTCCAATGTTATTCGGTAAGAAGTTAGAATTATTTTTAAAATGTTAGTATGAATTTTGCAAGTAATTGACACTTATTTACTCGTAGTTCTTTTATTTATAGATATAATCTTTAATCTAAAAAAACCCTTTGTATAGTTAATTAATTATGTTCAACATCACAATTGGTTTCTTCCAATATAAATCTATATATTTTATCATTACAGTTGTATCAGTATTACGCAGGAATAAGGAAAATCTTTATAATTGGTACATGTGTTCGGAAGGGTTGAACTCATAGATAGCAAACATACTTATGGTTGTTGTCATTGTCTTGTTTTTACATATAAATAAAACAACTACAATTTTCTATAATAATCATGATACTTAGTATTGTTATTAAGTAAACGTGTGTTAGTAGCTTGACACATTCAAAATAGTGTTTTACTGTTAATACTGTAGGCCTAATCATTTTCCAATTTTTGTAATTTTCATTTTTGTAGTTTTAGTTAAATCACAATAACTAAATGACTGCATTCATGCCCTCAGTTTTTTTAATTCTTTTGAAATCTATATGTTGTCCTGATGTAAGAACTTTTTGTAAACTTGTTTCAAAAACATTTTGATATTATGAATAGGCCTACCATAGTAAAAAAATCATCAATAAAAAATGCTACATAAGTCTGTGCATAGTAAGGTCATGCCCCCTCCATATCAAAACTTATGTTCACCTGTTAGAACTCAGTGAAAGAATTACAAGTTAAACATAAAGGGTTTCGCTGTTCGCTGTTAACAACTTTTGAAAATTTTGGCATTATTTTTTGATTAACATGTATTATAATGATATAAATGAACAATTGAGGCATTGAGCATTAAACTTTATTTCAATATGATGGGTCATAACAATACCCTTAAGTCGAAAAATTTGGATACAAAATGGCGGATCCATGATGGCAGCCAACAATTACCTCCCTGTTCAAAAGTAGTATTGACTATCCATCAATGCTTGGGGGTGGTCTGGGTTTAATATTTGTAAAAAATTTAAAATGTTTGCCTTAGGACACTTAG
Source organism: Flexamia atlantica (assembly GCA_035578135.1). NCBI lineage: Eukaryota > Metazoa > Arthropoda > Insecta > Hemiptera > Cicadellidae > Flexamia > Flexamia atlantica. Next base: position 40,159,157 of record JAQJVK010000004.1, read on the forward strand.
TATTTTCAATCAACTTGATGTTTCAGATGTCGTATTGAAAAGGTTCCCCTCCTCAGTCAAAAGAAAGGTGGATAACAGCATAAGTCGCTGGCTTGCTCAAACTCAGCTCAAAATGAAATAGCGAGTAAGGTAATGGTAATTATTAATAAAGTTGTAGTTTTTTAATTTGACATGTTGAAAGTTCGTTGACAAAGCCAAACGAGTTTTATAAGAGCAGCTCATAAATAAAGAGCTACAAATTATGGGTTGAAATTCACAAAAGTTTAAACGTAAATACTTATAATAAAACTAAAAAAGTTAATTATTAAAGATTGGAGTTTTTTTTGGAATATTTACATTCGGTATTGTTTTATAAAAACAAAGTTAGTTTCATTAAAAAAACTAATTTTGTAATATTAAAAAAACGGATGTAAATATATCGATCTGTTTCTCTGCCTATGGCAAATTTTGGTTTCCCGGCAAATTTTGAAACTACGGGTCCATTAAGGCATAATGTTAAATTATTCCAAGGGTACACTTCAAGTACGGTATATATCAACTAAGGTTCTCATTATAAATAACTAAGCATGAAACCATTGTAAACGTAAGAAATTTCAATGAATTGTTTTTTTTAAGTTTTTTGTATCTCAGCGTTCATTGCAATACATCTACTTTACTATAAAGAAATCTTGTAAGTATATATATTTAAACTCAAAGATGTGTTTAATGCAATAAACACACTGCAAATCTTCTTGTGTTTCTTTATCAATATAGAGTATTGGACCGAGCCGAGCTGAGCTTGGTAATAACACGTTTTTATACCCTTTACAGATTTATGTTCTGTACAATTAAACTAAACTTAAAGGCAGGCAGTAAAACTTTAAGCCATAACTATTTCACCTAGATTCAATTAAATTTTAATATCCTAATATCCTCGGAATAATCAATGTATTAGAAGGTAATAATTACATTTTTGCCAACTTTATACTAATACCAAGAAAACAGTTAATTTTACCAATATCGTTCTGTGCAGTTTTTGGTAACTTCACAATTGTGTTAAAACCAACAATTCTCTGTTTCCAGCTTGGAGCATCAGGAAGATGTCCATGACGAGAATCATGAAGAGAACATCAACACTGAGAATCTGATCAACAACTAACTCTTGAACCTTTGTATATATTATTACTTTGTGAATATAGATTTTTGCTTTTAATCAAGTTTTATTACTTAATTAACCTGTTTTAATACATTGTCACTATCACTTTATTATCTGTCAGTTGTAAGTGTTAAAAAATGTGTTCTATACAATTTCTATACAAACCATTAAAAGTAGTTTATGCAACGATTGCATTCTGAAGGCCATTAAATGTCGAGCGAGATGGAAAATATAAAACTACATATGGTTTTAGGTTTTGTAAAGTACCTTTTTATGGTGTAATATTGTAATTGGTGTTTATTGCAATGGTCGTAGATAAAATTGTGAAAATATTTTTTAACATTATAAAATTGTTTTAACACGAGTTCAAATATCATTTTTAACGGTTATAAAATTGGTCAGTCAGCAAATGTTTTGAAAAGAAATATTTTTGTAACTTTTATTAACAATTAACTTTTTTTATAATTTTACTACTAAGCCATAAACAAATTTATAAATAATTTTTAATTAATTTAAAATTTGTTAAAACTATTTATAAAGTAAACAACTCATTAAAATATATGTATATATTAATGATTTATAAAATTTATTTCAGGATTATTTTTATAATACTTTAAACTAGTTTTAACATAAGTTTACACATTATTTTAAATGATTATAAAATTGGTCAGATAGGAAAATTCTTTGAAAATAAATAGTTTTAAAACAATTTTTAACAATTTACAAAATGATTATAACATTACTTAAAATTTGGTGTAAAACAATATAAAATAAGTTTTTAATAATTTGAACATTTTTTTAAAAGTATTTATAACTAGTTTTAAAGTTATTAAAAATTATATAAATTTATCTTTTAAGATTGATTTTAAAACAATTTTTAACACTTTAAAATTATTTTAACATAATTTTAAAACTCATTTTGAATGGTATTAAAATTGGTCAGTTAGGAAATTTGTTTGAAAAGAAATCATTTTAAAAACATTTTTTCAACATTTAAAATTTAGATAAAACTTATTTTAAAACTATTTTAGCCAACACAAATGCTACTTGGGTTAATATGAATTATAAACGCAATCTGTTTAAGCAATTACAAACATCTCAATTTCATGATGCTTAGTATAGTAAATAGCAATTTCATTCTTATTAATAAATACGCCTGGAGAGTGAATAAAGTTGAAGGAGGTTTGATTTGTCCAGCCCAGTGTGATCCACTGACGGAGCTGCCTTGTGACGCCACCAGTTGTTACCCGATGAATAAAACTTGCGATGGAGCGGAGGACTGCTCCTCAGGATATGATGAATTTATGTGTAAGTGATGAGTGACGAGTTAGTTTTTCTATTTATTGTGCCTGTAAGGATTGATTTTGCTATACATTTTCCTTATGTGATCCTGGAAACTTAAAATATGTTCGGTCAGTAATTTTAGATGTTTCCCTCAGGATGTGCAAGAGTGAATTTTATTTTGAAGAAACTAGATTTTATACCTTTAAAAAACTGAACTAAAGTAATGACGCTAACATAAATAATATAAAATGCCCATTAAATTTTTAAGATTTATTTTCACATGGGATAAGCAAACTTTTAATTACTGCACTGATTCTGTCGTAACTGTGCTAATTTTGCAATTTGTGTTTTGTAACTTACAGGTCCTGATTCAGAGGAAGAGGAGTACAATTATAAAATAATGAGAACCAGCAGGAATGAAGTAAGTGATTTGTATAAGCAATATTAGTTATTATGTTAACATTGGATTTTTTTTATAACGACCACTCTTTTGTTTATCGGCAACGAATGATGATTCCCATGCTACATCTTGGCTCTTTTACTTCAGTATTATCAATAAACATTGATCTAATTTGTAATCTACCTATTCCAAATTTTCTGCTAAATTGCTTATGAACAGCTTGGTCCAAATAATTTGGAATAGCATGACTACCGTATCTACAGGGAAATAAAATCAATTTTCCTCAATTTTGTAATAGCAGAACAGAATAGTACTTTTTCATCAAATTATTTATTTTAATTTTTCCAGCTTGTTTTTGGCAACCATAACTTAAAAAAATATATTTAAGATGCTAAGTAAAGATACCTTATTTACGCTTTGTTAGAACTTGAAGACAATTTATTTTCAACTTATTTATACATTTTTGCTGCCAACTGGTGGAAGGAAAAGTAATTCCTACGATAAATTATGCTTTATTAACTCTTTAAAATGATATACATATCGACCTGTACACAGCCTATGGCATACACCATTTCCATGCGGGTCGTACCTTAAAGGATGACTTGCATGGATGATGACCAGCATAGATAGTGCTGTACATAATGTTAAAAGGCATGAAATTCTTGACAAATTGCCGCAAACCGCAACTCGAAAGGACACTTAGAACATCTGAAGTCAAATTTTTAAGAGGTTAAAAATTGCTTTTAAGACAAGTTCAAACAGTCGCCATGCATGTTTTTTTTCAGTTTTGTAACTTTATGTGGTAATGAATAATCTTTAGTCTTTAACTGTTATTGACAAGCAACCTAATCGTCAGTAATGTTCGGAACACTTACTTGTCCCCGGTAGTTCCTGTTTGACTCGCGGGAGGGGGACTGGGCGTGGCGGGAGATCAAGGTGAACGACCACGAGGGCGTGGAGTTTGAGCCGTTCATCGCCCCGCGGACAGCCGACGACTGGTACGTCACGGCCTTTAGTATCAACAACGATTATGGCTTCAGCATCATACCTCAACCTGTGGTGGTGAGTTTCTTTTCTTTTCCTTTTTTTCTAGAGGGGTTTGGAAGATTTAGATCATTAAATGCTACAGGACCATTTAAGGCTGTAATGCTACAGGACCATCTGAGTTGGGTTTTTAGCAGGGTAATTGTGCAGATTGTAAGAAAGCGCCAACTTTGACAGAGGGCTGCCAACTCAAATATCTTCAACAGGGACGAACCCAGAGGGGGATAAAGGGGATATATCCCCCGTAAAACTTTGGAGAACAGAAATTTTGGATGACAAGACAACCATTTTTGGGTGCCACAACGCGACTACGATTTTTGTCAACCGCGACGTGACTACGATTTTCGTCTACCGTAATGCGAAGATGATTTTCGTCTACCGTAATGCGAAGACAATTTTCGTCTACTGTAATGCGAAGACGATTTTCGTCTACCGCGACGCGACGACGATTTTTGTCAACTGCGACGTGGCAACGATTCGTTTACCACGACGACTATATTCGTCTACCGCGATGTCCATATTCGTCTATTGTGACATGATACTTGCCTACCGTGACGACCTTATTTGTCTATTGTCACATTAGTACGGGTTTTTTTGAGTTCCTAAATACCCCATTCCCCCTTCTTATAGGATATCTCCCTCTGAAATTAAATCCTGGGTTCGCCCCTGATCAAAAACCAAATATACCACGGTGTAGCTCATGTCGTCTAGAATTTTTTCCAATGAATATCTCTGATATTGAAATTTTTTTGCTTGCAACGGCCATTCACTTCATGACACCCATATAGCCTTGTACTTCACATCCACCCACGCTGTTGCAGTTCTCCAGCCGTCGCAACTTCATGATGCACGTGTCGGGGCCGGGCTCGTGTCGCGCGGGAGAGCAGCTCGGACTCTCGGTCGACTTGTTCAACCACCACTCCGCGGAGGCGCTGGTTGTCGTCACACTCAAGGGTTCACCCGACTACAAGTTTGTTCACGTCGAGGAGGGCGGGATTGTGTCCAGCTACTCAGCCAGATTGTCTTCCGGGGATCACCAGTTGTTGGTGTATGTAAGTTCCTGTGTTTGTTCTGTATGTTTAAATAACCGTTTGACAGGGAATTCTATAAAAATAAGATCTTTGAACATAGTAAATTGCTTAAGTTTAAAAAGTGGGGTTTGAAAGTTTTTTAACAAAAAAATGTATGGAAAAGAACTTAAGTGGTTCACTTCATATTTAGTAAACAGAGAACAATTTGTTGAAGTGGAGCACATAATAGAACAAAAAAATGCTCAGTATATTGAAAAATTCACATCCCAGCGTCAGACACTGCGATACAGAGTACCCCAGGGATCGATCTTGGGTCCTCTTCTGTTTCTCTGTTACATTATAGGGGGTTGCCAGAGATGGTTCCTGGGAGTGAGGGTTCCATGTGTCTGTACGCGGATGATTCCAATGTTTTATTTTCAGGAAAATCAGAAGCACATATTGAACAATCCTCAAACAAGAGTCTTTTTTCTATTGAAGAATTTCCTAAGAAGAAAAATTTGTTAATCAATTCAACGAAATCAAATTTTATATCTTTCTCAACCAGGCAATAAAAAACAGAACTTGAACCAAACATTTTTATAAAAAAAGATAGAATAGATCAAGTAACCCAAACAAAATTTCTTGGCCTCATTATTGATAAAAATCTCACTTGGGACAGTCACATTAATAATTTAGTAAAAAAATTATCCTCTGGCATTTATGCGCTGTGTCAGATGTCCAAGGTCTGCAATTTAGAAACTTTACGGACTATCTACTTTTCATTAATCCACTGTCACTTATCTTGTGGAATTTCTATATATGGAGCAACAACTAAAACTAACCTAGATAAAATACTTATACAACAAAAAAGAGCTATTCGTGTAATGACAACATTAAAAAGGACAGATTCAGTTAAAAATATTGTCTCTGAACTAGGGATATTAACAGTTTACAATTTGTACATTTATGAGACAGTAATTTTTTCAAAACAGCTTCACTCATCTTCCAATGTAACTGAATATGACACACGTTTCAAAATTAAACTACCTAGACACAATTTAGAATTTTACACAAAAAAACATCTTACGTCGGATTAAAATTCCTTCATCAATTACCGATACCCTTAAAACAAGAAAGTAATTTTAATAAATTCAAAAGGTTGCTCAAAGAGTTATTAGTAAAGAATTAATTTTACTCAATTCAAGAATTTTTTGACTCAAAACATCAATTATTCATTTGAAATCCTTTAACGATACTTTACTTTATTCATGGTAATGAATGTATTTTTAGTTTATAATTTTTGTTTATGTATATTGGATGAACAAGAACATACAAACGCAGAAGATTCATGACTTGTAATGTGCCATAATTACTGAATAAAGAAAATTTGATTGATTGATTGATTGATCCCGATGCAATGAGGTGTAGTATCTACACTGTAAACTACCAGTTAATTTTGTGATCTGCATTAGTGTGTTTATTTTTATTCAATTAATAGGTAATTGCAACCATTATAATGAAGAATTCTTTAATAAGGGACCACATGTGGAAAAGTTTTTGGTTGTCCTGACAGTTATGTTTTCTTTAACTTTTTAAGCATATATTAAGTTAATGATTAGTCATTTACCAGAAGCAGATTTGTTTGTCAGTGTTATAGGTTTGACAGATCCCGCCAGTCGCAGGAGCACCTCGACCTGCCAGTGGTGCCAACCGTGCAGCAAGGCGAGGTGACGATCATGGTTGTCGGCACTGCACAGACCGGCCTCTGTGAGACAACACTGACGTCACTGTGTTGACAGATCCCGCCACAGTCGCAGGAGCACCTGGACCTGCCAGTGGTGCCAACCGTGCAGCAAGGCGAGGTGACGATCACGGTTGTCGGCACTGCACAGACCGGCCTCTGTGAGAAAACACTGACTGTCAACGTTCATGTAAGTGCTGGATTCCTAGACTGCAAGCTCAATGCCAATTTGGATTTAGAATATAAGAATTGTACTGAGAATTTATCTATGGACTTTGAACTTGAAGTGAACTGTCAGAAAGATTCATCGAACATACCCACTGCCAACTCTAATGGATTGAACTACCACCGGGAGAAATAAGAGTGGGGGAAATGTGTTGGACTTACTTTTCATGACTGCATGGGTAATGAAATTGGGTTTGTAAGTAATGGGCGAAAACACCATAAAATCCAATGTTTTTTAAAAACTAATTTACTGTCACAATTTTTTAAAGAACAAGCAACATACAATATACTTTAATCTCCTCATCAGTGAATTGATTTTCAGGGAGGAGGTGCCATGATCAATAAGCACACCTCTGTTTTCCTGGATCTAAAGAACCGAGCACTGGTGATGTCGTACTTGGACATAATTGTTGAAGAGACGCCAATAATCCCATATAATATGACTCGGCGGTATGTGTTTGGGAGCACTTCAGCCACCATTGAGTTGTTTGGTGAGTGTTTAATTAATATTCACATATCTGAAAACCCTCATATGGGTCTTAAGTTCACCTGCCAGAAGACCTGAAAAAAAGCTATAATTTTTCTGGAGTTTTAATTCTCAACAAATTTGTAAATAAACAATTTGTCTGTTATTTCTAGACTACAATTTGTTGGATATACTCGTTGACAAGATAGCAAATACTTAGTTGTGGAATAGCAAAGTAAATATTTATTGTTTGGTAAACAAAAATACTTGCTCACTGAAATCTCCAGATATTTCATATTCTTTCTTTCATATTAGTTATGAATCAATGAAGTTTCATATTAGCTATGAATCATATGTTGTCAAAGGAAGGTTAATGTTTACTTTCACGCAACCCTTAATAGTTTTAGAGTTGTTCAAAACTTAGAACACAAGTAATTTAAATAAAACACTTACTTACATTGTAAAGTTTTTTAATACTGTGGAACGATTGATTTCAGGTGATATTATTGGCCCTGTATTTTCAACGGTACCAGCAACTATGGAATCAACCCTGAAAACCTCATCAAAAGGAACTTTAGCAAGAGTATTTGAGTTTGGAATCAACATTTGGACTCTGCACTATTTACGTCTGACTAATAAACTTCGAAGACCATTCCTAAAAGAAGTTTTATTTGAATGCAATGCTATCTATGCTCAAATAATGAAAAGATTTCATGTTAACGGATCCTTTAGCAATTGGGACTCTTCAGGATTCAGTGTTTGGTGAGGGAAAAATCACTTTTTATGTAAGTAAAGACGATAAGCAAAAAAACTTTAATAAATTAGTTCTAATTTGATTGCAAGCTATACCAATTTTTTTAAGAGTTGAAGGTTTAAAAATTGAAAACTGGTTTAATGAGAAAAACTCGTTAAAATTATTTAATAAATATTAAATGAGATTTCTATCAGCATAAAGTAAAATAATTTATAACGTGACACTTTCCTCAATCATGACTTGAGATCACCAGTATTGTTTTCTAAGCAATTATTTTGGAAGGTAAACAATCTTAGTATTAAAAGCATTATATCTTTACAAGGACATAAATCTCTATTTGAAATTAATCGTCGGTGTTTAGTGAGTTAGTGTACCAAATTTGATCTTTGCGTTGGCCAAAGGGCCATCTCTCATTACAGAGATTCCCTCCTTTTCTGGTCATCTTTAACTGGTCATCGGATCACTTTACCCAGTGTACACTCCACAGAAGTGACTTCTTTTTACCCGCCTGAGATAGACAGAAAGTGAATGAATCGATGATTCCTGTGAGAAATTAGAGACTAATTATTATCAACATATAAAATTTTAACTGCAGTATGCCATTTAAAATCAACATTAGTTTACTGGCCAAATATTATTTGGCTGGGTTTCAGTCCTGAGTTGACCAAATAAGAGGGAGTCTACTGCAGTAAAAAACAATATTCACAAAATTTCAGGATTTCTTAGAACCGAAAATGTTGTTAAACTTGATTTCACTAACTTGTAATGCAAATAATAATAATCATTTTATTGAGCTATAATTGACAACATAGTTGCATTAACTCATTTAATATACACATAACATTTTTCTTCATTAATTCTCACAGCAGTTAATACACATTATCATTCTGTATTGAGTCCAGTTAATCTTGAAGGTTATAGCATGAAGAGTCAATCAAAGAGATTTTGAGTGTTTTCTTAAATTTTTTGAAGTTTAATTCCTTGAGAAAATTAGGTAGAAAATTGTAGATTTTGATACCATTATAATAAAGGTTTTTTTTAAAGAGGTTGAATGATTTGGAATAGGTATTTTTGTGAGTTTCTTAAATGTTTACAAAGTTAACAACATTGAACTCATTGGTAGTTGTGATTCACCTCTGTCAGGTTGACCACATGGGTTCTTCGGCTGCTGAAGGCTGCCACTTACCCGGATTGGGAGTTCCTGCTGTTTCTGGACCCCAGCATTCCGGACAGGAGTGTCGCCTGGCTCTTGCATTTCCAGGCACCCAACGGCAGTTTTTTTGAGGAATCCACCAGCATCGATTCAAAAATAAATTCCCGTGTAAGTCGTATGTTTTCTGGTGAGGGGGGTTTAAATGATCAAAAACTCTCAATATGTTTGCTACCAATAGTGAAGGGATTTTGGAAGTGCTAATGGGTTTAATGATTGAAGTAAGTAGTATTTCCCTCTTCAAACATTCAGAGTCATCTATATTGTTTTAATTTAGTAGAAAATGTGATGCTTTACATTTTAGAAAATTGTTATGTAGACCCATATTTCATTTATGCAAATCTACGCATTATCCTCTTAAATTTATCAATCTTGACAATAAGTTAGGTTGACCTTGAGGTCCTAGTGTTCCCACTGTTCGTTAAGACAAAGATTCAGAAATAGTTATAGAGAAAAACAATGTAAACACAAACAAAATGGAAATTTAACAAAATGGATGTTTAGAGACACTTAGTAAAAGTTCACAAACTCAGTGTAATCTGGACTTTCAAGGTGCAGGCTGTGCCAGATGCTGGTTTAACATTAATGAGGGAAAATAGGGAATAAATTAGGTGAAAACTCTTGTTTTTTTAAGTGACTAATGATTAAATAGCTGTAGAAGGATAATAGTATCAGAAAATACACTCATAGTAAACTTGTCCTTAGAAAAGTAAAACATTATACTGGATCATTGCCAATAACTTTCATAGTAAAGATTAGACACATTAAGTCTTATTGTATTGTTAAATTCATATAAAGTTGCATGAAATAATTTTATTTATCTGAAATAAAACTATTTACTAAATTCCTGACCTGATTTTCAAGCACGTCATAATTTGTTCACATTTTAAATACACAATCTGGGATTGCCTCGTTGTTCAGACTGCTGATACTTACTCGCCTTATGATACTTTACTCGTTTTCCCCACAGACGAGTCACATCTCCCTGACGGCGCTGGTGCTGATCTCCCTGAGCGAGTGTATGTCTCTGCTGTCCGGGGAGGTGAAGTCGCGAGTGACCGTGGCCAGCGTGAGAGCGGCTGCCTACCTCGAGCGACTGCTTGGCTCCATGAGCGACCCCCACCTGCTGGCAGTATCTGTGTATGCTCTCACCTTGGCGGGGCGGGACACGGAACTGGGTTACCACCGACTCATGCTGGCACAGAGGACTAACAGCGGTGAGTGGGGTGTGGGTGTTGGGTATTAGATTTTGTGAAGATTGAAAGCCTCGGAATTGATAGCTAGGTATGTTTCCCATTTTTTGAATATTGTTTAGCTTACAAAAGAAGGGACAATGTATACAGAACCTTCTAAGTAGGGACGTACAATGTTAATTTTTTTAGTTCCCCCGCCGAAAAGCAGAGGAGAAGTTAGCACTGATGCATGGAATAGTTCAAGCTAGCTCCGTAGTTTGCACTTCTACTCACTATCCAAAATTTCAAAATAAGAATGTTTGTAAACAAAAATCAGATTAAACATTATGGGAAAATATACAACAATAAAAAAAAATAACATATAACTGCCAAATTATTTCAGCCAGCTGCTTGACTTTGGAAAGTCGGCTTGATCTGTAAATTCTTACAAAAATTCCAATCGGACTGAAAAATGAAAGTGGCGCCATCTCTTTTTCGGCGGCAGGAACTACTCGTTTTTCCATAAGGTGTCCCTATTTAGAGGGTTCTGTATACATTGGAAGGGATTTCTATGTAGAGGAAAGGTATGGTCAGTCAGCCTCACCCTTGAAGGAAGAGAGAGTCATTCCCAATCCCATTCCTAAGCTTAGGTCCTTCACACTCCAATGGGCTGGCCTGACAGGCCCTTCCATAAAGGACTGCCACATAGGGTCCTCCATGCTGGAGAGTATGCTGGGTCCTCCAGCATAGTTCATCCTTCAAACCAGAAGGATCTTGAGTATCTCATGAAGGAAGGATTTGAGTTCATCAAATATGATACATCCAAAGATGAGCCATATTTCCCCTCTTAGCCCCAAAGATTCTTCCTCTCACCCACCTTTGGACAAAACAGAATTCTATCTGTCCAGGGTTTGGACCTAACCAGGTATTTAAGCCAGGAATCTAAGTTCCCAGGAGAAACTCGGTAACTGAGAAAATTGGTCATTTTAAATAGCTAAACAGACTTGCCAATATAATGATAGCTCCCATTTTTGCTGAACCCATTGTTGTTGAGCTATTTACTAGTAGAAACCAGTGAGACAGTTGGGAAGAGCCCACATAGAGGGTTATATGGTTGTATGTTTTTATCCCCCTGAGCGCTTTGGAGGAAACCAATAAGTGCGCCCGCCACCCTCTACAACCTTCCTTTTTCACTTTATGCGATTAGACGGGGCATTTTGGCTCCGAGTCATGTAGTTTTTTTCACTGTTGACATGGCGAACGCCCTGTATGAACACGCACAAATGTAATTGGAAGAGCAGTGTCGCTAGTGTGAAAGGGGCCTTAATCATCCCAGTTTTGGAACGGGAGGGATTTCCCCCTTGAAGTTATCATTAAAGCCATGTTACATGGCATGTGGTTACAGGAGGCATGTTACATGCGCCCTATAATCAGTTCCAAGCTCAAAACTATTGACAATGACATCACTCTCAATTATTAAAATTTTTTTCTCGTGCCTCCTGTGCACCCCAAGTCCCTGTTATAGAATCAGGCTTGGTTTTATAAGGGAATTTACATTAAAATTTTGTTGAGTCTTTGAGTGTGTTGAACTGTGGACCAAGCCAGAACCACGACCAGGCCCGAGGAAACAATTTTTATCGTTCCTTTGCTAATTATTCATATGCTAATTAAACTAATCTAATTTTTAACATGATTGAATGTCAGCAATAAACATTACAGAAGGACTAGTCTACTGGTCGCCGAGAGAAGTGGCGGCGAGTCCGATCAAGAAGGAGAACCAGCGGCCGTTCGTGCGACCGCGGAGGTACCACGAGCAGGACTCTGTGGCGGTGGAGACGACGGCGTGGGCGCTGCTGACGCTGCTGCAGCGGGACGGAGTGAGCGACACGAGCGAGAGGGCCGTCCAGTGGCTCAACTCACTCAGGATGACGAGCGGCGGCTTCGTATCACCCCCGGTAAGATCTGCAGTGTTTTTGTAAGCTCCATTGGTACCATAACCTGCAGCCTAAATAAACAATAATTCTGTGTAACCTTCTCACGAAGGTCTGGTGTCAAGAGTTCTCAGGTAGCAACTAGTGCCTCTGACATGACCTATCGACCACTACAGTAGCCAGGACCAACGGCTTAATGGCCTTCCGAAGCATTTAGCAGTCTGAGAATATTGTTATGTGCCCTTGTCAGGAGTTGAAACCGGGACTTTTGGGTGGTAGGCATTCTACCCACTCAGCTATGACTGCCACTTAACCTAAATGTAAGGTGGTTATATTTTAGTAAAATTTATATCTAATTTCTGGCTTTTATTTTTTACTGGGCGCAACTCACCATTTTTTGTTCAGCTTGAGTCCTTTCCAACCTTGTCTTTACACCATATTTGCAGTTATTACACTAAATAAAAAAACACAGATGGTGGACTTCAGTTTCGGGAGATAAAAAGTCTCGCGTTGTCAAGTTCTTTATTATTTACTGCGACGAGGTGGTCGGTCTTGGATCTGGATCGAAGCTCTAACCCGGACTACAGTGAAGTTTAAAGTGAAGTTTGTCATTTGTGTGTTTTGTGTATGGTGTAATAACTGTGTGAATCAGTGTGAAAATAAGATTAACAAGGACATCAAGCTAAACAAAAAATTTGAGCGTTGCTCAATAAAAAATAAAACCAAGAAATTAAAAAATACATCACCAGAAACTCATGTCAAAGAAGATTTATATTATTGTTCCTGTAAGATCCACTTCTATCAGTACAGGAGTGAATCCAGGAACTGATTTTCGGGAGTAATAACAACTTAAGAGGTCTCTTATTACATATCTCCCCAAGGAGGAGACTAAGGAACTCTATTTTAATTTGACTTTGGACTTATGAACTGGATAGCTATCTTAGACTGAGGCGTTTTAAGAGGGCTTAAGTTATAAAAATATCATACTAAGCAAACAGACCTAGAGGGAAGGAGTCTTTAACTGATAGGACGTTCTTTAATCATAACAAGTGATACAGTAAACTAAACTTGTTATGAATACAGATAAACCTAAAGAAATAGTTTTACTCAATGGAACCAAAACTTGGGGTTAATTATCTATTCTGTCCTCAGGACACGTTGGTAGCCCTGCAAGCCCTGACGGAGTACGCATTCAGAGCGAGGCTGTATGAGATCACCAACATGGATGTGACTGTGGAGCTGACCATGTCTGCCAACCGCAGGTCTCGAGTACACATCGACAACTCCTCCGACCTCTTCCAGACTCAATTGCAGGTCTGTAATAATTGTAGTCTGATTAACAAAAAAACCTTACAGTGGATGCTCTCTTAAGGCCTGTCAGATTGTATGGGTCATAGTTAATGCTGCGGCCAATGATTTGATACTGTTGTATAAAGTGTATTCATATTACAGCCAACTGGCTGTAATATGAATACACTTACATTAAAATAACTACTCTTTCATCTTTTGAAAAGTAACTACTCTTTCAAAGTAATCTTTTTTGAAAGAGTAACTACTCTTTTTCATCTTTTATAATGTGATGTTTTGATTTTTTTTTCTTTGATGGTATATTCAAGTATGCTTCATAAATTGTCGTTTTGATCTCTTTTTAGGGAACAGATGTTAGTTAGTCCCTATAGACAATTTTACATGGACAAGATTTCAATCAGATTAACTGACCTTTTCTATTATGTGACATGTGGCTCAGCACAAGGTGGTTTAGAGCTCACTGGAAGCTTTTGTACTGCTCCTGATGAAGATTCAAAAATTTGTATTTTTCTGAGCCCAAGTCACACTTACATCTTGTAGCACTCCATTGTTTAATAACACTGTGAGAAACTCCGCCACTCAAATTTGTTGTCTTTAAAAAAACTTGATTGCAAAACTAAAAACCGTCCAATGTTTCAAACACCAACAACTTTCACCAGGTGCCGGATGTGTGGGGGAACGTGCTGATTGTGGCGCAAGGTGCAGGCCAAGCGTTGGCCCAGCTGGACGTCAACTACGGCGTAGACCATGATACGTTCCTGGAGGTCCCCAGCGAGCCGAGCTTCGGCCTCAACATCACCGAGTACTACTCCACCCACAGGAACAAGTCGGCCATCACTGTCCAGAGCTGCTTGAGGTAATAAAATACTTTTCCATAAAAAAAGTCATAAAATTGGAAAATTTATTGATTGTCATCACTAGAACTGAAAAAATTCCTTATGCATCTGAGCGATGACGGCTTGAATGACCTGGGCCTAGGGCCGCGCGGTGGCAGGGGGAGGCGCACAGCTGAAAGTAAGGCATCCAGAATGAATCAGAGGGGGCAATTGGGCTTGAAAACTTAATTACTGACTAAAAAATGGTCACCACCTTTTAAAAAGCCGATTATAAAAGGTCACCCACCACCTCAGGGGGGCCGCATATAAATCTAGGGCCCGCCATCCGTAAATCCTGCACTGTGAAAGACGCTCTGCTACCATTTTAAACGTGTCTAGGTTACCATAATCAAAGTTTAATTATAAAACGTTTAAAATAAAATATTTCTCTATCCATGTTGGGGTTTTAAGGCAGCAAAATAAACACTTGCTTTAATAAATAACTGAAGTTTATTATATGAATCTTCCCTCATACAGATTTAAGCTTTACTCCACACTGCAGACATTCTCATTACACTGTGTTGTAGGTGGCTGCGGGAGAACCCAGCCACCAGCAGTGCTGCCACCCTGGAAATCGACTGCCCCACCGGCTACACTGTGGTCGAGTCAGAGGCTGAAGCAGTCGCTAGGCTCGGAATTCACCCTACTTTGCGAGATGCTCTTATCACCCCCACCAGGAGCTACTGGTTTTTCGAAAAGGTTGGTTGTTGCGGTGAATTAAATTTATTACTGACTTGTCTCTAATAAGGTCTTGTCTTTTACCTACTTGTTGGGTAAAGAGAGAATCTTCAATTAAAACAAAATATATTTTCTTGCCTCTATCAGACATTCATAGAAGATACTTGGTCAGTAAAATTAATTAAATCAATATATTTATGCTGTTTTGAAAGGGATTTCAGGTCACTATTCAACCATATGTTTAAAAATATAATCCAGAATTAACAGTGGAACTGCTTCTCTTGATGAATTCGCCTTTAAATGTTTTGGAAAATCACAAACCAAAGTTTTTATCAAATCCCCTATTACATAAATTCCTGTTATTTTCACCACTATATACAGGGTGTCTGTAAAGTCCGTCACCAAACTCCATAACTTGGTTTATTGGGTCAAAATAAGCAAAAAAGTTCATTTAAAGGTATGTCCTAAAATGCATATTTACCCAGATAGGCGGAAATTCTATGATTTTTTGCTTGTGTTTTTTAGGTGGAGAAGCACTGGACATGCTTCAACTTCACTCTCAGACGTTGGTTCCCAGTAGCGAACATGTCCCTACACAGACAAGCGCTACTGTATGAGACTGCAGCTAGAGGTTTGTTAAATATTGACTGCTTTAATATAATTCCTTGTTCTGTTAATAAAAAGACTTGAATGGTTCTAATTCTTGTGAGAAAATTGGAGTAGGTTGTGCATTGATATGTTCACGAGTGAGCGATAAAATATAAACAACCTAACATAGCTTATCCAACAATCCTTTTGGAAATAATCTTTATGCATAAAAATATAGTAGAATTACAAAAAATATGCAAATGATAAATCAAAATCTAAATATCTGAAAATTCTAATGTATAGATGGCACTATTTAGATGACCATCAAACAACCTTAAGAGCAAGATAAAAACAACAATAACTAACTGACCAAATGATTCATACGATAGAATCGTGACAAAAAACCAAAATCCTCCAGCCAATGAGGAGGCTTAGTGAGTTCTTGCATAACTCCTGTCTCTGGCGAACGATAAGTGTAACTTTCCCCCTCTTCAGCTTCATTGTTCAATTAATTTTACTTCAACAGTAAAAATTTTGTTTTCAGAGAGATTTGTCCAGGTAGTGTTCAATTCCACCCCACTTCACGTACTCAACATTTGTGAGGTGTGTGGGTCGTACCAGTGCCCCTACTGTCCACACTACAACGCTGCGTCATTGTGTCTCGCTTGCATCTCTCTCTACGTCACAACTCTCTTCCTGTCGTTGCTGCAGTTCGCTCTCTGAAATTGTACATTTTTGTTTTTATTTGCAATAAACTTGTTTGTTTTATGGTTTGGGTTTGTATTTTTTACTCTCCTCTGTGTATCTTTAATCTTTGCATTGTATAGTGGTGTTTGAATTTTGTGAAACATCTGCATGAGTACATTAAACCCTTTTAATTTCTGGCACTACATTCATGCTAGGTAATCTGACACAGCAGATCCAACAGTTCTGTTGGAGATGAACTTCACGTAAACCCAACTGACCGAAGCATATTTCCCTGAAATTATAAAGAAAATATGAGGTGAAGATGAAAAATAGAGAAAAACACTGTATATGCTACATAAAAAGGTCAAAAAGTTTATTAGTTTATTATTAAAAAAAGAAAAAAAGTTTTTATTTAATCCTTTTTAACTTGACATACATAATTTATTAAAAAGTATCAGAGAGTCAACGTGGGAATTTTCAAACTTAATTGAAAAAGAAAAACAGATCAGTTTGATTTAACCTATTATAGTATTTATTTGTATTTTAACTCAAATAAACTATTATTGCTCACAGTAAAGCTTTCACAGATTAAATGGTCACTGGTTCTTCAATATGAACCTGCTAATATAATTACTAATTTCACTTCAGTTGTTTCATATCTCCTATGCTATCAGATATCAATGATTAATATCTCACTTTGAGTGTCAAAACTGATTATGGTTCTTCGGTGGGTTTCTCTAAATCTTTATTAAGTTGTGAATAATATGGGTTCTGATAGCACAGATTGAGATGATAAGGCTAATGATTTTTGTTTGCAAGCTGACACACTTTGCCCGGTTTGTTTATGTCCAGCCACAATGCCTAAATTTTGCTCTGTGGAGTTTGACATCCAGCTCTTCAATGTTATTGTTTTGGGAGTGTCTTTCATGATACTGTTCTCCTCCCAGCTTGCTGCTGTCAACATGCAGGTGGAGTTAATTTTTTTTAAATTATTTGACAATAGCTGTTAACATAATTTGTATTTTTAGTTCAAATTACACATAAAATAATTATTTTTATTGATGAAAGTTTACAGTTAAAGTCTGATAATATTTGGACACAATTAATTAGGGAACATGGATAAAAATTCAATAACACATAATTTGTTTTAGTAAAAATATATTGTGGGTAAATTTTTGATTCCTGTGAAAAGGGGTTTCTCTTAAAAGTTTAAAAACAAGAACAAAAATATTTTTAAATGCATATTTAAATTAACATACAAAATTACAAAGTTGCAGTTGCATATTTTTAACTAAAAACAGTAATTATTCATAAAAAATCTTCTCAAACTACATTTTTTACCTTTAATTAAAGCATTTTTTATTTCCTTGAACTAATTATTATGTGAAGGACAAAAATAAATTATAAACATGGAACTAACACATTTTTTATATAATGAAGATGATTGCAAACTCCAAAAGCTGATATATATCTGCCATGCACCTCAATTCTAGTAAAATTAAAATATTGCAATCAATGTTTATTACGGTACTTTAATGTAAATTACTAGGGGGGGGGGGGTAAATTTGCTGGGGGATTGATCTTCTATATTATTAAAAGAATTTCTGGGATTTTGTACAGAGCAAATCGACCTCTAGAAATTAATTTTTCTACACATATTTGGTGTCAAATTAAAGCTATTACTCTCTAGATGTGCCTTTTGCGGGTTTGGAAAATATCCCATGAAAAGCCTTCACACAGGAGGCTTTTGAAATTCCAGCGAAAGTGCTACTACCTGTGAACTTTTTCCAATTCAAATTTGTTTATAACAAAACCGATGATCAAGATTTTGAGTTAGTACCAGAGATATAACACAGAATGCAGGGCTAGCAATTCATCCACATTATGATTTTGATTTCTTAAAATATTGACATTTTTTAAGACAACAGAAAATTAAGGAGAAGTATTTGCCCTGTTGAAACTAAAACCAAGAGTATGTAATAATCTTAATTTACTGTATTTCTTTTCTTAAAAAAGGAACTTAAAAAGGAACATAAGTAACTCAGGAAGTTCTGGAGGTGGAATTTTCTAACAAACTATTGACAGTGAATACACATTAATACATGCTTCAACAGATTGATTCAAATTTCAATGTTTAGAGTTTTAAAATAACAATATTAGTTGAATATTAACTTTAAAAAGTATTAAAATGTACTGTAAATTGAAATCCTGTGTTTTGTAAATGCACATGAAACGCAAAGTACATTGAAGTGTTGAAGATTCGCCTGCCTATTGTTGATTTTGAAATGTACCAATAACAATATGCCGATTTAATGAAGGAATCTCATAGAAAATCATATTATTTGCTGTGGTAAAAATTTGTAAAACATTTATTTTAAGATGCAAACCAAAAAAGTGGTAAATTTGAAAATTTAATTCTTGGCCTTTAAGAGCGTTGAATAATTTGTTTTTACAGCGAATGGATGCGCCAAACAATCCATGTAAACTAAACCTTATTATTTATTGCAAAATGATTGTTGTTGCATTGTCGAAATTTCAAAGTGTAGAACGTATTCATAGTCACTTTTAAAGCGGATGAAATAAATTAACTTCTCAAATTTTGTGAGGAATTTCTTACCCATATTGAAGTTTCAAGTCTAAAGTAATAAGTTGTTTATAAAAGTTTGCCCCCATGAGAAGTTACCTACAAGCAATTTTATTCCAGTGCTACAACACAAAGATTTAGTATATGAAATTCAAAAGAATCACAAAAATTCGCACACTTCCCCATTGAAAGGCATTTCACGCTGCAAAACTCCATACATAATCAATATGGAACTAAAGCCTATTTTACTAAGTTGTTTTTAAGTTACAAAGTGACGCGGGCTGCTAGTTGGTATAGAAAAAGTTTTTACTGTAACTACTCAACAGAATATAATCAAGTATGCTGTTTATATGTTTAGTTGAGCAGCAGCATAAATGTAGGCTATGTATTTAAATTTTGATAAATTGATACTACATTGTGAATTTGAGCCGTAGTAATTTTTTTTATTAATTGCAAATGCTGTGGGCTGTGAGTAAATGTAATGTAACATACTTTCACAATATGAAAATGCACAGTTTTTCACCGACAAATGTTTCAACAGAAAACGATGATATCCAGTATCCACGATGAGAAGCCCGAGTTCAGTGTGGAGGGCTACTTTGTGCACGGTCTGAGCTACACAATGTACGCCACGTCGCTGTGGCTGGCTCCTTCCGTCGTCTGTCTCACCGGCCCACGGCTGGGCATGTTCCTTGCTGCCACTGGCTACACGTATGTGTTTTGTTGATGGGAAATAGTTATTTTACGCTATACTACTCTCTTTTGACGAACTTACTGTGCCTGTATTTAGTCCTGGAAACGGCTGCTTACCGGAACTGTCAATATTTTTGGCGGACCGTTAACTGTACTGAAAAAATTTGAATGGCTGTGATTGATTGATGACGAGGCCAAACGCCACCAAACGCACCCGAGTGGACTGATTTGTGTCAAGAGAACATATAACGGATTTTGACAGTTTTTGTTAGTTTATTAGGTAAGGTTACGGTAGTATGGCACACTCGACCTTGTCTCGCTCAGGAACAACCTCACTCGTCCAGTAAACTCCTATTTCCCAGACTAGTAACGTAATTTACTATTATGATAGTTTTTCAAATAGTAAGGCCGTATTGACAAGGGACGGAGGGTCAAGTGAAACTGGGCGAGTTAGCATTCGAGTAGGTTTTTGGTTTCACTCTCCCACATTTTAACCAAACTGATGACACTAGACACACACATAACAATTCTTGAAACAGTTGCAGTTTGAGACAGTAGGGAAGTTTCTGATTCTGAATCTGTAAATGTCATGTGTAAACGTCATGGTTGCCAGATTTACATTGGTTTTACTCTTCTAAATGTTCCTATAAATGCTACTCAACTCGACCAGGCTGAATACTCCAGGCAAGTTGAACAGTTGAGTAGAAACTCGCTCGCCAACTTGACCATGTAAATCCGCCCTAATAGTGGTGTAAATCAGGAAAGCTTAGTTGTACACCAGATTCCCTCTTTACCAGAGATGGTTGGTTTAGGTGCTGGGATTTGATGGCCTATATGAATTCTAGAAAATGATTTATCTGGCTACAGAAAGTTCCTTATCACATAAATGAAAAAAAACTGATTTGATTGCTTGACACTGGCCCAAATCACAATGCAGACAGTATAGTTAAGCCATTTGATAGTAGTTTGTGTGATTAATTCACGTTGATATTTTATTTTGATAAATTTCAAAACATAGTAACATTTTTTATTTTGATTAGGATTTTTGCGGACATTTGCCATCACTGATTAGTAAAAAAAATACCCGGGGGCAGTAACGGGGTGATTCTTGATACTTGTGATTCCTGTGTTATTTTGTGTTATTGTTTTTCTTTTCAGCTTTGTGTTTTCGTGACTGCTTTTACAGTTCTCTGTTTTAGCTGTGTTTTTGTCCAGGTTTTCCTGGCTATGTGTTACTAATCTTGTTATGTTCTAGGTTTTCTTCCACCTGAAGACGGGATCAGATTCCAAATCCCGAAACGTTGTGAAACTTGTTTTTTACTAATCAGTGATGGCAAATGTCCGCAAAAATCCTAATCAAAATATAAAATCACCATCACCAACAATGAATTTCAAACAAAGAATAGTAACATTATTAACATGTTCGTGGCGACATGGGAGCGATCGCTCCCATGCAGTACCCTAATACCATCCTGGTGGGAGCGATCGCTCTCAAGCTGCAACGTGTTGCAATATGATTTATTTTTAAACCAGGATCTGAGCTTGAAAGCTTTTTTTGTTTTTTTTGAAAAATATTTGTTTGTTTTGTGCTTATTTTGCATTTTTTTCTGTATGTACTACAGTTTTAAGTTAATTTATTTGGCAAATCGTAACTAAGTTGTAATAGTATATAGTATTTGTTTATTTTTGGGGTTTTTTGGATATGTACTGTAGTTGTAAGAGAATTTGTTTGAATCTGTAAAAAAATTGTATATGTTTTATGATGAATAAAGCTTTATTTCGTTCATTCATTCATTCAAATCTGAAACTTCAGCAGCACAGCTCAATAGTACATTGTATTCTGTGCACTGGACAGTGCTGCTCCCATGGTAGGCGTGGTAGATTAGAAGTCAGAGCACCAGGATGGCGGCAAGGAACGCAGAAAATCGTGCCACCGCAAACATGTTAAATATGTGGTGACTTTAAAATAATGCTACTGTTGAAGTAGTGAATATTGAGTGTTAGATTTAATTTCACTTAACATTTTATATGATTAACGTGCAATGGATTCTGTACTATTTTTTACCAATTTATTGAAGAATATTAAACACAGCTGTTTGTAATTTTTTCGCTTATTTTACCAATAGATTAAAGAATATTAACTACACCTATTTGTAATTTTTTCGTTCAAGATTTATTCAGCTCCCGGCAGAACCTGTATTTTAACGCAATGGAAAGCAAATTCATGTATATTTATTACAAGTTTCAAACAAAAACGCCACAACTAAAATGCATTGCCGTACAACCAAAATCATCGAAAATGTAATACCTCTCTGAATCCACTGCTGACTCATTCCCAATTCATTAAACCTTGTGCAGTTGTCTCCAGATACTACGTGTTGGCGTTCCTGCTGGAGGAGGAATGGGCGATCTACTCGGCGGCCGTAGTCATGGGCGTCTGTGCGGCCGTGCTGTGGACCGCGGAGAACAAGTACCTACTGGCCAACTCCACTCCGCCCACCCGGACCAGGAACATCAGCATCTTCTGGTTCTTCTACAGCTCTTCGTAAGTTTGTACTGATTCCCTGAGAAATCTTTGTTTTGGTACTGATTCCCCAAGAAATCTTTGTTTTGCTAGAAAAATTCCTGTTACTATTTTAATACCTTAAGAGTAGGATGATTAAAGTTCCAGTAGAATTAGTAAAACTATAAAGCGGAAGAGGGAGGGTAATTTATAAACTTGTCATTTGCCAATGACAGGTTAACCCCACAAAGGAGACTAAAACACAGGAAGCAACCCAAAATCTCTGAAAATTTGATCGTCTTATGTGTCACTATCAAGCAAACAATTGTAAACTTTAGAACCAGATAAAAATACCCCCGTTGCAGCAGACCTGCATACTCAGCGAATTTCAAATGCAAAACAACAATTTTCAATCCAACATAGTGAGATTTTACATGTTTTTGAAAGCTCCATAAGAATAACATGGGGAATGAGTATGCAGGTTTGCTGCTACGGGTATATTAAAACTGGGTGGTTTTAATTCAATATTTGGTAGATCTGAACTAGAAGATGCCATTTACCAAGTTTTATTAAAATATGATGAGAAGTAAACGAGATATAGAATTTTACTTATTCCCTATAAGGTTAACATTGGGACAATGTACTGTGTTTATCACTTTCAATATCTTGGTAACCACTGGACATAGAGCAGTGATTCAAAGTACCAAATTGTTTGTTTTTTGAGCTGAATTCAATGGTGCTAACAAAAATTGGGTTATTAGCGAATTTCCCCTATAGGGAAGAAGCTGTTACCGTAGGTCTCATGGTAAGACCTAAGCCTAAAACCATCATAACTTTTCTTTTTGAGGTCCTCAGATGCCAAAAACACCATTCGTTCACTTTCATAAATATATATATATATATATATCTATATATATATATATATATGTGTCTTTAAGCACGATAACTTGCGCAAAAATGGTCCAATCGGAATGAAATTTGGCATAGACATGTAAAGTAGTAATTATTCGGACGAGTTCGTAAACCAGCCCAATTGGACCACTGGAAGGGGGGGTAAAGGGGGGTTAACCCCCCCAAAAATGGGTTTTTTGAGATTTTTACATAGAAAAATAAAATTTTTCAAATTTTTATTGGCACCATTGAATTCAGCCCAAAAAAACAAACAATTTAGTATTTTGAATCATGGCTCTATGTCCATTGGTTGCCGAGATATTGAAAGTGGTAAACACAGTACGTTGTCCCAATGATAACCTTATGGGAAATAAGTAAAATTCTATATCTCGCTTATTTCTCAACATATCTTGATAAAACTTGGTAAATGGCTTCTTCTAGTTCAGATCTACTAAATATTGAATTAAAACCACCCAGTTTTAATATACCTGTAGCAGCAAACCTCCATACTCATTCCCCATGTTATTCTTATGGAGCTTACAAAAACATGTCAAATCTCGCTATGTTGGATCGAAATATGTTGTTTTGCACTTGAAATTCGCTGAGTATGCAGGTCTGCTGCAACGGGGGTATTTTTATTTTTCTATGTAAAAAACTCAAAAAACCAATTTTTGGGGGGGTTTAACCCCTTTTACCCCCCCTTCCGGTAATCCGATCGGGCTGGTTTTCGAACTCGTGCGAATAATTACTACTTTACATGGCTGTACCAAATTTCATTCAGATTGGGCCATTTTTATGGCCGCTATCGTGCTTTAAGACACATATATATATATATATATTGTATGAAAATGAACGAAGTGTTTTTTGCTTCTGGGGGCCCCAAAACGAAAAGTTATCATGGTCTCGGGCTTGGGTCTTACCATGAGTACTACGGTAACAGCTTCTTCCCTATAGGGGAAATTCGCTAACAACAAAAAACAAAATGATTCTTCCAATAGAAAATGATGTTTGGCAAAAAAACCAAAATGTTATAGAGGTAGGAACTTTTGAACTATACTCGTTGGTTTTTGTTTGTTTACTCGAGATTAGAAAAACTTCAATAAAATGTTGAAAATTTGTAAAGTGTTATTGTTTTCTTTCACTAATGTATTCTGAAAATAATACAATTAATTCATTCATTTGAGAACGTCTGCACCTGCAGTGGCTTCTTACAAACATTATTAAACACCATTCAAATTTTCCAGAGAGTTCTACGGCAATCTGATCATCTACTTCCAACTCGCAGGAAAACGTCTGATGGACAGCGCAACTCGACACTGGCTTATCTACGTTCTTAGCGCCATGTCGTGTGGGGCGCTAGTGCTGCTGCTACTGCTCCGCCCTGGTGGCAGGACTCAGCGAGGATCTAGCGCCGACCCTATCAAGGCGCTGAGGAACACTTGGGCCATCTTCATGAGCCGGGATGTTCGGACTCTCTCGCTCACTTTCTGCTACGTTGGTGGGTGTCAAATGTGCTGCTCTGTAATTATTTAACTACGTCCTCCTTCAAAATTTGTTGAGTGTGTATTATGGTTTTATTATATCTTATAGATACCCAAGATTCAAAATGTAACCAAACATTAAAAAAGTTAGACAATACAGTATTTTTTGGTAAATACATTTTGATTTTGTGAATTGAAAACTTTAAAATTTGTATAAATTATGTTGAGGAAATGATTTAAATAAATGAAATTAGATGGAAGTGAGGACTAAAAATCTGATGGTAATGAAAATGTTTATTTAATACACTTGAAAATTGAAATACAAAGATGATCTTAATAGAAGCTTAAAAAACATTCTCAATGGGAACTTTTCTGGATATGTTTTAAAATTGAATAATATGGATGTTTACAAATTTGTACAGTACATAAAAATTGTGTAGGAAAGAATTTTAGAGAGTACTCTTGCAGGTTTGGCACAAGCTTTTGCTTTTGGAGTGTACAGCCCAAGCATAGGCTTCACTTTGGCCTTTGGGAACAATGCAAAGCAGCTGGTAGCACTGTCTGGCATCTTCTTGGGAATCGGGGAAATGATATGTAAGTTCAAATTAGATTACTTCATTAATTGGAACATAAATTGAATAGACTTCAGACTTCAATTTTTTCTTACGTGAAATAATATTTCATGTCACTGTTTACCCAGTGACATGAAACAGAGCCAGCCAAATAAATATCTTCCTTGAGCCTCAGTCAGTCAAATAAATATTTCCATACTAAATTCATTGTAGAGTATAATAGGTTGAGCTGCATAGTAATTGTAGTTCCAAATCTAGCTTTATTGATACATTTATGGCCTTCATTTTTAAATGGCAAACTCTTCCTTATTTTCTTTTGTGAAAATTTTGAAAAGCAGTAAATGGTTTGTTCGAAACCAAGGGCATAAATGCTGTTCTGTAAGGTAGAGGCAAATCCAAGTTAATAAGTAGTCAAGATGCCAACCAACATAATTTATAGGGTTAATAGATAATGTAATGTGCATTACAGGTGTTAAAGCAAGGCCACACTACACTACAGGCCGGAGTCTCCCCCCCTCCTCCCTGATGCCACGTCACAACACCGGCCGAACTCCTAGCGCTGTGTTGGAAATAACAACTAAAATCATACGAGAAACGTAAACATTTACCAAAAAATTATGACATTAGAACATTGAAATGTAAACAATAAAACAAAACTGTCAAATTTCCAATAAATCATCTGATGAAAAGTAAACAAATTACTTGCCTGTAATGTTTACCGGTTTTTAAGATTATGAAATCAAGTCATGTTTTCTTTAAAAATATTTTCGACTGCATTTGGTTATTCATTAATTAATGCAGATTCGAAAAATAATGGTTTCTAAACGAAAACTGAAACGAATTACTTAGGGCACGATAGTTTTAAGAGTGCGACAGTGAATCGCCATAAGAGTACATTATAAAAGCGTCTGCGATTCCGTCTGATAATGTGACGTCACAAAAAAGGACTCCGGCCTGTAGTGTAGTGTGGCCTTGGTTAAAGCCACTTTCAGTTGCTGCTAATTGTGATGGCAATCCCATTTTTATGAAGAAAAAATTAAATTCATTATGTTTCATAAAGTTTCAACTAAGTCAAAACTTCGAGCTACATCAGAAGGAAAAAGAAATCATGGTAATCATTCTTAAACTATATATTTTTTTGTAATGTTGGCACCAAGGTTGAACAAAAGTAATATAATGGACCCTTCCCAACATGCCCTTATTATAGCTTCTCACAAAACGCAACCTATAACTGTATTATATGATTTCTCTAATTTCTTCTCTGAGCTCATATCCAGCCATTGTAATCTGATCGCCAGCCCTAAATTGGTTTTAACTCACAGGTTGTGCTCTCTTAGTCCATTTCATCATCCAGTTCACTCTAATGCCTTCTTGAGTACCATAAAGTTTACGGAGCTAAAAATTACATTCGATGTTCAAAAAAGAATACATTGTTGTTGAGGTGGAGGATTGCAGGTGGTGTTTAGTCGGTGGATTCATGACCATCGACACGGACGGTCGGCGATAGTCATGTTCGGCTTTACCCTGCATCTCGTGGCGTTCGTCTGCATCTACGTCAATCTGCCTGACTCTGCTGTCTTCGGCAACACTGACGACCCCGCCTACATTGACAGCAGGTAAGTTCAATTGTCCAACACCCCTGTTTACTACAGAGTTCCAAAGTGTTCTAAAGCGTTAACATGAAGTATTACCCAGTATTCTACAGCGCTCTAAAGCATTAATATTAAGTTATTGAGTAAAACGTTTGCCACACCCTATGTTTAAAAAGAGTAGAGTTTGAATGAAAATGTGTAAGAATAAATGTGATGGTAATAATAAAAATTTGTATTAGGGGTGTGCGAATAGTGATTTTTGAACTCGAGCCGAGCTGAGCCTAGCTTTTTCAAAAGTTTTCGAGCTCGAGCTTTTTCGAGCCGAGCTTTTTAACAATCACCAAATTATTATTAAAGGAAATTATGAGGCTTGATTTTAATTTTAAAAGATACAATAGACTAATGTTTGCATACCTTAAGTGACCGCCAGCTCAAAAATAGAAAGCTTATCTCCAAAACAAGTGAATTATCTGATTGGTTCATCAGTATTTTGTATTATGTTACATAAAATTAATCAAACTGGCTCAAAAAATAATTTATGCAGAAAAATACCAAATTTAAAATCTACATTTATCTACATTATATTTAATAATAACCAATCCCACAATACTTTACTTTAAAATAAATAGTTAAAACTACATAATTAGACTAGTTACATATAGGTACTACAAAATTTAATTCAAGAGTAGAAAGGAGAGTAGTTGAAAGGTTTTAAAATAGTTATACCTAGTAAAATAAATCACACATTTACACTTAGTCAAACACAGGATTGATTTTAGCGAATTTCCCCTATAGGGAAGAAGCTATTACCGTAGGTCTCATGGTAAGACTTAAGCCCGCGACCATGATAACTTTTCGTTTTGGGGCCACCAGAAGCAGAAAACACTATTCGTTCGAATTTTTATATATATATATATCTAGCATATATATATATATATGTGAGCACGATAGCGGCCGCAAAAATGGTCCGATCTTAATGAAATTTGGTCCAGACATGTAAAGTGGTAATCCCTCGGACGAGTTCGTAAACCAGCCCGATCGGACCACCGGAAGGGGGGGGTAAAGGGGGATAAACCCCCCCCAAAATGGGTTTTTTGGGTTTTTTACATAGGAAAATAAAATTTATCGAATTTTGGTTGGCACCATTGAGTTCAGCTCAAAAAAACAAACAATTTAGTATTTTGAATCACTGCTCTATGTCCAATGGTTACCGAGATATTGAAAGTGGTAAACACAGTACGTTGTCCCAATGTTAACCTTATGGGAAATAAGTAAAATTCTACCTCTCGGTTATTTCTCAACATATCTTGATAAAACTTGGTAAATGGCTTTTTCTAGTTCATATCTACTAAATATTGAATTAAAACCACCCAGTTTTAATATACCCGTAGCAGCAAACCTGCATACTCATTCCCCATGTTATTCTTATGGAGCTTACCAAAACATGTCAAATCTCGCTATGTTGGATTGAAATATGTTGTTTTGCATTTGAAATTCGCTGAGTATGCAGGTCTGCTGCAACGGGGGTATTTTATGTTCACTAAGTACACTAAGTCCCAATTGTGGCATAATATTAATATTCATGGCTAAACTTATTATTTCAGAATATAATATATGAATGAAATAATATTTAATAACAATAATAATTTATTGCAATCCTAAAATTAGTTGCATTTCTAAACTTTGGTGAAGAAAATAATGTAAAATTAAGAAGAAGAAAGATCATAAATAAATAAGGACGGAAGAGAGAGAAAGAAAGAAACAGCTACCTCTCTCACTCTCCCAGGGAGGAGGGGGGGTGGAGGTTGTTTACTCCAAGCCCCTTATTCCCTGTTTTTTGCTATTGTCTGACTCGGAGCTATGTGCCAGAGAGCGGAGTTAATTAGGAGATAAGGAATCCTTACTACAAAATGCAAAAATACAAACTACTTGTCATACAACTATAAATGAGGGTTCATATTTTTTGTCTTATATTTTTAAATCAAATGAGACCAAAATGAAACTTGTAAGAAGCCTTGATAAAACAATAGACTTAAATGCTGTATTTCGCGTTCCCCAAGGTCAACTAAATATAGCTCCGATTTCCGTCTAAATGGAGATAATATTTCTTGTTACCTGTCAATGTCCTTTCCTTATCACTAGGGAATGTTTTTTGCTTGTTTTTCGTGGGAGGGAAACGCTCTTCCGGTTTAACGTGACCAAAAATAGATCGCAATAATTATCTTTCCGATAAGAACTGTCTTATCAAAAGCTCGGCTCGAGTGTCAAGCTTTTTCGAAAAAGTCGAGCCGAGCTGAATACTGAAAAGCTCGACCTGAAAGCTCGACCGGTCGAATACTCGCACACCCCTGATTTGTATAGCTCAACTTACACTAGCTAGTTACCTGTTGAAGCTTGGATGTTTACAAACAAAAGGAGTTTCAACCATCGATGTAAATAAATACAACTGGATAGCGCGCTCCCCGTAAGGCTCGTCTAGTGATCTCCGGGCCAACACAGCTGTGCATTGGGGTTGCAGCCGGGCCGAATTGAAGGAGCGTTGGGGGAAAAAGCGCGAAACTGTATTGTTAACCATATTGAAACCGCACGGATTTGGAAGCAATTTCACAGGTAAAGCTTGCTATAATAGATGTATTGCTATAACTATTAATTAATTACAGTAAACTCCCGATTATCCGCGGAATTGGGTGGCGCGACTACCGCGGATAACGAAAATCGCGGATAATCCGCAAGTGTTGAAAATGGGAGAGATTAAAAGAGAAAAACAATTTTAACATTAAAAATCCATTTATTTAATAAAGTCAGGGGCGAACCCAGATTTAATTTCGGGTGAGGGGATATCCTATAACGTCACGGTAAGCGAGTATCGCATCACAATAGACGTATATGGACGTCGCGGTAAACGAATATCGTCGTCGTGGTGGACAAATATCATTATCGCAGTAGACACATGTTGTTGTCACGTCGCAGTAGACGAAAATCGTCGTCATGGTATAAGGATATCGTTGTCACGGTAGGCGAATATCGACGCCGCGTTAGAAAAAATATCGTCGCTGGGTTAAACGAATATGGACGTCGCGGTAGGCAAAGTTCGTCTATGCGCTAGACGTCGTTGTGGTAGACGCCGCGGTAGTCGAATATGGTCGTCGCGGTAGACGAATATCATTCTCGCAATAGATAAATATTTTTGTCACATCGCAGTTGACAAAAATCGTCGTCGCGTCGCGGTAGACGAAAATTGTCTTCGTGTCGCGGTAGACAAACATCGTCTTCGCGTCGCGGTAAACGAAAATCGTCTTCGCGTTACTGTAGACGGAGAAAGCCTGCGCGCGTTTTGCACTCAAAAAACTTGTCAGTTCAGTCAAATTTTTCATTAATACGTATTTTCTTAATATGGCATTAATACGGCTTTTCGTAGCACGCGCAGATAATCCGCACCGCGGATAATCCGCTCGCGGATAATCGGGAGTTTACTGTACATTTAATATTTAACTAGACGATCAGTACTAGTTGGATGGCAAAAGATGCATTCCCCCATCACCCCTGCAAAATCTTAAACGCAACCACTGCCGGTGGCTCGCGTTGCGGAGCCTGAGTTATCAATCCAGTGTACTTATTTACAGTGGAACCTGGATAATTCGAACCTCAAGGGACCAGCTAAAAACTTCGAATTATCCATAAATTCGAATTAAAGAAGTTCTAAAGAATGAGGCCAAGACATTAAAAGTTCACATTGTGAATTTAACCTCTTTATCAAATTGACACTCTAAAAGAATAAATTCATCAACAAACGCGAATTATAAGGGTTCAAAACAGTAATCATAAAACAGAAATAACTACCCTAAAATATAAACTACGTACGACGCGACGTACGATAATACAAAGAAACATTTCTGCTAGAAAAAATACAGTACGTTCTGCTACGTCTGAACTTTATTCAGGCTACCAACTTAATTTCGTGTAACATTGACAATTGCTCGCTCATTGACTTTCCACTAAAGTGAGTGTTTTATAGGTCCGAGATTTTGTCGAAATGATCACTACACTTATTTAATGTTACGTAAAAACTTTTAAACACTTAAAAACAAGACACTGCACAAATAAAAAAAAAACACTTTGTTTGAAGGACGATCGAAAACAACGGATTGCTGCACTGGAATTCGCAGGTTAGTTTGGCTGGTGGGGGGGAGGGAAGGGGGTCGCAGTGTTGAGTAGCCTTTGTGTCGACATAGAAAACTGCGCATCAGGTCTGGCGCATGGCTCGTCTGCCGGGAGCCGTTCTGCACAGAATCAAGCGCGGAAAGACTAGGGGCGCTGCCACGGCGAGCGCAACCCTTTTCCGAACTCAGTCAGCGTACTGTACTGTTTTAGTTTATATTATTGGTGTCGAGTTACAAGCGATGTTGGGGCAGGGTGGGAAGCCTGGGAGGTGGAAGGGATGAGTCATTTGACCATAACCTGACACGCCATCGGTCTGGCGTTAAATTTTTATTGAACGTCGTAGTAAAACAGTGTTTTCCAATGAATTTGTAACTATTTCCAGCCGTGGAATGAAACTGATGTACCTTAATTTGGCACTTAAAAATCTGAATTATCCAAAATAAAATTCGAATTATCCACGATTTTTTAGCATTGTTTAGATACAAAATGCCAGGGACCAAGAAAAATATTCGAATTAAAGAAGATTTCGAATTATACAAGTTCGAATTATCCAGGTTCCACTGTATTTACATTAATGGTTTCAACCCGGGATTTTATGTTTGAGGAAGAAGGCAATAATAAGTTAATGGATATTCATTTAAATGTCTTTTGTTGTCCTTCAGAACCAAAATCTATTTCATACTACTTTTGATTGTGAGCAATCGTTCTTCATGTTCATCACAAGATATACATTTTTAACGTCACATTGTATGTCAGAAGAATTTATTTAACTAGCTTAGTTTGGCCACTAATTTTTGTGTGTTTGTGTTTATACAGTGTACACTTGGCAATATTATGCAGTCTAATGCTGGGCCTGGCCGACTGTAGTCTCAACACTCAAGTCTACTCTCTCCTGGCCACAATGTACCCTGACAACGGGGCCCAGACCTCTGCTCTCTACAAGTTCACTAAGGTATCCCACTGGTTCCCTGATATGTTTAATAAATAGGAAAACAGATGATCGGTGATAAAAATTGCACCTTGTACCTTGGATACATGGCTGGAACACCAAATTCTATGTGGATGTGGTTCAGTATTCTACCATCTTTCAAAAAAATCTCTTGCAAGATAGTGTCTTCTGAGACCTACTATTTATAATAGTTATTATCTCTGTTAAACTGTCAGAAACTATAAAAAACTTTTGAAAATAAAATAATGAGATACATAGTTAAGCTAATAACCTGAACCAAAACCTTTTTTATTTCAGAATGCTGGATACAAATAAAATGCGTCTTACAACACTTATAATATGTTTACACGTATACAGCACCCACACTCATATAACATATGGTAAAATATACATGAAAGATGGAAAATGGCAATATTTCGATTGATTACACCAATCATCATCAGGCCCAATAGAGATAATGACGGCCCGATGTTTTATCTCTCATTGGGCCTGATGATGGGTTGTGATCAATCGAAATTGATCGCCACTTCCCATATTTTATGTATATTTAACGTCTGTTGTATGAGTGCATGAAAAGAGTAAATATATATAAGTTTTGTAGGATGTCTTTTGTTCATATCGACTAAATAGAACAACACGCATCATGCTTATCAAGAAGCTGTTTGAGAATGCTTTTAATCCAATAAATAAAACATGGTTCTGAAGTATATTTAGGTTTCACTCTCTTTGGGTCTTCCAGCAACCAGTACAAATAATTTGTTAGTAAATTAGGTTCGAGATAGGCTAGTTATCCTAGATTATCACAATCTTCTAAATGCTCTATAAAAAATACCTCAAACTGGTCATTTTATTTGTGTTTATTCCCGTTTTATTTTACAGGCAGTTGTGAAGGCGACGAGTTTTTACTCGTCCAACCACCTCGGACTGCACACGCACCTCCACATTCTGATGACTCTGGCCGTCGTCGGCGTCGTTGCGTTTCTTGTGACTGACCGAAGAGTGAACGACTGCAGAAGAGAAGAGGCAGAACTGCAAGAGCTTGGGAAAAGTGACGATAATTTGATTTCATAGCCAGTGCAAACTGTGTTTATAATTTATTTTTAATAGACTGAAGCTTTTATGTAATTTTGTAAATATTTTCTTAATAAAATGTCAGAAAATACTTTGTTATTATGTTTATTTTCAATTCCGTATTGTAACTTTTTTGAAAAAGCAGAACTATTCTTCTTGATCTCAAATTGTTGTAATCTCCAAGACTGATTCCTTTCTAAAGCTACTCCAAGTTTAGCAGCTTTTAGAGATAAAATATGATACACATTTATCCCAAGTATTTAAGGTTCTGAAATAATTTTTAAGTTTTGAAACAAATACTAAGGATTCAATTGTAAAGTAATGAAAACAATGGGAAAAAGTTATTGTTATATATTATACAAAATATACCTAGCATATTATACATATTTACAAAATGAAATATAACGTTTACTACTATTTGAACGATTTCTTAGCTCTCCAATCCAAAAACTCATCGAAATCTTCTTCGTCATCCGAGGCTTCTTCTCCCGTGTTATTGCTGGTTCCTTTCGTTGCAACTGCTTGAACTGTTTCTTTCTTCTTCTCCAAGTCTAAGACCCTAAATATAAAAAAGTAAGTCATTAGCAGTAGAACAGAAATTTAGGAATTTACAAAAATAAAGTATACAAATCTGTTAGGTTCATACTATCAAATAAAGATCACAACCCCAACAATTTAGTGCTTATTCATCAAAATACATTTCATTAACTTCAACTCTGATATTAGGTTTCATCCAAGTAAAACATTTTTAATTTAAATTTTTGCTAACTACAGTACACCTCGGATTATCCGTACTTCACATTATCCGGTTCCCGGATTATCCGGAGCGGTCCATCCAAGAAATTAAAAAATTAAAATTACGGCAAAAACGCCATTTTAGCGAGGTCACAAGTGAAATGCGCCTTATAAAAGTAAAATACAAATGCAATACATTACTGTACGCATTTGAAATCACAATAACTGAAGGAGTCACATTGCCTAAACAGTACATTTCAGCATTTTTGCAATTTTTGTGGACTGATATTGAGTTTCAAAGTGAGTGGTTGAAAAACCAAAATAGTGATTTTAACTTTAGAACAGAAACTGAATGCTGTCAAAAGACTTGACGCAGGAGAATCAGGCAAAGAATTAGCTAAGGAACTGGGTGTTGGGACAAGTACGGTAGTGACTGGAAGAAGAATAGAACAGTTAGAAAAATGTTATGCGCAACAAGCTTGAAAGACTAACATGTTGCACAGTCTTGATACTTTTGCAGCATCAATTTAGCAGAGGCTAAGGTACGCGAACGCTATTTAGGCGATATTGTAATGACCTCGGATTATCCGGATTTTTCGTTACCCGGATCGGTATTCTGCCACATTAATCCGGATAATCCGAGGTGTACTGTAGTTTTTTATTACATTTATTAAACAACTGAATGAATTAGTTAAAAACATTTTGACAACTGCTAATTATTTAAGTAAGTTCAGACGCCCACAGGGAATAGCCCAGAAGGACTGAAAGGGAACTGACAGTCAGGTGATAAAGCTGATAGATAATAAAATCATTTATGCTCATGATTAATTTACCGGTTGCATGGATTGTTAAAGTCATCTATATTGTTGTTCGATTATGTTTAAATTTAAGATTATTTGTGGCATGTTTCACTGTTGTTGTTACACTTGTTCGGTTGATGTTTATTGGTTTAGTGTTCATACTGTTGTTACTGTTATTTTTTCTGTTCATTATCACTTTTAGAGTTATTGAATCGTATTAAGTGTACTATCGGTGCCGGATTTACCACCAAGCCTAAGGCACCCACAGTGAAAGAGGGCCACGTGCGGATGAAAATAGGGCACCCAGAGTGAAACTGGGCTTGAAAACATAATTAAATGGACTAAAAAAAGGTCATCACTTTTTGCGAGGCCTTGGGGGCTTCATGGGGCCACAAAGAGATTTAGGCCTAGGGCCCACCGTAAATTCGGCACTGTGCACTATGCTGCCGACCATGTCCTAAATCATGATGCATGTAATTTTATTGATTAACTGTAACAATCTCTATAATGTCATTCTTGCAAAAATGGTAATGGTGTATCCATAAATAAATAAAAGCAATAATCCTTAAAAATTCCAGCATTATTTAACCATATGGCACACTAAGAGAATTATCTCTCTTAATTAACTTACAGAGAAGATCTACAGAGTGTTCGAAAAATGTGGGGCTACAATTTACATAGTGATTCCTTGGGTCAAAATGAGAAAAAAAGTTTAAATAGACAAATGTCCTATCTCATTTAGTTTAGCGTTTGTCTGTCTGTAAGGGTTTTTTACAAAATAATTCATGACTCTTTAACGGTTTCAGTTGAATCGTTGAGATTGTGCACAAATGTTATCCTTATAAATCCTTAATACCCCCGTTGCAGCAGACCTGCATACTCAGCGAATTTCAAGTGCAAAACAACATATTTCGATCAAACATAGCGAGATTTGACATGTTTTTGTAAGCTCCATAAGAATAACATGGGGAATGAGTATGCAGGTTTGCTGCTACAGGTATATTAAAACTAGGTGGTTTTAATTCATTTTTTAGTAGATCTGAACTAGAAGAAGCCATTTACCAAGTTTTATCAAGATATGTCGAGAAATAAGCGAGATATAGAATTTTACTTATTTCCCATAAGGTTAACATTGGGACAACGTACTGTGTTTACCACTTTCAATATCTCGGTAACCAATGGACATAGAGCTATGATTCAAAATACTAAATTGTTTGTTTTTTTGGGCTGAATTCAATGGTGCCAATAAAAATTTGAAAAATTGTATTTTTCTATGTAAAAATCTCAAAAAACCCATTTTTGGGGGGGTTTACCCCCCTTTACCCCCCCTTCCGGTGGTCCGATCGGGCTGGTTTACGAACTCGTCCGAATAATTACTACTTTACACGTCTATGCCAAATTTCATTCCGATTGGACCATTTTTGCGCAAGTTATCGTGCTTAAAGACACATATATATATATAGATATATATATATAGATATATAGATATATAGATATATATATATATTTATGAAAGTGAACGAATGGTGCTTTTGGCATCTGAGGACCTCAAAAAGAAAAGTTATGATGGTTTTAGGCTTAGGTCTTACCATGAGACCTACGGTAACAGCTTCTTCCCTATAGGGGAAATTCGCTAAAAAAGGATTCTCCTTCCAAGGATTTTGTATCTTTATACAAAATACGAATAAAAAATCTTGAACCGTTTCAAAATGGTGGCTCTTTTAAAATATTTAAATATTGTGAAATTTTCCGACAAATATTTAAAATAGCCGCCATTTTGAAACGGTTGAAGATGTTTTACTAATATATCATACTATATTTACTAATATTTAATTTATTGCCCCAAATTTTTCGAACACCCTGTACTGAAAGATAACCACATCAACCGACCTGGACCAGTTGCGGAGCTGCTCGTCGATCTCCTGTATCTGGCGCTCGGTCGTCGCCTCCTCCTGGTCGTCCTCGATGATCTGCGTCGACACGGTCGTCTCCTCCTTGATCTCCTTCTGGAACCTCTCCCACTCCTCCTGGATCGGGTCCTTGTACTCCACGTTGCGAGCCTGGACCGAATCGAAAAGTTACAATATTCTTCAACATTTAACACATTCCTCAACTGTGTCACTTTTAATGCATTGGCTCATTAAAATAGCTAATTATTTAAAAGGCTATTTAGGTTATAAAAATGATAAAAGATAAAAAAGCCTTTCTTATGAAAGTCACCTGTGAATTGTGGCATCCTTCTGCAAGTAATCTAAAGGCCGAGTTAGAACTGAGATTTATCTGAAGTGAGAGGTAAATATTCTAACATTAATAAAAAGATAAAATAAAAAAGTATCAGTACATTATAAAGTTTGGACATTTTTCAATGAAGTCTTTAAAGAAGTTCTTATAAGCTCTTTGCAAATTAATAAGATAATTTATTGATTAGCATGATACATGATTGTTGTATTCACTGAATATAAATAAAAAACATCTTACAACTTGTTTTTTATAAATTTACAAGCTCAGTTTCATAAATTCAGCAGGTAACCATTGGCTTGAGCTGTGGCTGCATGCCCCAAGATTCATTGTGAGATTCATCGCCAAACTATATATGAGCTATTCCTAATATCTAAAAGTCTTATTTATTTTTAGCTTATGCAGAATTAAACGCTTTCTTTTATATTAACTGGATGTGATTTTTATTTACATCCAGTTAATATAAAAAGAAAGCATTTAGTTATATGTAAGCTATATGTAAGCGTTTAGTTATATGTATAATGTAAATCTTTACATTGTGGATTGTTTCCATCTAAATTAAAGTATGCCGAGGTTAAGCCTTTGCATAAAAAGGGAGGAAAGGACATTTTTGATAACTATCGTCCAATATCAATTTTACCTTCTTTTTCTAAAATTTTTGAGAAAATTGTTTCAAACCAAATTATAAATTTTTTGGGAGATAATATGTTTTTTGTAAAAGAACAGTTTGGCTTTCGAAGAGGACGTAATTCTACTTCTGCAATTGCCGATTTTGTAGATCAGATTGCCGCAGCCTTGGATGGATCACAGAGCACTTTAGGGGTGTTCTGTGATCTAACCAAGGCTTTTGATTGCGTTCGACGTGATATTCTTTGTGAAAAACTTAATTACTATAATTTTAGTGACTCTGCGGTGTCTTGGGTCAAATCTTATTTGTCATCCCGATATCAGAGAACGCTAATATATAAGAATAATGTGAAATACATTTCGGATTGGTGTGAAGTTAAATTTGGTGTACCTCAGGGTTCAATATTAGGCCCATTGTTTTTTTGTTATATATAAATGATTTACCTGTTAGTGTTTCCCCAAAAATTATTTTGTATGCAGATGATACCTCAGCTATTTTAAAAGCAAATTCACCTCAAGATTTAAAATTAATATTTAACCGTGCTTTTGAAGAATTTCACAATTGGTTCTCAGTAAATGGGTTACTGCTAAATAATTCTAAAACACAGATTGTTAAATTTCAAACTGCCCAAAATAGGGAAAGCGCAGATTTCAATTGTTCTTTTCAAGGTAGTTTTTTCCCGAATAATAATTCAGTAACCTTTTTAGGAGTAGAGATTGACTCAAATTTAAGTTGGAAACCCTGCATTCGTAAAATTATCAAAAGGTTAAATTCTATTTGCTTTCAAATGATTATTTTGCGTGAAGTAATTGATTTTCAAACAAAGTTAATGGTTTATTATGGGCTTTTTTTCTCTGTCATAAGCTATGGTATTGAATTTTGGGGAGCATCTTCTCATTCAGATCAAATTTTCAAAATGCAAAAAAAATTTATAAGAATAATGACATTTTCTTCAAAAAGGAAATCTTGTAAATCATTTTTTAAAGATTATAGTTTATTAACTGTTCCCTCACTATATATTTTTAAATGTTTAATGTTCGTAAAAAATAATCTTGACATCTTAGAAAATTCTCAGCATGAACATGGCTATAATACACGGTTTTCCAAAGACTTCCAATATCCAAGACACCGATTGACACTTTTTCAAAAAACTCCACTGTATATGGGAAGAAAACTTTTTAACCATTTTCCAAGTAATTTAAAATCTATGGTTAGGGAAAATAAGTTTAAAAAAGAATTAAAATTGTTTTTGATAAATAAAATGTTTTATTCAATTGAGGAAT
This sequence comes from Flexamia atlantica, assembly GCA_035578135.1. Classification (NCBI taxonomy): domain Eukaryota; kingdom Metazoa; phylum Arthropoda; class Insecta; order Hemiptera; family Cicadellidae; genus Flexamia; species Flexamia atlantica. The sequence goes on from JAQJVK010000004.1 coordinate 40,197,846, forward strand.
TTTTCATTTAGGTTAGTTTTTAATGTAATTTTACTTTTCTTATATTTGTAGGAGTTTTTGTTTCTCTGCACTGTCAGTGGTAAGGTATTTAGTAAACATATTTTTTAGTGTAGTAGTTATTGATTTCTTATTTTAAGCTCTTGACAATGTCTATGTTCTGTGCTAGCATTGCTAGCTTTGTAAGAATGTTTGGACAATAAAGTGATTATTATTATTATTATTATTAAAACTAAATAAAACACATAAATATTAGGAATAAGTAACTCCTATATAGTGTGGCTATGAATTTAAACACATGAATACATGAATCTTGAAGCAAGCGGCCAAAGCTCAATCCGCTGGTTTCCTGCTAAATTTATGAAACCGTGCAAGCCTTCAAGAGTGTTCAAGAAGTTAACTTGTTGAATCCTAGCCTTGAGTACATCTTTTGTCTACAAAAGTATGAGCGCCAGGGATAGTGTTCAAACGTTCCTTCTTCCATTCTGTGATTTTTAGGCCTAAGCATTTGATTTACTTCCACCTTTATCGAGAGTAAGTTTCTTACCTTGGCATCCATGACCGGATCGTCGAAGAAGCCTTCAGGTAGAGGATCCTTGGAGTCGCCCGCAGCTGAGGTATCGTCTTCCATCGGCTCCTCGTCTGGTTCACTCAGGGGAATGAAGGAGGCAGTGGCTGGGCTTTCTTCGGGAGGTGATACAACTGGTTCTTTTGTACTGACAAGTTCACTATCAAAAAACCCACTTGGAAGAGCCGGTTTTGAAACTTGTGCATTTTTCAAAATGCCTGAAATTAAATACCACATGCTAGTAAAAGCTACTTTACAAGAAACAGATTGTTCACAAAAACACAACATTCATACAGATTACACCTGGCTGCATCCCTCCCACAAAACATTGGATTTTAATGTTGTAACAAACTCCCCTCTATTAGGTCTAAAGATAAAAGATGATGTAACACTTGGATCTTTTAAAAAGTCACTAAAAAAATTCCTAGTAGAAATAACTTTTTTATCTGTTGATAAGTTGTTGGTTAGCAAATTTTGTTTTGATACTGACTTATTTTTTAGTTTAAAAACAAATGTATGATTACTTGTAGTTATTATTATGACTGACATTTGTAATACAATTTTATAAATTGTCAGTAGCAATAAAGAATTTGATTTTGAAATAAAGATGTTTTTCAAGATACGGTGGGTACCCTACCTGAAATTAGATAAAACTGTTTTTGGTTTGTTTAAGTAATTTCAGTGAAGTTTTTATTTATTCATTAAAATGAAAACTAGTTAAAAACAAACAGAAACAGATGTATAGTGAATTCTCACCTAAACTCTTAGGAGCACATACCATATAGGCCCTACTTATGTCGTTCATTTAGTGACTTCAGGGAGACAAAACTGATACTTTTTACTTTAGTAAGTTAGCTAACTTACACATGTTTGTAAAGTAAGCAAATTAAAATTAAAATGTAGGATTACAAATTTGAAAAACTGACCTTTTAATTTTTTTGGTGGAACTACAGCAGGTGGTGTCAACGGCCTCTTGTACATCTTTGGGGGGTCGGGCCTCGGTGCAGGGGGAGGAGCCAGCAGTTGTTTCTTTCGAGCAATGTTGTCTTTGTGTTGCTTTGAATTAATGTGAACAATCCAAACAGAGTCACTACGAACCACACTCTCACAAACGATACAGGTCAACGTCCCATCTTCTTTATACGTAAACATATGTTAAGAAAAACTGACTGAGGTTGGTCAAAAGAAAAAAATCAAGACTTTCAGGGTGCCTTTAACTAAATAACCATCCAGATAAAACTAAATATATAGCCATTAGTAAATTTAGACATTAGATGCACGCTCCCCTTATAAGGCAGAGGGGGACTTTGGCATGTGGTGTCTCAAAAATATAAAATCCTTCATTTGATAAAGTGGAATATTTGAATAGACGATAAGCCAAAAAGATATTTTGCCTATTGATAAATGATTTAATCTTGTAGTAGGCTATACATTGCCTGCTCCTAAAACAGCTCTAAATCAGTTCCATAATTAAACATAAAACAGCTCTAAATCAGTTCCATAATTAAACATACTAGTTTTCATTCATCAGTCCAAAAAAGTAAATAAACAGAATGTTGTACGATACTACACATCGTTGTTGCGACTGATGTAGGCCTCCCTATATAGACTTCCTCATTTAAAACGTTGCCTGCACGCCGCCGACTTGTCAGTAGTACAGCCATTTGCCATTGGTGGCGCTCCGACCGGGCAGTAGCGTCTCAAGGGAACAGGCTACGATCCAGGCAGTGCTGCTGTCTGTGGGTGTTTTAGCGAACTACGTCTTGTGGTAACGCATCACATCACCGCACAGTGTTTGGTGATTCGTCAGACCAAAATATTTGAATTTATCAGTGCCAATTGGGATTGCGGAAAACTGCCGCCGCAACCCTCGAAATACCCGCCATTGGTGGAACGTAGTCAATGTGTTAAATGAGGATTTTAAAAGTTCAAGGGTGCACTGCTTCTAAACTCTATCTTAGGCAATATCATACAAAAAATATATGTGAAGACAACTTCTTGTCAGAGGAGTCTTTAAGGATCTCCCCTCCAAATAAATCCTATAGACAGGTGCCATCACTGTGTGATCAATTAGGATCAGTTTTGAAGGCTGCAGTTTCCTTTGCATCCCACACCTCTAACCTCAACCATCGTCTCACTAGGGTTATCCTGGTGGGATAAGAGGATTGTGACCGATGTATCAAATGTGTGCAATTGATGTATCGATTGTAATTACAACATACCTAATGAAGTCTTTGTTATTTGTTTTAATTTACTTTTGGTAAGTAAATGCCACATTGACTTTTGACCAGACAAAAATTTTCCTTATCAAAAGAGCATGGCTGTCACAAAAGGCATCGGCCGCAGTCAGACCAACAGGCACCATAACTGAGAACTGACATAACTTCCAGATTAAGTATTGATCGATTTCTCAAGTAGGCAACTATAATACTTGTTGATTAAGTTGAATACAGTTAAATCAAAATTCCGAATGGTGTGCGGCGAAGAGGAACTGCAACCGACTTGAATATTAGTTTATTAGACTACCTACCTAAGTTATACCACGTATATTTGTAAATGTGACACAATCAATCCAACCATGGCTGGAAAAAGATACCCTAATAAGCTGTAAGCTGCTGTGATAATTCAGGTAATCTATAGTATATTAAAAATACATGAGGGGTTTTCTTTTCAGACATGCCTCAATAACGGGTGGGCCAATTTTAAAGTCTGAGGTGTCAGTTTAAAGCTATTTCTATTTGGATTTGTCAATACCTCTCAGAATTTTAAATAAGGTCATCACTTAAGTACAGAAAAAGGGCTAAAGTTTCGGAACAGTTGCACTATCCAACAACATTTGACCAAGCCCAGTTCAATTTGTTAACAACTGATCTTATGTTCATACTTTGAAACAGTTCTACAGAAAAACCACAGATTGCAGAGTTTGCAAGCGGAGCTGCAACTGAGTAATCTAGTTCTTGTTAGGGCAAGGTCACATTAAAGTAAATGCTTGCGAATGAACTGTAGTGAACTACATGAAGAAGTATGGTGTTCACTGCTGCTCACTCGTTGGTATTCACAAAAGATTCGCTCTGCTGTAACCTTGCCCTTAAGCCCAAAGGTTCCAGGCCCATAGAGTTTTCAGTTCTGATCTAAAATACCTTAATATAGAAAAGACACATAATGTTACAACTAAACTGAGAAATGCCTAATGCCTAAACTCTAGGGAAAGAAAATAAAAGGTATGAAGACAAGTTAACCACTGAATGGAGTCTGGATCTCATAAAACATGAAATTGTGGGACAAGATGAAGCATTAAAAGGATATTTTGCCAAGGGAGACTCAATTTTTCTTCCATTCGCTATGAATTTCTTCTTTTCTTGAGACATAATACGCCGTAGTTCATTTTGAGTTATTTTCTTTTGAGACATTTTAAATAATTTAATAACTGTCACTTACTCTTGACTCTTAACCTCAAACTCTACCACCTATCAAAACCCAAAACCACAACATAACAATAACAGTCAGTGTTGCAAACTGCAAGCAGCCCTGTGGAAAAATTACCATGAGCTTTCAAAAATATTACCCATATCATAATATTTTAAAATTTAAGAAAAACTAAAAATTGTTATTTTTATGAATAGCCATAATTATTTAGGTGTTTTGTTTGTAAGATAAAGAATTTGTTTTATCTCTATGTCTTTTTCAAATTATTTTTAATTTTGAATAACGCACACCCTCGCTCCTTTGAGGGTATTGTAGGGGCAGCGACTTGAAACGAGGACCTGGGGGTGGGGGGTGTTTCTAAACGGGTTTCACAAGTACTAGCTACTAATCACCAACTACTAGTACAATCCGTCTCCATTGCCGATGATGCAGCAATTTTTACTGAGGGTAGGAACAGGGAAGAAGTTAAAAATACCCCCGCTGCAGCAGACCTGCATATTCAGCGAATTTCAAATGCAAAACATTATATTTCAATCCAAAATTGTAAAATTTTACATGTTTTTGAAAGATCCATAAGAATAACATGGGGAATGAGTATGCACGTTTGCTGCTATGGGTATATTAAAACTGGATGGTTTTAATTCAATATTTAGTAGATCTGAACTAGAAGAAGCCATTTACCAAGTTTTATCAAGATATGTTGAGAAATAAGCGAGATATAGAATTTTACTTATTTCTTATAAGGTTAACATTGGGACAACGTACTGTGTTTACCACTTTCAATATCTCGGTAACCAATGGACATAGAGCAGTGATTAAAAATACTGAATATATATATATGAAATTGAACGAATAGGTTTTTTTGCTTCTGGGGGCCCCAAAACGAAAAGTTCTCATGGTCTCGGGCTTAGGTCTTGCCATGAGTACTACGGTAACAGCTTCTTCCTATAGGGGAAATTCGCTAATAATGCAGAGCAGGATTTGTTTAAGATAAACAAGTGGTTTGATCAAAATGAACTTTCATTAAATATCTCAAAAGCAAAATTTATGCCAATTTCCTTATCTTCAGGTCTGACCAACAATTTAACCACATCTCAATTCATTCATGCGGAAGTAATTTGAACTACCGATGTGATTGTGGCAAAATTGAGTGTGGATTCTTACAAATACTTGGGTGTTATATTTGATAAACGCATGGATTGGTCTGACCATGTAAATTATTTAAAAGTCAAGTTAAGAAGGCTCATATATGGATTTAGGCGACTTGGTGAAGTTTTGAACATTTTTGAACTAAAACAAGCATGTTCTTTAAAAGACATTTTTTAGGCGGGGTATTTAAATATAAAACAAGCATATTACGCATATTGTCAATAATTATTTTTATCCGGAATAATTGCATGGGGTGGGAAATTCAAGACTATTTTAGAACCGTTGCAAATCATCCAAAAATCAATTCTTAAAGCTGCTCTGGGCCAAGGAAGGCGGTTCCCAACCAACGAACTATTTAATATTTGTAACGTTTTAAATATTAGACAGTTGTACGTAAAAACTCTTTCAATTTTTATTTGGACAAATTCACAGTTTATTTTTAATCCAACTGTACATGAGCATTTTACACGTCATTCAAGAAATATAGGAATACAAACAATCCAGCTCCATAAATCTTTTTCAACAACCAACTCTTTTTATATAGCTCATATTTTAGTCAGAAATATTCCTGCACCAATAAAATATTTTGAAGGCTCAATTAGCATGTACAAATCACTCTTGAATCAATGGTTATCTGAAATCGGAAGGGAAGGTTGGTGTAGTGGTTATAGTGCCCGCCTACAAACTTGTAGGTAGCCGGATCGATCCCGAGAAAAATTAATAGCTTTTTGAAGGGTTTTTTCTGGAGCCAGCTGCCATTGGTTGTTGGGCTATTAATTAACAATCCTGTCTAAGGAACGTGCCAACCTTAGTCAGTAACAAGGCTACAAGATCGCGCCACTATCATCACGATCATCACACTCATCCTTCACTCATATTCAGGGTAACGTCCTCCAAGAGGTGCCTGTCTTATTAAGAATGATTAAGAACAAAAATGATTAAGGTGCTGAACTCATAATCTCCTCTCGCTACAGGACTGCCCGACCTTGACCCTGACTATACTTGACTGAACTTGACATAATGGACTTATCAGCCAGCCAGTCAGTCTTTCTCCTAGCTTATTTCCTACCTTTATTAAATGCTTATTTCTATCCCCGAATACTTAACTTTCTTCACTTAACTTTCTTTAATAGCAATACATTTTTCCTATTGCAAATTTCTTTCTAACCAAAATGCACAACGACTTGGCAGGCAACGAATGCAGGCTTTGGCCCATGTGGGTATACATTTTCCTAAGAAAGTGTAACAAAAACGTATACTTGTTACTAAAATTTGTTTTTAGTTTAATTTCTCATCATTTTTGTACCAAGTTGTATTTATTGAAAATAAAATTATTTTGAATTTGAAATTTGAATTTATGGTTTTGAAACGGAATCTTAGTATTACAAAATACAAAGTTAATTCTATTAATTCACCAACATCGTTTAGAAACAGCCCCCTGGGGGGTGTTTCTAAACGGGTTTAACATAGTACTAGCTACTAATCACTAACCACTAGTTACAATCTATCTCCATCGTATCTTTACGGTTTTGAAACGTAATCTTAGTATAACTGACACCAATTCTTGGGGCCCAGTGCGGTGGATGCGCGGTAGCAAAACGGCTAGTGCGCATGCGCGACAACGCGTCGCTAGAGCGCAGCACTGTCATTCTGCTCTCAGCCGTCAAAAATAGCGTGTCACTACATGTCGTCCTAAAAATATTGACCGACGGAACATTGACTCTTATTGACGATTAATGATCTGTTTTAATTCTATTCAATAATGTAAATATTTCATTAGTATTTATTAAAGCATCTTGATACTCTGAACAACAATGGACACAGAAGCAGTAACTACGTGCGAGCTGCCGAATATACGCAGCCAGGCTGATACACTGTCGGCCGCCGCTGCCGCTACTACTCCCCTCTCCTCCCAGCCTACCCACTCCCCGCCCCATGCATAGAGTAATAATGAACTTCGTAAAGAGATGGCACTCCCATGTTAACTCGGTGGTAAGGGAACAGCAGCGCTATCTGAATAAAGTGCAACGAACTAAAAAGATCGATGCGATATATCGATGGTCGTCGATGCGACATATCGATCGTCGTCGATGCGACATATCGATCGTCGTCGATGCGACATATCGATCGTCGTCGTCTGCTTTGTTTATGTTTTAGTTTTCTTGTTTTGTTTGCTAGACTTTCAATTTTAATGACTTTACCGGTTTGTTTAGATTAAGTGCGTTTGCCGCTAGTGCAAGTTGTTTCGCGAAATACTGTAATGAGTGATTCTTATTGTGCTTAAAGCGATTGATAGAAAATAAATACGTAGATTTATTAACTTAGTTAATTTTTATTAAGTGCTTTTATGTAAACATCTACGTATTTATTTTCCATCAATAGCTTTAAGCACAACATGAATCACGCAGTACAGTATTTCGCGAAACAACTTACACTAGAACAACTTTTTGCAAACGTACTTTAGGTATTTTCCCACACTCAAATTAATTCCAACTCGTTATGGTTGTGTACACGACGTGTCGTGACAGAAAAACAGGGGAAACGGAACGGGAAGTTAGCAGATCGTTATCGTCGTTATGATTGGCTGAATCAGTGAAGAAGAAGAAAGTCATGTTTTTACAACGCCATCTGAATAAAGTGCATCGAACTAACCCGCTCCAATAAGCTTACCACTTGGCTCCATCTCTCCATTCTCTGTCCCTAATCTAAGATTTAAGTGTCAGACCGGTGCCCCATGCGCGGACTGGGCCCCAAGAATTGGCGCCAGGTATTTTAAGAAATACAAAGTCAATTTTATTAATTCACCAACATCGTTTAGAAACAGCCCCCAGGTGTTTGGTATTTTTTATACTAATCAGCTGATGAATGTGTTCAATTGAAAAACAAACTAAAAACGTCATTGAAGATAGTAAAAGAAGAAGCTTTGTTGTAAAAATCGAAAAGTCGAAAACGAAAACGTGCAGAAGTCTGCCAGAAGAAAAATTACGCGATCAGCTCATTTTGATATTTTATAAATGTGGGAATATTAACACAAAATTATTTAAATTTCTTTCCCTTGTGGAATGGATTGGCTGCAATTCATTTGAGTTTTATGGTGAAGGTTTGATTTGCTGGAAACTTCGTAGGTTAGAGTTGGTGAAGAAAGAGAATGTCGTGTTGTTTGTGTGTTGAAATTCGGTGCCGCAAAGTAAAATAGAGATGAAAGCAGAGTAAGCTGAGGTATTTTTCAAAAGAGATTTAATCAAGTTATAATTCCTTTTGAACTAGTTTTCAACCTTCTGGTTCTCAATAACTAGTATGAATTCAAAATACAGGTTATTAAGCACACTTGTGCAAAAGCCTTTATCTGGTGTTATCAATCATGCCAGTCAAAGTGGAAAGACATATTTACAGTCAAGACCTTTTCATACTCAAAAGATCAGCCCAAAGAGTCTCCTTGTGAATCTGAGTAAGTGGTCCTAGGCCCTAGTTCTTTGGTAGGTTAAGCTCAGAGTTGCTGTAAATACGCTTTTATTGCAAATATCTAAAGGCATAAGCTTTGGCCTACCGTGTGTTGTTATGCCTAGTCTGTGTTTAGGCCTAACTAAAATCAAGAGCTTGGCATTCATGTATAAGAAAATCAGCCCACAATGGCGGAGCAGTATATGTAGTATTCTGTACATTTTCTCCGCACTGGCTATTATGTAAGCTGTAATGGTGAGAAAGAAAAGATTGCCAAAGTTCCTTCTCATTCCTTTGAAGGACAACATCTAGACTATAAGTTAGGCCTACTCGAACATTTCTCTACCTTAGTTAAAATATTTAAGTATACCATTGGCTCAAGCCTGCTTCATAACATAACTCAATTATTTTGCAGATTAGGCCTATCTCTAAAATCTCTCCTATTAAGTTAAGTAGTGTTGAAGAAATCAGCATTATGCCCGAAGGAAAGGCTGAGTTTGATATCGTTTAGAGTAAAAAAATCCCCATTTCCCGTCAGTTTTCATTTTAGTTTTTCGATATTTTCAAGTTTGTCGGAAGACAGAATTTGATATCCTTTTGAGTCAAAAATCTCCATTTTCCCATCTGTTGTTTTCATTGTAGTTTTTTGATATTTCCAGGTTTATCGAAACACTGCGGCTGCTATGTGAGAAGCAGTCAAACACCGGTTCTTAGTTCCTCAACCATCAGCAGGTATTATGCATCGACACCTCCTGACCCCTCGACACCAGGAAGTGAGCAGGTGGAAAAGAAACCCTCGTTATATCAGAGGTTTAAGATGATGTATAGAGACTATTGGTATGTCCTGCTTCCCGTTCACTTGGTCACATCCGCAGCTTGGTTCGGTGGATTTTACTACATGGCCAGCAGGTAAAGTTAGTCAGAGATTGTTTTGATCCTGCTTTGATTTAATCAGGAAGCTTGAACTTTAGCCTATAGGCTATGTGATTATAAATTAATGTGAGATCATCAACATCATTAGGCCTAATTTAGCCTTCAAAATACATTGTGAAATTTCCAGTTGACAATTTTTTTATGCTTAGACTTCTGCAACTAAATCATAAATACTTTTAAAAGTAGCCTAATTTCTCTCTTTGCTGTTGATTTCCAACAAAGCTGATGGAAAAACCTTCCAAACTTTATAAATTAAGTGATAGGCCTAATGTTTTTGCAAGATAGCAATAAATCTCTGGAGGTTGATAGAACATCTCTCCTCCTTCTTTCTTGATGACCCTGAACAAAGCTGTGCTATAATCACTCAAAACTGCTTAGAACCTTATGTGAAATGTTTATTTACTCAAAAACAAATATAATCAAATCTTAAAGTGAAGGAAGTGAAGGCTAATAGTGCTGTTGATCAAATTTATATGCTGGTAAATAAGGGAAATCAGTTACTTAAAAGTTACATAGTGAAACTGTAGTTTTTGTTTGTGAACTAAATGACTGTTGGGCTGTCTCTTTTCTTTCTCGTGCATTATCTTGAAATAGTGAGTAACTCACTCAATAAAATTGTATTTTCCTGAATATCTGACAAAAAGTGAGTAACTGATTTGAGAGCTAAGTACCGTAGTTAAATAGTTGTTCAGAAATTTCAAGTTAAAATCCAAATTTTTGAATAAGCTTTCTAAGAAACATATAACTTGTTTGGTAATTAGAAAAGAAGTTTAGTTTATTTTACAAGGGCAATGTAAAATCACTTTCTGTAGACCTGACTAAATCTGTCTGTCAAAGGGAAACATCAGAAAGTAGTAAAGATTAAAGTGCTTAGTGCCCACTATGTAGCCTAAGATCTATTCAATAATCAATAATCAATAAACAATAATCAATAATCTATAATATTATCAATAGACATATTTACATGCATTTGATATAGTCAATATATTAGTCATGCGAGGCAATTGTCCGTGCAGTAGTTGCTGTAACAAGAAATATAACTTATAAATAAAATATCACACATAGGTTAACGTCATCATGAAATGAAATACATAATTCATAGGCTTTGGCACCAAGTAAGAAGCAAGCGCAATGGGTTTAGTTCGAGTACCCATTGTTAAAACATGCTAAACAATATCAAGTTCAGCCAGCGGGTAATCAAAAAATTCCTTAATACTTTAAAAAGGGTGACTTGCAAGCCAACAGGAGATTTTATGTTTGAAAGCCTTTTGTGGCAACCTTTGTACATGCATTGGGATTTTATTCAATGCATTTCATTCCTAGAATTATAAAACTTTTCTTTGATTTTTCAAGCCGTGCAAAAGGAATATCTATTTTGTTCTTGTAACGTGTGTTATGATCATGCACATCATTCCTAAACTTATAAGTATCTAAATTCTTATGACTATCTAACAATATACTTAAAATATACAGATTAACAACGGTCAAAATGTTAAAATCAATAAAAATAGGCTTGCAATGTTCGAGAACATCAGCTTTGGCCATAATCCTTAAAACTTTCTTTTGAATTTAAAGAATGTCATTGAGATGTGAGCTGTTTCCCCAAAACATGATTCCATAGGCTATGACTGATAAACACTTTTCAAATATTCTATAGGAACTAGGTCTCTTAGTTTTCTAAATAGGAAAGTCAGCCTGCTGAGTCTGATACAGAGTTGTTTGATGTGGGGTTCCCATGAGAGATTTTGGTCGACAATTACCCCTAGAAACTTAACATAAGGGCTGGACATTGTTATATCTATTGGTCTGTATTATAAAAAATCATATGTTTTAATGTAATTTCTCACTACAGTTTACATTATGGTCAATGTTTAAGAAAAACAAAGATTGTACAATAAAAATATATTCAAACATATTTTCAATATTAATTACTAGGATTTTAAAGTGGCAACGAGGATGGGAAATCATTTTCCCAAACAAAATGAAATTGTTCAACAACATCAGTTTTTGTCAAAGATTCAACACCCGATGAGTCAATATCCGACTATGTAACTTCTCTCAAAAAACATATATCTTCGTGTAACGTCACCTGTTCTGCTTGTCATGCTCCAGTCTCTGATCTGTTCCTCAGAGCACAATTCATCAGGGGCATAAGGGATTCATCCATTAGGGAGAACCTTCTTCAACAGGAGGACTTGACCTTCGATTCTGCTGTACGACGAGCTTTGGCCATTGAAGCTTCAAAGATTGATAGCAATGTAATTAATGAGTTTACCAGGCATCAGACTGCAACCGACACGTCCGTCCACAAGGTGACAATGCAGTCGACCACTGGGCACTGCTCATCCCGCGGACATAGCCGTGGCCGCTCCACCTCTTCCGTGAGGGAGTCTACGGGTACACGCCATCCGCTCGAGGACCAGCGTCGGGGGCACGTTGATTTGACCACACTGGGATTGAGTGGCCTTTGTCTCCGATGTGGCAAGCACAATCACACTTCAAATAAGTGCACTATCCACCGTTCTCGACTTCGCTGTAAGGAATGTAACAGAGAAGGACATGTTGCGAAGGTATGTATTAAATCCTTGTTATCAAGACAAAATAAGACAGCTTCGATACAACTCTTGCATCCCGATGGTGACAACCAGACCCTTACATCAGACGATGATGATGATCTTTACGGTGTAGGACAACTTAGTAATATTTATGACATACATTTGTCAGACACGGATAAATTTATTACGACTGTTCTTATTAACAATCTACCTCAAAAATTTGAAGTAGATTCCGGTTGCGCACACACCCTTATTCCTGTGGGAGATTTCAATCGGCTACGTATTTCAATGGACTCACTCTGACCGACACCTATCAAATTTCGATCTTATACTAACGAAGTAATTTCACCTTTGGGTATAGCTACGGTACATGTAGAATCTAATGGAATTTCATCGTTTCAGCAACTTTTTGTTGTTCCCAATGGATACAGTCCACTGTTGGGCCGAACATGGATCCGCCATCTACACATTAACTTAAATAACATTGATGAAATATCAGAAAGGGATAACGTCATCAATTCTGTAAGTGACGATATCGATGATCTTATCATTAAAATAGAAACACAACTCAGGAAACTTCGCACAGAATTGGACATGATGCGGCCACCTAGCAAGTCCACAATTCGGGAGTGTTACCCACCAGTGCCGCGCTCCTTCAGGGAGGGGGAAAGGGTCCTGGTATGTATGGAGGCCAAATGGAAATTCGGCAAAGTGATAACCAGGCTTGGAGCACTCCATTACAGCATTCAACTCGACTCTGGATATGTCTTAAAGAAACATATAAACCAACTGAAACGGACGGAGGTTCCTGAAACTGACACCATAATCAAGAGACCCCATAAAGATTCACAAAAACCTGATTCAGAAAATTATACAAATAAAAAGGTTACATTCAAGGAAACCCTTGAGAATTCTGATATAACAATTTTTCGTCCTTCGACCACTACTCATCACCCGAACATGAATTCACCTGTTGTCACTCGACCACCACGTCCACGACATACATCAAGAAAGGTTATGCCACCAAACCGATTTAGTCCTTGAATACTTCCTCAGTGCCGAAGAATCTGTTATATCTATTGGTCTGTATTATAAAAAATCATATGTTTTAATGTCATTTCTCACTACTGTTTACATTATGGTCAATGTTTAAGAAAAACAAAGATTGTACAATAAAAATATATTCAAACATATTTTCAATATTAATTACTAGGATTTTAAAGACATGATTCGTTCCGGTACATCCTTAAGGCTGAAAATAACAGTTTGAGTCTTATTTTCATTTAAGAGGAAGCTGTTAGCAGCGAACCAATCTGAGACCTCAGAGGTACATTGTCTGACTTCATTTTCGAGGACAAGGATCCTCGAAATTATTAATTATTATTACCTGAACAAGACCCAAATATTGAATAATAAACTTGAATATCCAATTAATTTTATCCAATTCTGTTAAATCATGAAATTCAGTTAACTTTAATTTTTTGATCCTGGTTTATTGAGCAATTCCCTTCTCTAAACCAAAAAATAGAAAAATACATCTAGTTTATTTATCTTTCTTCAGAGGAGAAAGACATTTTTTTTTCATTATTTGCATGATTGTAGCTTAAAATTATATGTGTACAATAATATTACTCTTTTGCATTTATAGTGGGGTAGACATAGTCGCTTTGCTGGAGCATATGAACTTCAGTGAAAAAATAATAAATCCTTTTCGAAACGGACATTCGACCACTGGATACATTGCCATATCGTATGCTCTATACAAAATCGCCACTCCTCTGCGGTACACAGTTACTCTAGGTGAGAGCTTAGAAATTATTAGTTTTTTTATTTTTTGAAATTTCAATCTTAAAAGCAATTTCAAAGAAAAGCAAGCCAAAGGAGGGCTGGAAGGTGAAATTTTCATTCTACTATTGTTACGTTAGCTTAATGAATTTATTAAATAATGGTCATCTCTGTTATAATTTCTCAGCCAGATCATAACCTCTTCTTGCTCCTTTTTTTATTGAATGTGAACTCTAACTAGGCCTGTAACAAATACTAATCAAGTAGGTAGCGTTCTTTTTAATAGAGGCAGTAGCAGTTTTGTGTAAATGCCTTCAAATAAAATGTTTAAAAACACACAGGTATTGTATACAACAACTTCATTGGCACCAAGCATATTTAGAACAATAGGTTCTATGGTTTTTTAATAGACAATAGACAATGGTTTTTTAATAAAACAATAGACAACAACCTATCTATGGTTCTGTTGCATTTTTCGAAACTATTTTTTTTTTTAATTTTTAAAGATTTAGGTTAAAAATCAAACAAACTGACAGTACACTATTTGGGGTTGTTAAACATTGAAGTATAATCCTACATAAGGGTACCCACATCCAGTGAATAGTTAATATCAGGATGTTCTACTGCATAAATCAACTTAACTTTGTAGGAACAATCAGGCCTGGTGACAGGATTTTCGGGCCCCTTTGTTATTGAAAAACCTGGATGCCTACCCAGAAGACTTTTTATATTTTTTTTTTTACTTATTTTGTGTGATTTTGGGCCCCATTTTTACTCATCTCGTGTGGTTCCGGGCCCCCATTTTGAGGATCCAGGCCCCTGTGCATTTGCCCCCCCCCCTGTTGCCTGCCCTGTGAACAATAACCTGGGTATTTTTGGTAAATAATGCAAACCCTAAAATGAAGTGAAGGCTCCTGGGAGTTGATAATTAAGAGGGGGCTCCAGTCAAGAAAAATATCGCCTTTCTACCAGCTTCCCCCATAAAGCTATTGTTAACTTTCAAATTTGTTACTGCCTTAACTGCTCAACCAAAATCGTTAATTTTTCACTCATTTGAAAGAACAAAAAATTATCTAGCGATTTCAGTGAGCAGAATTCCAAAATCACATTTAGAATAATTTATAAACAATTTTGAAAATTTCAATTTTTGTGATTTTTTAACGACTAGCCTAAACAAAAAACTATATCAAAATTCAGCTCACTAGAATCGCTAGATACTATTTTGCTCTTTTAAATGTGCTATAAATCAACGATTTTGTATGAGTGGTTGTCGCTGTAACGAATTTGAAAGTTAACATTGATCTTATTAGAGCAGCGGGTAGTCGCGCCGGACTGGAGCCCCCTCTTAACATGACACTCAAATGTTTGTTATCGTTTGATTAGAAGGCACTAAAGGTTAAATAATTTTGTGTGTGTGCTCAAAAGCTTAAAAACATTTGACTGAGTTCAAGAATAAAATGCAAATTCTTAAAGCTTAAGTGTTTTTCTTCCAGGCGGCACAACATTATCCATAAACTATTTGAGAAGGTGGGGATATATAAAGCCTATGCCCAGCAAGGAAAAACTAAAGGAAATCTATGAGGGCCAAAAGGAAATATTGAAAGGCAAAGGACAAACTCTGAAAGACAACATGATGCAGACCCTCAAACCTTCAGAAAGTAAGAAGAAACCTTAGCAGAGTAATTTACTGCCATCGTATTTTCTTGTAAATAGTCATATTATCAATTTGAAAATTTATATTGTTATATTTTTCATTGAATTTAGAGGTATTGTACAGTATTACATAAAAATAGTTAAAGCATGCTTTTGTTGTTGGTTAATTTTTTTCTAACCTTATCCTTTGTCTTCCATTGTTACAGATTAAGGCCACTGGACTTCATACACTTAGCGAATAAAATGTAGGAAATAATTAGCGCGAGACTACACCAGTATTATGTAATAGTTAGAAATATACTTAGCTTCACCACGGTGCTAACGTGTTTTGATGCTAACAGCCCTAGTCCACTTACCGTAGAGTTGTAAGTTTATCTAGATTGTAACAAATTCAATTGTAGTTTAGAAACATTATTTTGTATTTTTATTAAAATTAATTTTATATTTACAACAGAGAAATAATTGTTTGTGACATATAAGCAGAAACATATTTCTTGGTTTTGATTTATTTAAACATTTTTTTTTGAGTCATGTCAAATAAAGCAAGTTGTCTCAGTTTAGTGGCCTAATGACTGATGGTTATTTGTTTATTGAGGGAGTAAAGTGCAAATAGTCTTCAGAGCGAGATGGCTCCCTGAGGAGACACTTGTCATAAGGGAGATAATTCCCCCTATCAGCTGGGCTACCTGTTAGCTATGCTATTCTTTTTCCTATAAGCTGTTACCGCCTGTAATTTGTTGAGCTGAGCAGCAACATATTTGTAGGTATGTCTGGTGGAAATTTAAAGCTGCTAAATTTTTAACAATTGATATCAGTGTAATTCTTACAAGTATAATCACTTTACTCCTGGGAGAGACAAAGTATATTTTACTTACTCATAGGGCCTAAGGAGTTAAATGTGACTAAATGGACAATAGACAATCATTCTTTATTCACACAACACTGAGAATGGTATTGGCATCAAATAACATGGCATATTTTGACTTTGATTTTTGCGGTCATCACCCATCACTGATAAGTAAACATAACACGTGGGGAAAATCTTTTTAATTACCAGTACAGAAACCATGAATTTTCCTGGTTAAAAAATATTTTTCAGATTTTAATTTTTGTTAGGAAACTAGTATTTTTAACCAGACCACTTACAAATCTATAAGTCTACTCCTACATTGTTATCATTGCACAAATAACCACACCACTAGGCTCTCAGCTTGGTCAGGGAGATTGAATGACAACCTACCTTTTGGTTGTGTTTCATTGTGTCCAAGTGGCATTGGGTCCAAAACTAATGAGAGAGTTGCACTGAGTCCAAGAAACAAGGTTGTGTCTTCGTTGGGTCCAAAAGTAAAAGTAAAGCAAAACTGAAAATGTAGTTGAAGTTCTCTTGGATGCGACGACGGACCTTGTGATCAGACCCAAGTATTCAAAGATGGTAAAATAAAACTGTTCATTGGGCCCAAAACATTTCTCCGTTCACAGGGTCCTAACTATTTAAACTTTCTTGTATCATTGTGTACAAAGAGCCGGGCTGTCATTAGGTCCAAAAAGTATACTTAAGCAGCACCACAATAGACCTCCTAGTCGCAAGTGTCAGCTAGCTGTGATACAACAACGCATGCTGTAGATGCCAAATGTGTTTTAATTTCTGATATTTGGTTAGGCTAGCTTCCAACTGTCATCACCCTTAATTTGGAAGTCTATTGTAAGGTAAAGTTATTATACTTTTGGACCCAGTGACACATCCCGGCTCTTTGGACGCAACGATACTAGTGTGTTTAAAGACTTTGAACCCAATGAACGGATGAAATGTTTTGGACCCAATGAACAGAATTGTTCTGAACACTGTGTCTGTTCATGAGGTCCAATGTGGTTGTGTCCAAGAAATATTTAACAGCTCTCTACGTTTTCAGTTTTGCTTTAATTTTGGTCCAAATGACACAACCTTCTTACTTGGACTCGATGCAACTCTCTTGTTACTTTTTTGGATGCTATGAACATGAAAAAAAATAATTTCAGACGCAGTGGACAGATTTTTAGTTTTGGACCCAACAAATTAGATCCAATGAATACATCCTATCTCACCACGCTCTAATTAAAAGATGAAGTGATAAATATTTAAGAAACTAAGGTCGTTACCTAATTAAAATAGGTCATGTACATCCATGTGATCAGAGGTTGGTCAAAAACTAGAAAATATTTCTACAAAATGTTTTATTAGTTTGGAATTCTGAATTGGTTTCCATACTCTATAGCACCTAGAGCAGCCAAAACTGACAAGAACTAAGTAACTCTAACTCATTAGGTTAACAAAGTAATTTTACTAACACTTCCACTTAGTGCTAACGCTTAAAACTCCATTTTTTACCTAATACCCACTTAGTTCTTTAATATTAACAAGTAAAATTTTCATAGTATTGAAAATATCTACATTTTTTTAAAGGAAGAATTTTAAAAAGGAAGAAAGTCAGACGAGTTCAACCAGTAAAAAAGTGATTTCTTTTTAGAAGACTGGAAGATAGAAGTGAAGAAAAGTTTTTTAAACTGAAAGCACTATTCTTAGTGTTTGATATTTTCTAAAATATAAAGAAATAAAGTAATTGACAATCCTGATACACTGTTATTTTTTCAGATATGTGGACAAATACTATTTTTAATGAGGGTGTGTTTAAGACTGTTTTTTTAAAATCCAATTTTAAATTGCAAAGCTGTAAAACTAACTTCGCCAGATTTTATTCTACTTCTGATGAGAAAGAAAAATCACTATTACAACAATTGAAGGATCTGTTCAGGAATTATTGGTACGTTGTAGTGCCCGTCCATTTGTCGACATCATTGTTATGGCTTATCGGGCTCTACTACTTAGCTGCGAGGTAAAACAATTGTCAGTTGTTGGTACATTCAATAAGTTACTAGAAGCTTAAAGTTAGGCAGGTCGTAAAATTACATTTTTCATTTGACTTCATTAACTACAATTAGTTGTAGGTGTTGAATGGCTTAACACTGTATAGCAGTATATGAATATTTTGATCATCAATAAAGAAAAATTCGATTTGGTTCCATGTACGTTAAAAACAAAATGTTTTTACTGGTCCAAATATATTTTAACGAGGCTAGTGCACTTTTCAATAGCAGAATGTGATGCAAAGCTATTGACAAAAAAAGTTAAATTGAAATTTTCCTGTCCCATCATAGTTCTGAAAGAGCCTCCTAAAAATATGATGTCATAAAAAAATCTATAAAACATATTATTAGAATTTTAATTTGTATAAAAACTAGTTCCTTACCCAGTTATGCCCTGATTCTCAGCAAAACTCTTTAAAAATATTTTTGTCTGGAGTCTTGTGAATTTTTGGCAAATACCTGTAGAATACCTGTATGCGGAAGCTTCATCCTGTTGCTGCCTAGGGTCTATGTGAGTCAAGATTTATCAGAATTTCTTGAGAATAAGCTAGCTCAGCACATCCGTTGTCACAGTTGCATAAAATTCATGCAAGAGTATGAGATGATTCCTATGATCAGGAATGATGCCACCAGATTTAGCTGTTCTACGATTCTTATCACTACTTGTCATTCAATGTGCTAGGAGGAGTTCTGAACCAATTTTAATATTTTTGGTGTGGTTGAAAAGAACTCAGAGTAAAGTTTTGCTGGAAATATAAATAATGAAAATTAGACTTAAAACAAGAACATGAGATGCATTTTGATGGTTTATTATGAAAGTTTCATATTTATCCTTAAGACCCCAGTCACTCTTTGGTCCTGGTCGCTGCGATTTAATCGCCACGACTAAGAAAAAAATATAATGCCACCTTAATTTAATTAATGCATCACACTTTTTTCTTAGTTGCAGTGACCAGGTCGCTAAAAGTGGACGGGGCCTAAGATTTAACATGGAAGAACAAATTTCGAGTAAAGAAGCTGATGATGTGTACACAGTTTCATCAGCAAAACCGTTCATTATTACTGAAACCCAAACATTTAGTGTACCAAATTTAAGTTGCAGAGCAGAGTACACTTACAATAGGTAGATCTAACTTAGTTAGCTTCCAGAAGATCAAGGAAAAAGTTTAAAAATATGCTTGTTACATTATAGGTAATCAAGTGGTAGGAATAGATTTTGTAAGTTAATTTCTTAATTTGTTGCATGAATAAATATTTCAATAGTTTATTGTGTTGATTAGGTATGCATGAACTAAAATTAAAAAAAAACACACAAAATCTTAAAAATTATTTTGGTGTAGTTGGATGTTTTTTAGGTCATAAGGTAACTTAAATCACCAAGTTAAACTCATTTCTTTAGCGAGATAGATATCATTGAGCTGATGCAACGTCTTCATATCAAAGAAGTCTGGATTGCTCCTTTTCGACGCCACAGAGAAGTTGGCAACTTTGCTGTAGCTTATGCTTTGTACCATTTGGTTGCACCTCTGCGGTACGCTGTGACATTAGGTATAGTCTGCATTCATTTGTGTAGTTTTAATTTTAATATTCTCAAAATAAATTCTTATTCCTTGTTAAAGATGGATGGGTTTTATAAACAATTTTGCAAGTTTAATTAGTATATATTAATCAAAACGATAAAAATGATTTGAGTTGAATGAGTAGATAACTCAAAAAGAGTATGAATCAACTTATGATTTTTAGTTGAATTAATTTCAAATTAAAGGAAGGACTCCCTTGAAATTTTTAATTTTTGGAGTATTTTTGTAATTTTATGCTTAGCTCTTGGAATGTGAAATGTTACATCATGTATTTTTCATCATACTGACTCAGAAACATCTGTTTTCTATTCCTTTTTGTTGGCTCGAAAGTTACTCATCCCGATACCAATCCAGAATAAACTTTCCGGACTTTCCGGAATAAACTAGGCCGGAAATATTTCTAGACTACATTCACAGGAAACAGAAGTAAACAATTAGCTGATTTGCAGCAAAACGAAGTTCAATGCATGGTTAAACCTCCAGCACACGCGCGGCTAATAGTAACACCGGTTTACGCGCGCAGACTAACAGTCCGCATTTTACATTTTGGGGAATTTAAACTGTAAACTAATCAGTCAGGTATTAACTAACTTAAAACACATGGTACTAAACGATAAAAAAATGATATATATATATATATATAAATAAATATGATGAAGTAATCAGTAATTTGTGTTGAGAAAGTAACGCCTGTGGAGTACTAGTCCGCTCTTCACAGAACGCAAACGAACGCCTGCGGAGTGGGGCTCCGCGCTTCATATGGGACATGAAAGAACGCCTGCGGAGTGGGACTCCGCCATAACCATCTCTAGTACAAGGCCGCGGCGCTAGTAAATGGCAACATCGCGCCAAAGGCTTCAGCTGATTTGGTCATCCATACTCTCTTATGGCACTATTTTTTATTTTCTTAAAACCAGCTGGTTCTGTAAGAAAAAGTCAATGGTTTTACCATGCAAAAAACCCTTGAGAAGCGACGTTGCCAGGTCGAAGGCCGCGGCCTTATTGCTTGAGATGGCTATGACTCCGCGCTTCATAGGACACGAAAGAACGCCTGCGGATTGTGAGTCCACGCCTAACTTTATGCCCTCGTAGCTCAGGGCCAACTGATGCTAAGACGGTCAAACTCCCGCCATTGACCTTGGAGGAAGGTAGATGGCGCGTCACTTCATTAGCTTGCCGTTTACGTATTTCGGCGCACTTTTTCAAATGTTCTGACTCTGAGTCCGTGGCGCATGTACTGGAGGGTTGTAGGTTACTTTTCAGAGGACTGTAGTGGCAGCAGTAGGAAATAATGTTTGTTTGTTGTTTGTATTATAGGTTAGGTTTGAAGAATTGAGAAACGTAGTGGTTAATGCAAGGAATGCGTTATGATTAAAAATGTTTTTCTGAGTAATATGATGAAAAGTATCGTGTGTACATTACTCGGCCGGTAAGTTTTACTGTACTCGCATGAAACAGTCATGCTCGTCCGGCAAAACAGTACTTTCCGGTCTAGTAACTTAATATACTATTATCAAATAAAAAATTGTCTGCTGTAAACAATTTTAAAAATTGAATTACTTGAGATAATTGCATTGGATTTTTGTTTGCCCAATTTGGATGGCTTCTCAAAATAACAATGTGCTTAACAGTTGTTCATATCTTGGGAGTAAAAGTCATTATATCTTGGGAGTAAAAGTCATTATATCTTGGGAGTAAAAGCCAGTTTAAGTCAACAAGTTTGTTACCAGAAATATTACACTTAAAGCCATGAAATTTGTGTGATATAGGAGACAGTTTAATAAATGTATGCCATAATTCTGTTACCGTTTGAATGTGAAAACAGCTAAAAATTTTAGTTTATTTTGTTCATTAGTACATTATTAGGTAAAATAATTAAGTAAAAATCCCCAATATGCTATAAGTCTATAAGTCTATAAGTTATGTAACACACTAAAGGGGAAGGAGAGGCTTTTGGCAGCTTTATTTATGTTACAAGGGTGGGAGGATGGAGTTCAACATATTTTTACATAACCATTAAACCTTAACAGTCAATTTATTAAATTCGTTCAAAAATACAAAATCACCTCAAAAATATTGGTTTTTACTTTTTTTTGTAGGAGCTGAATGCACGGCGTTATGAAATTTTTGATGGGGTTTTATTGTCTCTATTATAAGGGGTTTTTAGAGACAGATTTTAGTGATATGTAATTGATGGAAGGCCCGTTATAAGGATTCCTAATAAACAAAGAAATAAATGCTAACCATGTATATCTCTTTTATTCTAAGGGTTTGTGAGTCAAACCTTGTGAGGATATGAGTTTGTTAGCTAAGTGGGGTCCCCAATTTTTTTATTTTAGTTAGTGTTAGCTTGTTGACATTTTATTTAAGTACATACCTTAAGTGTATTAGGCATAATTGACTTGATTTCACATAGTGACAGGATTCACTAACATTAAACAGTGCTTCTTTTTAAGCCTATATCTCATAGAATTTATTTGTACAGGATGTGCATCAACGCTGAAAAAC
This sequence comes from Flexamia atlantica, assembly GCA_035578135.1. Taxonomy (NCBI): domain Eukaryota; kingdom Metazoa; phylum Arthropoda; class Insecta; order Hemiptera; family Cicadellidae; genus Flexamia; species Flexamia atlantica. The sequence goes on from JAQJVK010000004.1 coordinate 40,220,342, forward strand.
TTTTTGAAAAAACGAGGTATAATTCCACCCCGGAAGAAGGACAATTAAACTAAGAGGTGTACTGAAAAAATGTTTCTTAACAGTATGAACTTATTAAAAACCCTTAAATTAGAAAATGAGTTACTGTTATTTTAAATCTTAATGTGGTTATAATGGAAGTAATCATAAATTAATTAACATTTTCCTTATCTGAGAAGCTGAAATTTTCCCATGCTGGCACTTCTAGTGTTCAATATTTTTGCAATAGAGTCCAAGAATCTTATCTGGATTTCAGAGGATTAGATAAATGAGTCGCTCTCTAAAACCAAAAAAATCCACTTCTAGGATAAAAATCTATGGTCATATTACATTAAAATATTAACATTAACAAAATCAGAAGGGCAGATTGTACATTAGCAAGGGCAAAAAAACAAAACTCAACCTTTGCATATCACCATGCATCTCTTACTTTACCATTTCTTTTTTTTGTTAAAAAAGAGGGTGGCAGCCTCTTTTTATCTTGCATTTGCCCCCCCACATGGGCCTCAGGGGCCTGTGCGTGAAAGTTATCAAGCAAATCCAAGGAGTGAGCCGGTACAGTACAAGGATGAACAGTACTGCTAAAAGTATGCGGCATCATCGGGACTCGATCCTGCGATGCTGCCGCCACAGAACCGGGGCCGAGTGCGCTATCACCTGCGCCACTGACTCACTAAAAGTCAAGCTCAAGTAGCCCAATAGATATTTTAATGAAGCCCAAGGATTGAAATTTCAATTATTTATCAAGAACCTTGAACAAGGGGGCAATCTCCCTGGGTTTTATTGTCTAACTATTAACGTATAATAATACACAATTCAGATGATGAAAAACAACCAATGATGCTAAACCTTGAATAGAATCAAATAATAATACTTTATTGCTGAAAAATTACAGTGTTGTACAAGGAAAACAATAAGTATTTTTGCACTCATCGTTAAAGTAAATATTCCATATGAGCTGAAAGGCATAACCGTAGAAGCCTCTTAATTGCCTTCGCTTTAACTGTTCAGCCGGTCTCTGTCAGTACAAGGCTTTAATCTCATCCATCTTTCACTCATATCCTGGTTAAAATACACAGCCATTGTTGCGGCCTGGTCTTAACCATGTCAGGTCGATTAACCGACCTCTTTTTGGAATATAATTAATTTCCTTTAACCTTGCCCAAAAAGTTCCTGACTATTTATGATTGAATGCTCTCTTATAAGAGTGAACTTTTATTACTATTTCAAAGAACTTGTTCACAATTATGTACCGAAACAACGTGTATACAAGACATCTTTATACAGCACACTTCACATTATCTGGATCCTGGATTATCCAGTTCGGCCTAACTGTAAATAAAAATTTTGAACTCCCTTGAAAAACATGATTTAGGAAATGGGGAAAATGTTTCTAAACGTAAGATGCAACTGCAATATTTCACAGCAATATTGAGATCCCTCATTACCTGTGCAGTACATTACACTATTTTGTAAAAAGAGCATTTTGGTTTAACACTATGCTGAGCGATATCATTAATCAACATATGTGGTAACGTGTGGCAATTTTGCGTGGTAATTTTTTACAATCACTCGTTTACAGTTGTAAAAGCTCTGTGTGAACTGACATTAAGTTTTGAAATAATTGGGTACAAAACTAACATGTAAGTTTTATTATCATGATGTGTCATGATGTTTAGTCACAGCATAATTTTTTGGGATAATTCAGCTAGGGGACAAAAGGTGTTTAAGCTTCAGAAGCGAATCCTTCGCAATATATATTTACTTAAAACCAGAGATTCTTGCAGGCAAATTTTCAAAATTAACCAAATTCTTATTTTTTTGCATATATAGGCCTATCTTTAACTTAACTGTTTCATCAAACAAATTCTGGCAAATTTTCCTATTTATTCAGATTTTCACACCTATAATACACGGCACAGGGATACCCTTACATACCCCCGGCATCAATCTTCCACCTTGGAAACTACTCCTTACTATTCTGGTATTAAGTTGTATAATGGCCTGCCAAGCTCCATAAAAAATTCAAAACATCTAAAGGAATTTAGAAAATTGTTGTTTAACCATTTATGTGATTGATGTTGTTACAAAATTGAGGATTTTTACAAGTAGACATGTCACAATCTAAAAAATGCCAAAAATGGGAAATGTTTATATTTTGTTTTAGTAAATTGTTAGTTAGTTTTAGCAGCTTTAGTTTAGTTAAGACAAACATTTTGACGCTATTTATGTATGTAATAAGTAATAATGTACTGTAAAATACTGAGATGAATAAAGGATGTTTTGGTTTGATTTGATTTATTCTTGATAATATGCTGTTTGCAGCAAGGATGTAGCAGGGTCTAGGTTTGCAATTGCTATCTCTAATGACCTCGGATTATCTGGATTGGTGTTCCACCACTTTAATTTGGATAATCCGAGGTGTACTGTTTTTCTAATTATAACCACATCATGTTTGGCTTAGCCGACCACACGGTTATCTGACAGTGGGTTCGGTCCCATAGAGGGCAGTTAAGAGAGCATCTACTACAACACGATATCCGTAGACGAAGAGGTTGGGCTGCGGTAGGATCACAGGGTGAACTGGTAGTCGGGCGTGCGACTGCACTCGGAGTTGTGCAGTAGGTTGCCACAGCAGGACCAGTGGCGGCGGCCGGGGTGGCCCGGGTGGCCGTGGCCGCAGCCCCGGTAACCACCTGTGGAAAACAAGATGGAGGTGTCAGCCAGTAGTTCAGCATTGAAATTTCAACCCGATGGTACACGAAGGTCTCGTCCAAATGGCTTATAGAAGACGCCCTCTAGTTCGGCTTCGGTTGGATCGGCCGCCAGATGGTTCGGCCAGTCCTAGGATGGTGACTAGGATGGTCCTAGGATGGTGGCATAGCGATATCCGTCATATCACTACGCCGCACCGGGGGGAATGATCTTCGACAGGATTTATTGTGAACATTTAGTTTTCAGCCGTAAAAGTAAACTATAGGTCCGACGTCATGTCTACTCCGGCGACCGGAGTATATAATTTGGCGATTCCGAAGGGGGGTTTATATACATATTCGCATCGATTCACATCGATTTGCATCCGCACAGGATACGACATCCAAAGGCAGAATAGACGTAGGTAGAGGCTATACATGCATGTCACGGCACATCACGTTGCGTCCCGATTCGGCCGTGACATCTTGATGTATAGCCTTTCCCCAAACAAATTCTGGGTTCCATTTTCCATTTCATTACTCAGGTTCCATTCACCTCGAAAATGGACGTGACATGATGTGTATGTATAGCCTCACCTCTTGTCAGTTTAGTTTTCAGACAAGCTTGATGGACACACTTGACCTCAACTAATAAACGATGTTATTATTCTTTCAATATAAGGACTGAACAGTCTTCCAATATAAGGACTGTAAATTTCTAAGATTTGATCTGGTATTTAATTGATCTAGGTTATGATTCAAGTAATAGGCCCGACGTGTAAATTAATTCGATCAAATAAATTTCCAGTGTGTTTTTACAGTACATTATGAGTTTTTCTTCTCTCTTTATATCCTCAGTACGATATAGTTAAAAACATACCTATCTACGAGTGGCGCAATATGACAGTTCAAAATAAGAGACGTAAAAACATTTAGTTTTGGCAATTAAGCATTGTGAATATGTTTAAATAACGTGTTTTTTATTTTTAAGCTTAGGTAATGAATTTAACAGGGTTATTTTACATTTTGATAGTAGATCCAGATAGTCCGGCCATTTTGTAGTCTGGCTGGTGGTTCGGTCCCGAGGTGGCCGAACTAGAGGGCGTCTACTGTATTGGAAACTCATGGACACAGGCAAAAGATGTAATTAAAACTTAAAGGAGTTAAAGTTGAAGGAAGTAGGTGTTGAATCAAAACCTAACCTCACTGAAAACCACCAGAATCTCAAATTTGAAGAGGAATCGGCTTAGAGATTCAATAATAGAATATATCAAACAAATTATTAGCATTCTATCACCATTAATAGAATATCAAAATTGCAAAAATCTAAATCGAGTGATGTCAAAATTTGTCTTCCATGATACTAAGACAAGATTGGTAAGATTAGTTAGTTGTGCTGCTTTATTGTGACATTACGATGGTTAATGCAAACCAATTACGAGTTTGATGACAGTAATATGATGACAAGTTCATTTTCCGTAGTATTGCAACGAGTTTGTTCACCACGATGCAAAGAACTGATAGCGGGAATAAAAAAAAGGTTTCTTTGATGATGTTTAGCCCTGGTTTTTTTAGACGGACGAAACTGCTGTACACTGTTGCTCCAAACCGCCCTGACCCCACTTCACCACTACTTTATCCTTTATCCTTCTTTTCCATGTTGCTTCTTGTTGATGTTGTTCTTCTGAACATGTTCCATGCTGTACCATGTTCAGCAAAACTTTTCCTCCTCTCTGGCTCATAACGCTAAAAAATTGCTGAACATGTTTTTGATCATAGATACATAAAAAACTCAGTATAATTTAGATTTTTGTTTAAAAAATAATTTTTATCATACCCTAGTCCAACGACAGATTTTTTAAAAATCTTGCCGTGATATTTTTCAAGTATGTTTGACTTTTAATGTTTGGGTCTCATATTTCTAAGCCAATCATTCATTGGCCAAACATTACTTTTTCGGTTAAATATTAAATTCATTATCGTATTTTTTCTTAAATTTCACAATAAATAGTAAATTAACAGTTTATGGCCCAACTTTAAGTTAGCTTTTTAGTCATCATTCATTTGGAACCAGAAATATTACATTGAAATCCCTCAAAAGGGTTCATCTTAACTACTCTCAAACCTTAACCTTATGATCAAAAATAAGAAAGCTCTCAAAAACGAATTCGTCAAGAACACTTTCACGTCAAATACTTTTCTACAGCCTTATGTGGTAGTTGAGACCTGGCATGCGACCGCCGCAGCCGCACTGCGCCTCCTTGCTTCCGTTGCTGGAGCAGAAGGTGCAGCAGTGGTAGACGCCCGGATGGGGGCGCAGGGTGGACACCGACACGTTGAACGGGCTTCCCTGCGACAGAAGAGAAATGATTGGTTAGAGTTATTAGTACTATTTTACTCTTTTTCTCAATTGATTTTGGGACAAAAGGTAATATTTTCAAAGCAACTTGACACTTGCTAAGGTAAAAAATTCCCGATTCACACAGTGAATAGGGAAAGGAGGCAGACTTGCTCATTTCAGAATAAGAGTCGAGTACCACATTGGTCAGTGTGGCACCTTAAACTGCTTGACCACAATGAAATTCTGATGTAGAAATTTTACTGGAGAATGATCAGGAAGTAGAAACATTGCAGCTGGTTGAAGCCCATCCTCAGGCTCCTTAAACACTTTTCCTAGGAATTTTAGCCTCTTTAGGGCTATTGCTAGGCAATCCAACAATATGTGTATTCGGCAGATTCCACACTTTACGTGCAGAACTTGCACGTCTGTTTGGCTAAGACTGATGTTTGCTAAGAATTTTCTCAAAGGGCCATGAATCGTGGGCTACGAGCATCCCCATCAGCAGCCTTTTTCCTTTTCTGCAGGTCTAACACGATGTACTTTGTGACCAAGCTTTGAATACAAGTAATGCATACATCTTCCTTTTATCCAAACCTTTTTTGTTTTTCATTACTCTATTGTTATTTGGTTAGATGTTCACAGTACTGATAGCTTCAAAAGATTGAATTATTTCATTCATTATTTATATTTACCTGAATGTGTTTTCCCTGGATGGTTACGCTGAGGCTCAAGTTGCCTGAGGCGTCTGGGGTGAAGGCGAGAGCGTAACTGCCATCCCCCCTGTCCGTTACATGGACTGCCACCCGTCTGTAAAAAAAACTTATAGATTTAAAACCACCCCTCTGATACTCATGTATCCCTACCAAAGTAAAAAGAAATATTAAATTATCTTCAGACACCTATAAAGCTCTATCATACATTTGCAATCAACATATTTTCTCTTCGTTTAAAATTAATATTTGAAGGATTGATTCGGTTACCGCTGGCCTGCGTCTCTGTAGCGCAGTTCAGCCGCCACTCGGGTCCCTCCGTGGCAGATCGGCTGCTTCTCACAGTCAAAAGTGCTCAGTATAAACTCAGCCTTCTTGTGTATCCTGCAGTTGAGCAAACCTGTAACAATTATATACATCATTTTATTAAATTGAATTAAATTAAAATTACAAAAAAACATGTAAGTTAATAATTGCAGTCAATCATACAGAAACTCAGTCTAAATTTTTTACCTTAGTAATTTTGTAAATCACCCAACGTAATTGTTGGGAAAAAATACTTATAAATAAAAAAAGTTATTGCTTTTCAGTGGTGATGGGAGGGGCAGAAAACAGTCTTGAATGGTAATTGGACAACATCAGTTCATATTCTTTCCTATTCAGAGACCCACAACCCATGACATGAGTTCAGTTAGCACATTTGTCGGATAGGCACAACTTACGACTTATTGACAGCAGCTGTGAGAGGACGGAGCTTCTAATAAAGGCCCATAAAGCCAGTGTTGCAGAATATTCCCATGTATTCTTTTCAGATTATATGGCTTTATAGAGATGATGCTTCTCATCCTCAATTCAAGTAATCACATTTTTAAAGTCTTAGCACAAAAAAGAGCTAAAAGCCCAAAATTACTAAAAAAATACATGCCAATTTTCAGTCTTACACTGCACTTCTACCTTAGTCTTTACAATAATTTATCAATCCCCTTTTCCTTTAATTGCAAATTTTAGTCCATTCAACTTAATTATCAGCGTTTACAACTGATATCAGAGTTTGAGTTTTACAACTAGAATCGCTACCTTCGGTCTGCAGCTCGCAGTGGTCGGGCGAGACAGCCTGGGTGGTGATGACTCCGAAGATTGGGTGTCCGTTAATGAGGCCGGCCCTCTCCTCGGGTAGGAACTGGAGGCAGTCGGACACTTTGATGGCAGCGATCACCTCCCCCGCGCCGCACCACTCCAGCCGCTGCAGTAGCGGAGTCACCAGTGTCAGCAGCTGTCGGGGAAATAGGTAATCGGTGAAATGCTGGAGAAATCAAAGTTGAAAATGTCTGAATTTTTCAATGTAGTGCTGAATCCAATTTGCCTAAATAAAGTTTATGAGGCAAAATGGAATTTCATGAAAGAAATATAAACCAATTTATGAGGTAAGTGTCTTTTACAAACTGTTACTTTTTATCATTTAGGCACCCATTACAATAGGCTTCTGAGCCGTGCTGCTGAATCACCCGTTTTTGGCATTGATTTAAGTGGGAGACATTACACTTAGGTAGTTTGATGGTACCGCAGAATGTTTGCACCATTGACTTCTTACCTGAAAGGAATCTACAGCTCATGCTTAGAGGGCTACAGTTGTTTTGAAACCAGAAATTGAACACCCTCAAAATTAAGAAGCTATTGCTTGTCTATAATTGTGGTTGTGGGTACAGTAGAGTCCCGCAAATCCGGACTTCGATAACCCGGAATTCTTGATAACTCGGAAAGCCTGCCAGAGCAATAAAGTGCACTGAGATTCAAGGCCAAAGCATGGTGTGACACATTTAAAACAGTTTTAGTTTTTCTTTGAGTTTTTTTTGTAACTAATATAGTTTTTATATTTTTTACTATGCAATAAATAAATGATTTCTTATAGAAAAAACATAAACTATTCTTATTTTTCCTTATTTTTACTCATTTCCCGATAACTCGGAATTTTCACAAACCCGGACACCATTTGGCCCACATTAGTCCGGGTTTGTGGGACTCTATTGTATCTAGGAGATTGCGACAGCAGTATGATTTTATGCCTCATGCTAAAGATTTGTATCTCTGAAATGGGTAATTTTTGCTTTTACTGGACTAAAATATATATTATAGGGTTAATAAGAGATTTTATTTATAAAAAAAGTCAATACTAGGAGTGCAAAAGAGAGGATGAAAATAGTTATTTGTGTGTTGAGTGAGTAAAGTACAACATTGTCTTCTGACAATGTTGGTGCACGAACTTGCAAGGGCAACAATTTTCTGGAGAGAGACAATGTGCTTTACTCTCGAAATACACACATCATTTTCCCCCACCTGCAATAGTTAATACTCAATCTTTAAACATCTGTTTTATTAACTTAGTAATTAACTAGCAATATCTATTTTGCTTCAATCTGCAATTAGTGCCTGCATACGAGTAGCTGCAACCATTCATGCAGCAGCAATTAGCTGATTCAACAATCAGCAACATTCTTACACGCTTAATTCGTTGTACAACTGATTGTTGTCAATGTTATTCTTATGTAATTATACCTGCCACTAAATCAGCTGTTAGCGCCTGCAATTTGTTGAACCTCAACATGTTTGCATGTCTGTGTAGATATTTGATGGCGCTAGATTTTTTATTTTTTGATTTCAATGTTATTCTTATGGATCTTATGGTCTCCCGACGGGTAAATTTTGAAATAAAAATTTAGCATTGCTTGGACTATCTATTTTTTCAGTTTAATCACTGGTCATGCCTATGCTTTTCAATGCACTAGAACAGGCAGGTGATTTGGTGGTACCTGCTTACTGATATTGTTTTACATATCCAAAATCACCTCTAAAATATTTTTCCAAATTTCCCTCATTGTTTGATGATACTTTTATTCTTTCGTCAATAAGCATCATCTTATAAGCAATTTTCATCAAATTAAAAGCTAATTTCACCGACTGCTAAGTTCAAGTGTTTTTAATAAATCAAAATAATTATGATCTCTAAACCTGTATATTCATTGGAGGAATTTTTCAGTTGATGATACATGCTATATTTTACAATTTTTCAGTTTATTTTTAGTATACTGTATTTTTTTCTTAATTAAGACGCTATTCACATGTCCATATATGTATATAACTTCATGAATAAGGATCGCTTGATTTTGACTTTGACTTCACCTCGACATCGGAGGCCTCCGCCAGGAGCTCCTGGCCGAAGGAGACGGCGTGGCTCGTCTGCTCCGAGCGTGTCCGCAGCTCCTCGTGGTGCGAGTGCAGCGTCGTCAGCTTGTTGTTGCGCACCTGGCGACGCGGTTCAGGATTATGAATAACCAAAATCAAAGTATTCTATTGTAGTAGGACAATTATACAATTGCTTTGCAAACGTCAAACTTAAAATTAAATTCTTCTATAACTAATTTATCAAATGTATCTTATGTGTGTGCATTACCAGATGTACTCTTTAGCTTATTCCCAGAACTCACTTATAGAGTAACAGGCATGCTCAAAAGGAGTTACTAATTTAGTTTCTGAATTTGCTAATTTAATATTTTCAGGTAGTTGGTTGAACAATTCAGGTCTAATATTTTGAGGTAGTGTTGCGGTTAATTCCAATCGATGTTGAGTTTGCCTATGCTGGTGCCTTTGCCTTGTATTATAATTATGAATATATGCACCGGTCGTTACTGTTGTTGATTTAAACTTAATTATAGCACTGTAAAATTTTGAAAATTTAAATTGAAGGTAGCAATAGAATTATTTCCAATGATTTAAAAATATTTCGGCAAAGTGATCTCTTGCACACTCCACCATGATGCAGATAGCTCTTTTCTGCAATCTAAATAGACGTAAAAAATTTGACTGTGACGTAGACCCCCAGAGAATAATACCGTACCTTAATCTTGATTCTATCAATGAAAAATAAAGTTGTCGGTTGAGTAACTAAAGACAGTCCTTGTATCGTAAGTTAATTGCTATTAAAATCGAAACAAGCTATATTACTAATTTATCAAATATTAATTTTAGGAAATATTTTAGTAATTCGTCATTGAAGATGACTTTAGTTATTATGTTAGTTGTTGAAATCGAAAGATGTCAATAAGTGACAGCATGATAATGAACTTATCTCTTCACTATGTTCCTTTTGGTGGTACGTATTATGTACAGTATTTTGAGATGACCAAAATTATTAGAATTAGGCTTTATATATGTTTTAAATAAGCTGAAAGCTCAACATTATTTGCTAGAAATGTTGAACTTGCAAAGCAATGGCTCTGTTCACACTGCATAGTCCTTTCTGGTGATAAAAGGTGGTTAAAATCATAGCATTTCACCAAGGCAACAATATTACATGTGCATTTAATATTTCACTGAACCTCAAAGAATCAGTAAACAAACCCTGTTACCGCCTTAACCACCTCATCAAAGCAATTCCATAGAAACGCACAGTAATACCGGACCAATCGTTGAGGTCATGGAGGTATAACCCTAACGTTACCTGGTTGACTTCCTTCCGCAGAGTGGCTCGATGCTCCTCCACGGCTGCCTTGTACGATTCTGCGTATCGGTCCACCTCCATCTCCACCTCCGCACAACGGTTCTGAAAGAGATTTTGTATTAATACAGCTTATTCTATATTGTGAGAAAGATATCTTGGTAGTTTTTTGTTGACAGATATGATTGAAAATTTAATAATTTTTTTTTTAAACAAAATCTGCAGAAGCAAAATTTATACAACCAAATAAAATTAATCTAGATATTATAACTTTTTTCTGGTTTTTATTTGGATACAAATGTGACTGTAGTAAGAAGTTAATGAAAGTTTGAAGATTTGTTTTTGGAACTTTCTCTTAACTTATAGTTGGTGACATGCAAACATTTACCAATTAGGAACACCTTGAATTCCCTTAAAGCTATAAAGAGGTTATAGACTGTGAACTCAAGGGGATATTTTGCCCACTTCATAGTCTGAAGATCGCCAGTTAAAATACTAACCTGATTACTGAAACTGGACCCAGTTACAAATTAAAATAAACTGACATCCAAAAAAACCGATTTAGTGAGTTGGTGGCGTAGTTGGTAGCGCACTCGGCCTCGGAACTGTGGCCTCAAAGTGTCGCAGGTTCGAGACTCAGGCTTGTCGCATACTTTTAGCAGTACTGCTCACTCTTGTACTGTACCGGCTCACTCCTTACCCGTGCTTGATAACGTCTACGGACAGATCAATAGTCTATGTGGGCGGGGCAGAGGTAAGGTGAAAAAGCGGCTGCCACCCTCTTTAAAAAAAAGTGCCATAATAAACAAGGCTGCTTACACATGGCTTGAGATCCTAAATAAATGTTTAAAAAAGCAATTTGCAATGATCCACATGAATGAGTACTTTAGAAGGTGCAAAAACTCTTAGAGGTCAAGTCAAATGACATGGCCCAGTCCGCAATCATCAGCAGTAGTTTTGAAATAGCTATCGATGAATTGCTGAATCAAATTTGTAGGCTCACCAAATAAGCAATCCTGTTGTTTTTAATTTAGTGTACAGATGCTTCGCCCGCTTGTCCTAGGGGCATCATCAGCACAGTCGACGTTAAATCATTAAAATCCCAAAATGAAAATTGTAGGCTCAAGTTATAGTAAATTTTAAATGTTTTAAATGTGCTTTTATATAGTTTGTGACAATGAAAGTATTTGTTTTTTTTTTACTTTGACTGGTTAGTGTTTGTCTTCTTCTTATTGGTGGCATTATAACTGCACCGAATCCAAAAATAAATTGGCTCATGTTAAGTTAGTTACAAAAGCGGTAGCTCAGAGAAAGCGTTTGCCTTGAAAATGATTCATATTTAGTTCATGGTTCCCATGCCGGGGATCGAACCTGGGCCTTCTGGGTGAAATGAAGTGGATCAATCAAATTTATCCCAGATGTAAAAAACGTTTTACATTTGGATATCCTATCAAGTGGGAGCGGTGGAAATGGAGTTTCTGCTGCTTTTGCATTACATCATTTACATATAACACATTTTGATAAAACGTTCCTTACTGTTTTTCTTCCGATGCAATCCAAAATTGTTCCCTCAAAATCACAAGTAGAGTTTGAACACTGGCATGTTGATGAGCTAAGTGTCTTTCCATAAATTAGCAAAAAGACGATTGGATGCTTAAAATATAGGTGTTTTAAAATCTTCATTCCCATCCCCTAAGGTCAACCTCGTCTTAACCCGCAAAAGGCCATTGCCGTCTTCAAAAATGGGAAGGTTCTTTGGTAAATTAGTGTGTTTCCCTAAAAAAAGATTAGCTCTGTAAACAGCTAATTCCCAATGACCATGAAAATGAGTTATAAATCATTTTAATACACTTTTAAAACATTTCAATATAAGAATGTTTTAAAACAATTTTAAAAAGACTTTAAAACAAATTTGAACTGTTTTTATACAAGTTATTTGACTTCAAGCTTTACAAGTTTTGATATAAGTTTTAACACTTTTAAAATTGTTTTGAAATAATTTTAATATGTGCTTTAAAAAATTAAATTAATACTAGTTTCAATATAAGTTTGAAACATTTTAAAAATTGTTCTGATATAAGTTATTTAACGATCGACATTGATACAAGTTCGTAATAATTTTAAAATAGTGTTCATACAAGTCCTAACAATTTTAAAATTATTTCAAAATAGTAGTTTATGCAACGATTGTATAATGAATGCCTTTAAGCCACGAGTGAGATGTAAGTTAGAACACGAGCGAAGCGAGTGGCTTAAAGGCATAATACAATCGTTGCATACACTATTTTATCTACGACCAACAATATACGACAAAATTTCCCCCGAAGTTAAACAAAACTCATGGCTTTTACTAATGATGGAATAGGTCAACTAAAATTTGAGGTTAGGCAAATAAGCAGACTGAACCATGAATCGTTGTGGAACAATCAGCTGATGGGATAAGTAAACTCAAACATGAATCGTAATGCAACAATCAGCTGATGTGGGAATTGCGTAATTGTTATTATGACACTACTTCCGTCAAATGCCGAGCTCTCATTGGTCTAGAACCAGTACTCTAAAGTGACTCCAGTACTCTAAAGTCGTCATTAGAGTACTGCTTGGTTTTTGGTGTTTTAATGTATATCATTAAAGTGTTTATTGTAATACCATAATTGGTGTTTATTGCAATGGTCGTAGATAAAAGTTTTTAACTTGTATTGACATGACTCGATGTATTGATAACAGTTTTAATACGAGTATGAAACTTATTTAACAAATTTTTAGCTCATTTTTTTGCTCATTGGGTTAGTCTATTTTCAGCTTCATGTATTTCTCCAGCATTGAGGTCGCTCGCAACAGATAGTACATGTTTTGGTGAACTGTTGTGAGTAAATTGTAACATCCAAGCTATCAAACGCAAAATTTTTGAATACTTAGAAAAATACATCAAACAATCACTCCATAGCCATTGCGGAAACGGCTGTTTTCCTTTTCTCAAGGTAAGCTTCCTTATCAGGAGGTTCTATGTCGGTTTGAGGCCACGTGCTCTTGTAATTTTTGAGCCACGAGGGCCCTTCCCACCACTTGCTCTCAAATAACTCTTTTGCATTACATCCACTTGACGGTTGATCTGCAGGATTGCTATTCCTGTCCGTAGGCACAATAACTTGCGTAAAAAAGGTCCGATCGCTGATCGCAATGAAATTTGGCACATATGTGCAAAGTGACATTTATTACTTTGAGTTCAAAATCCAGAATGATTGGTTAACTCTAAGTTGGGGTTTTTAACAAAATAAAAATTATTTTTAGGATTTAATACTTTTTTTATTAATTTTATTCAAATATAATTGTAAAAATTGGATTCAGCTAAAAAATAAATAATTAATTTAGCATTTTTGTGAATTATTATTCTATGTCAATCTGTTGCTTAGATATTGAATGTGCTAAACACAGTATGCTGTCCTGTATTATTTTCTAATTACCGTTTTTCAATTGAAAAATCCCCAAAACTTGCATAGTAATTAATTACCCAAAATCAATACATTTACCCTTATATCAGTCTAGGATAAAATATTTTTCTCCTAGACTGTGCTTTTATGTAGGGAATTTTCAAATAAAATTTTGAACATATGATTTTATTTAGATTTTCAGGTGACTATTTTATTTGTCTTTATTTTGAATAGTTAGAGTTCATTGATCATGATTTTGCAAAATATATATACTGTATTAAAAATACAAATTATTTTAAAGTACAATAAAAAGGTATGTGCATTTGGGAACAGGGGAGGGGGTGTCTTGGTCTAAACTACCTGAAAATGTAGCATAATATGTGGTATGTTTAAAATGCTGAGGAATGATGATATGTTTTATTGAAATTGGCTGGAGAAGCAGGTGTGCTGCAAAAGGTGTGTTTTGATTATAAAACTAACCATATGATTGAATTTGATGTTTTTTGACTTGTGCATATATAACAAGATTATATTTACTACAAATTATAAGGCTAAGAATTATATAAAGTACAAAAAGTGTACATTACTGAAAACCAATGTGATCGCCTTGTAAATTTTCTTCATGTTTAAAGCTCATGAATGATTAGAGATGCATTTTTAGTATATTATTACAAAACATATTCAAACAATACTTTTCCTAACATATTATGTTGAGTACTCACATATACAGAATAACCCCTATGAAAATTCCCTGAGTACACAGGTCTCCTGCAATAGAAGTATTCTCCTTACACCATGAACAAAGGCGACTCATAGCCTACTGGTTACCGTAGTTTAAACCTAGCATTTCATTTTTAACATAATCTATTCCAAACTTAAGTTACAAGAGCTTCATTTTGAAGCAATGTGAAATCTGATGTAAACCACGTTTTATACAAATCAAAAATATTATAATTTTATATAGTTTTATTTAAGGAATGAAAGTTTTAAGATTGCATAATGCACTCTTCATAACCGTAATTAACAGTATGTAATTAATATTGGCAACCAGCTGTGTAAGTTTTGTACATTGTAATTAATTTCATGACGCCTGAATAGCAAAATTGAATACTGAAAAAGTTTCTTCATAATTAATTAGATACCAAATAAAAAAAATTATTTTTTTAAACCTTTTTGACTGGTACACATGATTTTTTTTTAAACTGAGTTAAAATTAATTAATTGTTGGTAGTATTTACACAATGGTATGCTTTTCTAATTTGTTACTTTCTTACTGTATTTAAATTTTTAACAATAACAACATATGTTGAAAAATATTAGCTACTTAATGGAGAGACTATTACCTACAATCAACATGCCTGATCCTAAAGAAGAAAAGAAGGAAAGGTTTCCGGATTTTGGGCCATGTGACATTGAAGATTGGGATGATTTTTTGCCAAAAGCAAAGGAAAGATTTAACGAACTGTGGAACAAGCCCCTTATACACAAGGAGGTTCTGAGCGACTTCCAACAGTTGAGTTTGTTAGGAAGCGGATCTTTTGGAAATGTCATACTGATCAAACACAATGAGAATGGCAAGTTTTATGCAATGAAAGCGATCGAAAAAGACAAAATAATCAAGTACAAGCAACTGGAACATACGAAGAACGAAAAAATGATCCTGCAGTGCATAGACTTCCCTTTCACGGTGTACCTCATGTTCTGTTTCAAGGACAACAATTACATTTATATGGTCATGCCTTTTATTCCAGGAGGAGAACTGTTCGGGCATCTAAGAAAGTTTGGGAAATTCGACGAAGCCCAGGCAAGGTTTTACGTTTGCCAAGTGATTTTAGCACTGGAATATCTTCACAACTTGGATCTGGTTTATCGGGATCTAAAGCCTGAGAATATCTTGATAGACCACACAGGGTACCTGAAAGTGACTGACTTTGGATTTTGCAAGCGACTAACGAGGAATCGGACCTATACGCTGTGCGGAACTCCAGAATACTTGGCCCCTGAAGTAATCATGAGCAAAGGGTAATTAAGATAGTAAAAATAATAATAATTTCTATTGCTTTTTAAAACAAACAAATGTGATGAGCAATGTTAAGAGGAGCCTAAAGGCAATTCGGTGTCGCCCTTACGGTCGAGATACGTACTAAAATTACTCCGCGATGATAATCGGAAAAAGTAGTGTGACGTAATAAATATCCAGTTATTCTAAAATTATGGTCTTAACTAGAATATAAAGTACTGTTTTCCACTTTTATGTCCAAAATATAGCTTCAAAGACTGATATAATGTCGTTGCTCATTAAATAAGTGTTCAGACAGTAATGAATGTAGTAAATATTACTCCACGGGGTCGGCGATTAGCGCGTGTAAACGTTCACGCGGTCACATTTTCCGGCGATATATTCTAATTTAGAGAAATTAAATTTATTGCATCTTGAAGACAAATAAATTCAACGCTAGGTTCGTGAAGTACATTTTTCATTTTCTTTTTACATTCTGAGTTATTTCAGCTCAAAATATCAACTAGCTAAAACCCATTATTTGAACTCTAACGCAAATTACTCTTGTATTTGTTAAGATATCGGAAAAATAGAAAATGCATATTAAAGGAATTTTTTTCTTTTCATTTTGGTATGTAGGCTAGCTTATTGTCGTACGTTGAAAAATAACGTCAGGATATGGTTTTGCGCGATTTTGAAACCCGCGAAAATTATGACAACACCCTTGTGTTTGGGAACGCTTTTCGTCCATAATTTTTGATAAAAAATTAAAACGAAATATATCAAATTGAAGAGGAGAACAAATTCTACAAAAAAATACCACTTTAATTACGATTATACGAAAAATATAGGAGTAATCAGCCTCTGAATTTGCATAGTCCAATTTACCTAATTAACAATCACTTAAAAATCATCGGCTGAACTTTAGGTGTAATCACTCATTTACCTTTCTTATAATCTTGAAACCAAATGGTAATATTTTGTAGGGTTTTTTCTCCTCTTTAATTTGATATATAATGTTTTCATTTTCGATCGAAAACTTTAGTCGGAATGCGTCCCCGCACACAAGGGTGTTTTCATGATTTTCGCGAGTTACAACATCGCACAATACCATGTCCTGATGTTATTTTTCAACGTACGAAAATAAGCTACGTATCAAAATGAAAAGAAATAAATTCCTTTTAATATGAATTTTTAATTTTTCCAATATCTTGACAAATACGTACAAGAGTAATTTGCGTTAGAGTTCAAATAGTGGGTTTTAGCTAGTTGATTTTTTGAGCTAAAATAACTCAGAATGTAGAAAGAAAATGAAAAATGTACTTCACGAACCTAGTGTTGAATTTATTTATCTTCAAGGTGCAATAAAATTATTTTCTCTAAATTAAAATATGTCGCTGGAAAATGCGACCGCGGCGAACGTTTACACGCGCTGATCGTCGACCCCGCGGAGGAATATTTACTACATTCTTTACTGTTTGAGCACTTATATAAATGAGCGACGACATTATATCAGCCTCTGTAGCTATATTTTGGACTTAAAAAGTAGAAAAGAGTACTTTATATGCTAGTTAAGACCATAATTTTAGAATAACTGGATATTTACTACGTCACACTACTTTTTCCGATTATTATCGCGGAGTAATTTTAGTAGGTATCTCGACCGCGAGGGCGACACCAAATTGCCTTTAGCCTCCTCTTAAACTACAGTATTTCTTTTAGGCATACTATTTTTTAGGCTTCCTTTTTTTCAGTTTTAGTTTCAAAAAGAAAAGGTGTTTCCAGTACAATGTTTGTCTGTCTGAACTAAGAAAGAAATAAACGCAAAAACTACTGAACCAACTGATTTGAAATTATGCACAAAGGCAGATCAAGATCCCAGCCAACTCATAGACAAATTCATGTTCTTAAAATCTCTTTGAGCTACACCCTCTAAGCTTTTTATGAATATATTTAAGTTCAAATTTTTGGGACTTTGGAAGTTTACTTTGTCTCCATGGGATCTAATATTATATTACAGTCCAACCAAGCAAAGGATGGTGTTAAAGCTAGTCATAGTCGTATATAAATAATAAATAAAGATATATTTAACTTAAAATCAAGGAAAAAAGTTTAAACCAGTGCTTTTCAACCACTGGTTTTTTTCACTGGTGGTACGCGGGACATTAAGAAGTAAAGGAAAATAAAATTACAGTACAAGGTTTCTGAACAACAACAGCTGTTCCTTCAACAGCACAGTCGCACATAATATTGTTGTTTATGTCATTATTAGAAGCATCTGGATCGTTAAACTACATTATTTAATATTTGACCTTACCTTACGATCCAATATATCATATAGGCCCAATATTGGATCGTAAGGTAAGTTAAAATATTAAATAATGATGTTTATAGGTTAGTGATGTTGTCAATATGTATATTTTGTCTGTAATATGCCAATTTCTTGTTAAAAAAAAGTACCCTCAGACCCCCCTCCCTCCCCTCACTCAAGGGCTACGGATGGGGACTTTTGATATGTTCACCTCCTAACTAGTCAAAACAAAGCTGCAAAGTCAAAAAGTCAATTTTGTTCCATGCAATTCCCTCTATACCTTTTTTTGAGTATTCGTTGCCTGGACTATACAAAATATGAATCATATGTAAAATTGCAAATGACAGAGATGATATTTCATCTTAAACCTAGTAATGTTTCTAAATCAGGGAATGAATAGTAATCAGGACAGGACGGGATCTACATCAGGACGGGATCTCTCAGTGGTCATGGGAGGGAGGGGGGTCCTTGCTGTGGTACCCCAAAATATTTGAAAAGTGGTAGATGGCGCGCAAGCTCAAAAAGGTTGGGAACCGCTGGTTCAAACTATTGTAAACCAGTTTAATAGTTATTTATGTATTAAGAGCGTACAGTTGGTCTTTCTCGCTTGAGCTAAACGGTTACTGCTGCTACACTTGACGTGCAGTAATTTTATCGAAAGCAAGAAAGACCACGCACAATTCATACAACATTTTTCCTACAGCTGCATTTTTGGATTCTCTAACAATAAATAAAATCACAGTTACATCCATTGTTGCTGAATGCACCATCATGATTTTGAGGTTATAAACAAGTCGAGCTCAGTTGAATCAAAACTGAAGCGGACACGCTGGTGCCATCGACTGTGATTGGCTGGAGTGAGTAGAGTAACAATGCTATCAGTTGGCAAGCGATAAAGTAAATAGCTGGCTAGCAAAAAATACTTTATCTCCCACTCCTCAGTAAACAGCTGTCTTACGACTGGTTTTCAGAGTGTGAACTGGCGGCTTGTGCACAATTGTAGGAGAAGTACTTAAAACACTTACATATCACAGTAACTAACATAAATACACAATACACATTTTTTACTTTCATATTATTAAATATTTAAGTCCAGTAATAGAATTTTCAGTTTGATCCAAACAATTTCAATAGGAATGTAAAAAGTAATATTAGTTCAATGTTCTGTTAAACCATTATACTTTTAATAGGTTTATTAATGTCATATCTTTGACAGGTTTAAAACATACATACCGAGGAAGGAAGATTTAAAAGTTATATTAAGTTTTTATTGATTACAGGTATGGTAAGGCTGTGGACTGGTGGGCCATCGGAGTCCTCATGTACGAGTTGGTCGCAGGAAACCCTCCGTTCTACGCCAGTGAACCGATGAAGATATATGAGAAGATTGTCGCTCTGAAGTACAAGATGCCGCCATCTTTCAGCGCTGATCTCAAAGACTTGGTGAAGAACATTCTACAAGTCGATTTGTCCAGGAGGTATGGAAACCTCAAGAACGGAGTAGATGACATTAAAGACCATAAGTGGTTCAGACCGATCAACTGGATGGCAGTGTTGAACAGGAAAATTGCGGCTCCTTATCAACCAAAGTACAAGAACCCTGGCGACACTGCCAACTTCGAGAAGACACATTTCGAGGGTCTGAGAATCGGCAAGGAAAACAAGTATCCAGAAGAGTTCGCTGATTTTTGATCAGAACTAAGTGTAATTTGTTGGGCGCTCATAAGCCTCTAACTTTAGTTATTAAGGTTTTTTTTAAGACTCTTAAGTCTATGTATTTCCATAAATTGTGTTCACATTTGCGTTCCTAATTTTACCATGTCAAATGATCAACTGTCTAATAGCATCCAACCGAATAGGATATTTGTAAGTCATGGAATTCAACTTTTCAATATGTGTGACATATTTAATTAATCTTACATCGATTTTGTTGTTAGATTTATAAACGTGTATCCTCAACAAATTCATTTTTAATCAGACCTAGTTAACTCTTTTAAAAACCAAGAAATAGGATTTAAATAATAATTATAAGTTGAAAATGTTTCTGCTACAGCGAAGTCCTACAAATCCGGCACTCAGTATCTCAGCTACTCTGCCACGAGTGTTTAAAAAACTTGGTTTATCCTAGTCCACTTTACTCTAGGTTTACTATATACAGGGTGTTTATGAAAAACCCCTACAGACTTTGGGATATGGTTACTTACCTCAAAACTTAGAAAAAAGTTCCTATAAACATGAGCCTTAAAATGCTCGTTTATCCGTCTCTGTCGGTCTGCAAGTGTTTTCAACATGATTTTGCATAACTTTGGAACCACTAAATATATCAACTTAAAAAACTTGGTAAATATATGCTGACTAATAGGACCTATTTTGGTGTGGAGTATCAAATTTCTACTTTGTACCATTACAAAATGGCATCCATTTTTATATTTTAAACCAAATATCCTAAAAACCGTAAATTTTACAAAATTTGTACAAGGGACAAAAAGTTTTGCAATTTTATTTCCTACAAAACCATATAAAGATCATAAAGATCGAACTACAATTAACGGAATTATTGCAATTTTTCCAACAGAATACATGCTTGTTTTATAGCAGTTATAGTAAATTTGCTTCAATTCTGTTAGTGAAATTGCAATAACTCTGATAAATGTAGTTCTATCTTAATAATCTTTATACAGATTTTTAGAAAATAACATTGCAAAACCTTTTTGTCTCTTGTACAATTTTTGTAAAGTTTATGGTTTTTAAGATATTAAGTTTTAAAATATAAAAATGTCTGCCATTTTGAAATAGTACAAAGTAGAAACTTGATAATCCGCAAAAAATAGGTCCTATTAGTTAGCAAATATGTACTAAGTTTGAAGTTGATATCTTTAGTAGTTCCAAAGTTATGCAAAATCATGTTAAAAACACAATTAATTACAGACCGACGGACGGATAACGAGTATTTTAGGACCCATGTTTATAGGAACTTTGTTCTTAATTTTGATGTAAGTAACCATATCCTGAAGTCTGTAAGGGTTTTTTAACACCCTGTTTACCATATTTCACGAGTCAAATTATCACGAGTGAAATACT
This sequence comes from Flexamia atlantica, assembly GCA_035578135.1. NCBI lineage: Eukaryota > Metazoa > Arthropoda > Insecta > Hemiptera > Cicadellidae > Flexamia > Flexamia atlantica. The sequence goes on from JAQJVK010000004.1 coordinate 40,241,418, forward strand.
CTGAATTTCAGCACCATCAAATTCTTTTGCTGAATATAGTGTTTCTCCCTAGCAAGACTGAGTACAGAGCACAAGAGTGTTGGGGCAATCAATTTATATTTTATTGGATTAAGTAGGTACTGAACTTATTAACCATGTTTGAAGTAATCACAACTGGCAGTGTTCCCACAAGTCTTGAACTAAAACAAAGATTTTAAATTCCCTCCTGAAACATTGCGGCAACGTTTTAAAACACCTTGCTTTGAAACGCAATTCACTATAATCCCATGAGTCAATGGTAGGTAGCAGCGTCACCCAGACAATGCAGGCCCCCAGTGTTGCCAAATAGAAAATACCCCGTTGCAGCAGACCTGCATACTCAGCGAATTTCAAGTGCAAAACAACATATTTCAATCCTACATAGCGAGATTTGACATGTTTTGGTAAGTTCCATAAGAATAACATGGGGAATGAGTATGCAGGTTTGCTGCTACAGGTATATTAAAACTGGATGGTTTTAATTCATTATGCAGTAGATCTGAACTAGAAGAAGCTATTTACCAAGTTTTATCAGGATATGTTGAGAAATAACCGAGATATAGAATTTTACTTATTTCCCATAAGGTTGACATAGGTACAACGTACTGTGTTTACCACTTTCAATATCTCGGTAACCAATGGACATAGAGCAGTGATTCAAAATACTAAATTGTTTGTTTTTTTGAGCTGAATTCAATGGTGCCAACAAAAATTGGATTATTTTTATTTTTCTATGTAAAAAACTCAAAAAACCTATTTTTTGGGGGTTTATCCCCCCCTACCCCCCTTTCCGATGGTCCGATCCGGCTGGTTTTCGAACTCATCCAAATAATAACTACTTTACAGTTGGTGACTTGTAAGCTGGCACTTGGGCCTCACGCGGGCAGTATAGGCGCGGGGGTGAGTGGAGAGTGGTGGAGGTATGAGAAAAAGACCGGTCTGCAAACATTTCCGCTGACGAAAGCCTTCACACGGGTCGCGAGGACGTTGCCGCAACCCGCTTGACGGAACATGATGTTTTTGAACTAGGCTAGTATCGACTGAGTATCGATCGGTCAAGTGCCAGCTTAGAAGTCACCAGCTGTACACGTCTGTGCCAAATTTCATTCCAATTGGACCATTTTTGCGAGCGCTATCGTGCTTACAGACACATAGATATATATATATATTTATAAGTATAAAAGAGGATGTTGGTATATATATAGCATTGATAAACTCAGACACCGCTGGACCGATGGCCACGAAACTTGGTTGATACATGTAGAATTTCATGGAGTAGGTTTATACACCTTCAATTTCATGATAACTTTCAGGGCTTAGCCCTGGGACCGTCTTAAAGGTACCCATGGTAGGGATTTTGAAAGAATTTGAGTTAGAATTGTTTACTAACAAAACATGTGAAAGTAAAATTTAAAACAGGTGATGTAAATTAATGGTATTTCTTTCTTCTATTTAATTGTATTTGTTTACACGAAGATTTGTTACTTGGTGCCAAATGGTTAATGCATTAAGACTTTTGAATATATTTTAAGTGCAATACACTATTTAAAATGCTGGTATGTAGTATAAAATAAAATAAATAATTGATATTACTGAAGGACTTCTGTGATCACTGATCACTTATACTTGAAGGACTTCTTTTTATGACAACAAACTACTGTTTAAAGAGGAAGAGTGTTCTACTGTAAAGTATTAATTTTATCTACACCACCTTAAAAAAATTGCCGGGACGGCTCATTCAATCTTTTTGTTCAATATAGAGTCTAAAAACGTAAGACAGCACGTTTTAATAATTACTGGAGTGGAATTGTAAAAACGATCTTTTACAGTGAATAAAACTTCAAGTCATGTTCTATGGTTCCTCTAACACGTATGCCTTCATGAAGGAAAGAAATAGGATTTCTAATAAGCAGGTCTGCTGCGATGGGGGTGCAATAAATTCAAATTAAGGGTAACTATGCTCAAGGCCCCACAGTGAGGCCTTGCTATGCTACATATGCGAGCAGATTCAAAGCCGTAGAAAAAGCCAAGGGTGCCATTCCTTATATCGTGCCCCATGATCATCATCAGGGCAAGCTCAGATACCGTGCATTAAGCAGAAACGACCATAAATTCTTCTCGGCGTTTGTCTTGGGTGAGCCAGTCTCTGTAAATTCGCTTCTTGAGTGTGTGAGCGCAATCCTCTTCACCTGATAGCAAGATCGACTGGACAGCCGATACAAGCAAACAGCACTTGCAAGAGGAAGGACCGCCGATATTGGGCATGAGCCTACCCAGGGCAGCAACACCATTTGGGGCTTTGTCGGTGGGGCGCTGGATATGGTCACATTTTTTATATAGACATGCACTTTAGGCAGGAATAGAATACCCCCGTCGTAGCATATGCGTATTAAGAGCAAATTTCTAAAAACTTTTTTTGTTTTATGGAAGTACATTTGATATGTTTAAAGAAGTAGATTTTACAACAAGAAAAATAAATGGGAAAGCAAAACGATATAATTGATGGGTGATAGTGTATGTTTAATTTTTATCGTGAGCGAAGCCACGGGTTCTTCTAGTATATATATATATATATATATATATATATCTAGAAATTTGAACGAATAGTGTTTTTGACTTCTGGGGGCACCAAAACGAAAAGTCATAGTGGTCCCGGGCTTAGGTCTTACCACCTACGGTAATAGCTTATTTCCTAATATGGGAAATTCGCTAAAATTCAATAAAATAGTTGTACAGTGTGCATTACGCCGAGTAAATTCTCCTTAGTGAGCCTCCCTAGAGTAAACTGAAACTAGAAAGTCCCAACTGAATCTGGTTAATTTATTTTACCATCTTAAATTAATACACATGCAATGTCAAAAACAAAACAGAGACAAAATTTTTACAAACTACAGATATGATGATGCGTGAATGGGGTGGTCTGTAGTTGTAGGTTTCCAAAAAATTGAAAGAGCCAGGCTACTGTTTTGTTTCTGAAAAGTTATGTCCAGAAAATTTAATTAATTACCCTGTTCAGTTTCCAAGGTGAATTTCAGCTTAGGGTTGATATTATTGTTAAGCTTGCATGCTATCTGGGATGTTATATACAGAAAAGAACTTCTTGTTCTAGGATTTTAATGATTTAACCTTGAATGTGCTGATGATGCTCCTCGGAAAAGGGGGGAATCAGCTGTACACTAAATTAAAAACAACAAGATTCCTTATGACAGTGAGTCTTCAAAAAACCTTCTGAAGCCTTTGCCAGAAATTCCTGGCCGAAGGATGCAGTGTGGTTCCTGAGAAAGTCAACAGCTCAATCATACAACTGCTTGATCTTACTCCAGCACACAGCAGTTAATTTTAGAATCGGTCTATTTTTGGCATATGCCATAAGTTATTCACCACTACCTATACCCACTGCGATTCTCAGCTCCAAATGCTGCAGCCAGTTGAGACTGAGCGTAGCCTCCTTGGCGATAGGCCGGGTCTTGTCGAGGGCCTCGCGCAGAGCCGCAGCATAGTGTTTATCTAACACTACCTATACCCACTGCGATTCTCAGCTCCAAATGCTGCAGCCAGTTGAGTCTGAGCGTAGCCTCCTTGGCGATAGGCCGGGTCTTGTCGAGGGCCTCGGGCAGAGCCGCAGCATAGTGTTTATCTAACACTACCTATACCCACTGCGATTCTCAGCTCCAAATGCTGCAGCCAGTTGAGACTGAGCGTAGCCTCCTTGGCGATAGGCCGGGTCTTGTCGAGGGCCTCGCGCAGAGCCGCAGCATAGTGTTTATCTAACACTACCTATACCCACTGCGATTCTCAGCTCCAAATGCTGCAGCCAGTTGAGACTGATGAGCGTAGCCTCCTTGGCGATAGGCCGGGTCTTGTCAAGGGCCTCGCGCAGAGCCGCAGCATAGTGTTTATCTAACACTACCTATACCCACTGTGATTCTCAGCTCCAAATGCTGTAGCCAGTTGAGTCTGAGCGTAGCCTCCTTGGCGATAGGCCGGGTCTTGTCGAGGGCCTCATGCAGAGCCGCGGCGTAGTGGTTATCTAACACTACCTATACCCACCGCGATTCTCAGCTCCAGATGCTGCAGCCTATTCAGGCTGAGTGTAGCCTCCTTGGCGATAGGCCTGGTCTTGTCGAGGGCCTCGCGCAGAGCGGTGGCATAGTGTCGTGCCGCGCGGGCGGCCGTGTCGCATGGGTGTCCGCGGTGCAGCAGGACGCAGCAGTCCCGACACACGACCACGCCACACCGGCCGCAGAACAGACGCAGCTCTCGGTTGGGGTGGGCCTCGCACATCACCTGGGAGAGAGTGGTTAGTGTGGTGGTAGCTTTGAGTGAGGAGTGACATTTGGAAACACTGAGGAACATGGTAACAGACTTTTTTTTCACTAGGGTCGCTTACAGTATTTACTGGGAGTGACATTACAAATATTTTTGGTAATTTTTATAGTTAGCATTTTAAAATTTACAAAAGTACAAAAGTAAATATTTAAATTGTCTACCTGGGCCTCGCACATCACCTGGGAGAGAATGGTTAGTCGTGTAGAGAAAGTTTAACTTTTCTGAATAAAAACATGAAATTTCTGACAGTGTGTTCTAAAAGACCGTATTTTTATTCAGAAAACATAAAATTTCTCCGTTATTAGTAGTCCGACCATGTAGCTTTGAAAACAAAAAACAGTCGCCATTTTGAAATGGTACAAAGTAGAAATTTGTTACTTCTTACAAAAATAGGTCTTAATATTGGTCATCCATATACCAAATTTGAAGTTTATACGTTAAGAGATTCCTGAGATATGATTAAATATGTAAAAATCACAAACAGACGGAAAACAAAGCACTTTAGGACTTAATCACTTAATCACTTAATCACTTTAATAAGACAGGTACCTCATAGAGGACGTTACCCTGAATATGAGTGAAGGATGAGTGTGATGATCGTGATGATAATGATGTTTATATAAACTTTTTTTCTTATTTTTACCTCTACTATCATACATTAGAATATTTTACCATAAATTCCGGACACCCTGTATATAAAAAATCTAATGCTAAAATATGTAATTGTTTTACAACCAATCACAGTCTGTAATAAGTATTTATTTGCTCCCTTTCTTAAAATAATCTAATAACCTCATGATGTGTAAGTAAAACACTAAGACAGAAGCTGCGTGAGTGCCCTTTAATAATACCATTCATCAACATAACTTTGAAGAAAAACCAACAGTTTTGTTGTTGAAAATTAAATTTTCATCGCTTGAAAAAATTACCTGTCTGCGGAATATGGCGGCGTCGGAGGCGTCCTTGAGAGACGTGATCTCGTGGTGCGCGCTGACCCTCTCGCGGAGATGCGCCTCGCAGCAGAAGCCGCACAGACTCACCTGGCAGTCCTGGCACCTGCTGGATGCCTGCCGTGAACAAGGACAACCACAAATAGATGAAACATCTTGGATTATCCGGAGTATGTGGTAAAGATTTGACGTGAATAACTAAAAACAAGGAAAAACTAAAGCTAGCACAATAAAAGAGCATAATATAAGAAATAACGATCACAGAAGTATCATTTCACATTTTGCCAATGTTGTCACCTGCCAAACAATCTTTTGGCAGCAGTGCGGCAGACGAATCTCGCCCATGTTGTGCGAAAGATGAGTCTTGCCATCAGGCATTACATCAGACAGCAGTTTGGGATTTTTTTGTTGAATTTCTGATTGCAGAAGGTTTGAGTTTGACGCATAAATACTACCATAAAGTTGTTATAATACGATAAGTAGATTGCAAATTGTGGCATATTTTGTTTGTAACTAAAATATTTTGAACAAATTACACTCCAAAGGAACATTACATTTCCACCGTGATTCTTTTCCTCAACCTTGTCTGGATAATGTGGGATCAGGATAATTCAGGTCTGGATAATCAGTCCTGGTAAATCAGAGGTTCACTAGCTGTTCATCAAGTTATAAGAGTGTGTAAAAAAAAAAAAACTAACAACGCAAGTTTAAACACCCAAGGACAAAACTAAGAGGTCCTACACTAAAAGTTTAAGAGCCAACTAATCAAACTACTATCCTCTATCCCTGACGATACCTTCAAAATATATTATCCCCCACAATCTGTGTTGAAGCAAAAAACACTCAGTCCAAAGTGATGTATGTGGTAATAGAGTCAACTGAAAGGTTAAATGAACTACTTGATTTTGCTCTGGCACACAGAAGTCAAAATTTCATAAATTCTAATACTTGTTATTTATTTGTCTCTATGATGAGTAGGGATATATTTCATACACATTACAGGGACAAACAAATGAAGCTTAGAAGCTTCTCTATTTTGGAAGCTAGTTTCACTCTTCACATTTCATCCGACCCTAATAACAGTAGCGGGTCGTGGCCTGTGCGGCCCGTGCGTCCGCACGGGGCGCCGGTTTTGGGGGGGCGGTGCGGTGGGCACTTGAAACCCCAATAGAAGAGAGGGAAAACGGCGGCAGTAAAAAAAACATTAGTTTTGATTCTTTAGCAGTAATAAAATTAGCAAGCTTTATAAACTTTTTGAAATATATATAGCCTTATAAAAAATTTAAAGACAAACCAAAAAAATTATATCTCTACCTTTTAGCGAATTTCCCCTATAGGGAATTAGCGAATTTCCCCTATAGGGAAGAAGCTATTACCGTAGGTCTCATGGTAAGACCTAAGCCCAAGACAATGATAACTTTTCGTTTTGGGGCCACCAGAAGCAAAAAATACCATTTGTTCGAATTTATATATATATATCTATATATCTATCTATCTATATATATATATATATATATATGTGTCTGTCAGCACGATAGCGGCCGTAAATATGGTCCGATCTTAATGAAATTTAGTACAGACATGTAAAGTGGTAATCCCTCGGACGAGTTCGTAAACCAGCCCGATCGGACCACTGGGAGGGGGCGTAAAGGGGGATAAACCCCCCCAAAAATGGGTTTTATGAGTTTTTTATAAAGAAAAATAAAATTTATCGAATTTTTATTGGCACCATTGAATTCAGCTAAAAAAAACAAACAATTTAGTATGTTGAATCACCCCTCTATGTCCATTGGTTACCGAGATATTGAAAGTGGTAAACACAGTACGTTGTCCCAATGTTAACCTTATAGGAGATAAGTAAATTTCCATATCTCGGTTATTTCTCAACAAATCTGAATAAATCTTGGTAAATAGCTTCTTCTAGTTCAGATATACTAAATATTAAATTAAAACCACTCAGTTTTAATATACCTGTAGCAGCAAACCTGCATACTCATTCCCCATGTTATTCTTATGGAGCTTACCAAAACATGTCAAATCTCGCTATGTTGGAATGAAATATGTTGTTTTGCATTTGAAATTCGCTGAGTATGCAGGTTTGCTGCAACGGGGGTATTTTGTTGGTTTTATCAGATGTAAGCAAATTTGGTTGATTTCGCAGTGGCAGTCACCGCTCCAGCTGTGGGGTTGGCAACCCTCATCTGATCAGCTGACTTGACGCTCAGCGACCTTCGCGCGCTAATTTGTATACGTCATTGGCGGCAAAAGCGTTAAGTCAGTATTTAACGAGATACCGAATGGTGTATTGCTACCGTCCCTTCTTTTAAAACTCTGTATTTTTTAAATAAATAAAGTTTTGGTTTGATATGTCGATATGTCTAAAACATTAAGCGGCGCATTTTGGAGGATAGCTTACTATTGTCGTATTTTGTGATCAATAACCTAAACTAAATTTGTATATTGTAGCCTAATTTGTAAGTGATAAAACGAGAATTGAAGTAATTTGTTAGGAAATTATTTGACATAATAACAAAATTAATTTACAAAGTATAAATTACTTCCCTATTCGAATGGAGTTTACTTATTTGTTGCCCTCTTTTAAATTTCATGTTTTCAGAACATAGTTGATTACCGGCTCGGCAAAAGTGGTGACCATTTTTTTTTTTTTTACTCACACGTCCCGATTTTTGTCCCTTCGTAGCCGTTGCGGACCCTTTTTACCCATTCCCGGGCCTTGTCGGGGGCTTTCCACTATTTAGGAGGCCAATTCCGGGCCCCCCTTCGACCCGCCCCGGGCCCCCCCTTGGCCCCGGGCCCCCCCTTGGCCCCGGGCCCCGGTAAAATTGTCCCGGCTGTACCGGTCTGAGTACGGCCCTGCGGAGAATAGTACTGTAATAATTTCAAAGTTGTCAAAACTCTGAATTTTCAGAACGATAATATAAAATCAAGATTTTTAATTACTAAAGATTTCGAGCTGTATGTATTTCCTAGTTTTTCATTTTAAACATTCGGTGATCAATATCGACATTTTTTATGGTCCACTACAGATTAACACTGACTGTGCCTATATAGTGTAAAGAAAAAATAAAGGTGTGTGCACAGGCAGCTGGTATGACGTAGTTGGGATAAGGAAACTATCAGACCTAGCGGTTTGACTGAAGAACTAAAACAGCAACCAAAATATTTTAATTGAGTTGATTTATCTGTTTATATTGTAGTCGTTGTAGCGCTAGTCGGCGTAAGCGCTATAGTCGCGTGAGCCCAACTACTTCACATCAGCTGACCCTGCACACACCTTTCTTTTTTCCTTACACCATGAATTGTGCCAACTAAAGGCAAGCTTCGGTGTGAAATCGAGGCGAAGCGCGGACGTGACGTCGTGTCAGTTTTTTATGAGTTACTCGAAAGGGAGTATTTAGGGTTTGGCGTTCGACGGTTGGGGGGAGGGGGAGGTGAGGATATGATGGGTTGGGAGGGGGGGGGGGGGCGGCAATTTAATATTTGCACGGGCGCTAAAAAACTCACGAGCTGCCCCTGCCTAATAAATTGAAATAGAATATCATACTTACAGGAGCCTCAGTAATACAGATGTCACACGTCGGAGCATGTTGCATGGATTGAAGAATTCGGTTTTGAAGTATATAGTTTATTGGAAGACTGGTTACTCCACCACTCGGAAGTTTGTTCTCTGATTTGCAGAGAGGGCAGATGATCATCTGAAGCTGCAAATTTAATCAAATTAAATTTAAGCTTTTAGCGAATTTACCCTATAGGGAAGAAGCTATTACCGTAGGTCTCATGCTAAGACCTAAGCCCAATACTATGATAACTTTTCGTTTTGGGGCCCCCAGAAGCAGAAAACACCATTCGTTCAAATTTATATATATATGTGTCTGTGAGCACGATAGCAGCCGTAAAAATGGTCCGATCTTAATGAAATTTGGTACAGACATGTAAAGTGGTCCTCGGACGAGTTCCTAAACCAGCCCAATCGGACGACCGGAAGGGGGGGGTAAATGGGGATAAACCCCCCCAAAAATGGGTTTTTTTAGTTTTTTACATAGGAAAATAAATTTTATCGAATTTTTGTTGGCACCATTGAATTCAGCTAAGAAAAACAAACAATATGGTATTTTGAATCACTGCTCTATGTCCATTGGTTACCGAGATATTGAAAGTGATAAACACAGTACATTGTCCCAATGATAACCTTATGGGAAATAAGAAAAATTCTATATCTCGGTTATTTTTTTACAAATCTTGATAAAACTTGGTAAGTAGCTTCTTCTAGTTCAGATCTACTAAATATTGAATTAAAACCACCAAGTTTTAATATACCTGTAGCAGCAAACCTGCATACTCATTCCCCATGTTATTCTTATGGAGCTTAACAAAACATGACAAATCTCATTCTGTTGGATTGAAATATGTTGTTTTGCGTTTGAAATTCGCTGAGTATGCAGGTCTACTGCAACGGGGGTGTTTTTATATACAGTATATTAAAAAGACAGTAGGATACCAAATGGTAGTAAAAGTACATCTATTTCAAAATACCATTTTTTTATGAAATTTGATCATTGTTGGTATTGGTAGGTTCATGTTGTTGATTGGTTTTTGCAAACATTTGTAAATATTTTTTTTTTTCGATGCAGAAACTAAATTTATATTGACAAACATCTACAAAATCCAAAAAATAACATTAATTATTTCTTTTATTTATTTCTTTGCTCAAGACACAAAGCGCTTTTCTTTTATTTTAAATTACCTTGTAGGCGATAATATATATTTTGACATATTGACTGAATTGGCAAATAAATCATTTCCATAGCCAGAAGTTCATTAATTGTTCATTTGTGCCATGTCTGGCTCAGCGTAAATCTCAAACTATGATATACAATACTTATGTCTAAACTGTGAGCAGATTATTCGGCATAGTTAAATACCTCGTATTATAAGCAGATTTTAAATTTGATCATTCAATGAATTTTTTCCAAAAGGTAAGATGTGCTCTGCACTTGCCACTCAGTTTGGCATGAATTGTCTGCCACATGACTTGTAAAAATAGCCAAAAAACTGCCATACAACATATTTATTTGCTGTTTGCTGTACCCTACAGTGATTTCATAATAGATTTATTCTCGTCTAAAAGTTCTTTCAGGGAAGCACGACTGACATTCCACAAGAAAAATGTGAGAAAAATACGCCAAATATACTATCCCATCCGGCAGCTGCCGCCAAATTACCCTTTGCTATCCTCGGACCACTCCCACCCCCACTAAAAATATGCTATCCTTGTGCCCCCGCTATCCTCATACCACTCCCACCTCCACTAACAGTATGCTATCCTTATGTCCCCGCTATCCTCATACCACTCCCACCTCCACTACCAATATGATATACCTTGTGCCCCCGCTATCCTCTTACCACTCCCACCCCCACTACCAATATGCTATCCTTGTGCCCCCTCTATCCTCGGACTACCCCCACTACCAGTGTGTTATCCTTGTTTCCCCGCTATCCTTGGACCACTCCCACCACCACTACCAATATGCTATCCTTCTGCCCCCTCTATCCTCAGACTACCCCCACTACCAGTGTGCTATCCTTGTGCCTCCGCTATCCTCAGACCACTCGATCCCACCCCCAATACCAATATGCTATCCTAGTGCCCCTGCTATCCTCGGACCACTCCCACTCCCACTGCCAATATGCTACTCTCGTGCCCCAGCTATCTTCGGACCACTCTCACCCCACTACCAATATGCTATCGCTTTGTCCCCACTATCCTCGTACCACTCCCACCCGCACTAGCAATATGCTATCCTTGTGTCTCCGCTATCCTTGGACACTGACCTGGCCGCTCTGGTCACTCGGATCACTGCCGGACCAGCTGCTGGGTTCGCTCTCGTAGCCGGAGCCCCCGGAACCAGAGCCATTGAGGCTGCCCCCTCGCGCTGCTCCGCTTCCCTCCGTCGCCGCCTTCGTCTGGCTCAGGGAGGCTACAGATAGATTGTAATGTAAGCTATGATTTTGTTGTTTGTTTACAGGGTGGAACCCTGATAAGATTATTGTTAAAATCCATTATATAGCTTCTGAGCTGCATTGGCTCCACTCATGTACATTGATAACATATTCATGAATAGAGTATGTTAAACTGTTGACTATTGACTGAGGTTGACGTAAAACTATAATGGGGTAATATAACAGATATTTGAGCAGTTTTGATGGAAATACATATTGTTTTGTTTTATATATTTCTTTTATATTGTGGTGATTAAGTACAAGTATATTGGTTAATGATTTGCCTGAAGTCAACTACAGTAATCTATTATACTAATTCGCTAAGGAATTTCTAGTGTGCAGCAAAACTCCTTTATTTATGAACCGATTTTAATGATTGAGGTGTCAAATTAAAGGGAATTTTCTGTAGAGGTTATGGAATAATTTTTGTAATCCTAAGTTCAATGTGCTTTGCCCCACTGGACTTTAAAGTTCCCATGTGTAATGGAAGTATATTTTACCAAACATATGGTTTATATAAATTCTTTTTATTTTAATTAACAGCTGGCTTGAGAAAAACCTTAATTTCTACCTTCTGTCACTTTGATATTTATTTACATTTATGGTTATTTTTTTAGTTTACAACAACTACTTTATGAAAGCATTCATGGTGGATTATTAATATTGAAATATAATATTCAAATAAAATTTAAATCTGTTTTAGAAAATAAATCTGTAGTAGAGAATCAGTCACATAAAATAATTTTTAAAAGTGGGTGTAAAAAACGTAATAAAGTAAACCAATAAATTTAATTTCACCAATACCAAACAAATATATTCACTTCAAACTGCCTGAATAAAAGAAATTCCTGATCAGTTCTTTAAAGACGGAGACAAACGAATAAGAAGTTCTATCTAAAAAAGTGTTTCAACTTCCAAGTGGTACTTCAAGAAGGGTTTTACACTCCAACAAGAAATATGAAGGATTAGGAATAAGGAGGATAGCTTGGGAGATATGATTACTGGTTCGCTTAAAAAGGAAATATACCTTATGATAGAAGTAATTACATATCCATAACCAATTATTCGAGTTTTGAAGGAGACAGAGTTTTAACTATGGGCCTCCCAGCCACAAAAAGAGAAAACAATAATTTTTACGTACAAGCAAGTCCTAAATGCCAATGTTGAAGATGTATGGACTAAATCCAGGGAATGGCGGGATTTCCTGAAGACGACCTGTAACGGTGAAGATTGCCAGAGGCCCTACTAAAATTGTTGCAGACATTAGAATGCGTATGTGAACAAATTAAAGAAAGAAAACTGTGAACCATATGAAGAGGAGAAGTATGCATTTTGGATGTTGGGAGTTCAAGGAAAAGTTGATGATAAAGCGAAAATCAAAAGGAACAAATTAAATCTCACATTCAGGTTCGAGACCACTTCTACACAGCCCGAAGAAATTCACAAATGGAAAATCTATAAACACAACAACTATGCTGTACCTCGATGGAGAGCAAATATTGATTATTATACTTAATTTTAGCCCAAAACAAATCTTAAACAATAATTATATTCCATTTAGAAAAAAATAAAAAATTCGTAAGACAGCAGGCAAAACTTCAAAATTTTAGGAATCATCAGAACAAATATGAAAATTAAAGAGAAAACCAAACTAAAATCATAATAACACTAAGATAACATAAACTTATAAGAATTAAACTGATAATGATATCCAGTATTTTGCAAACTATATAATATATGCGTGCTTAAAGTTTACAAAATTTTCTCTCATCATTTAAATAGTTAATTTTATTAACTGGAAACGACTAGTCTAAATTAAACTACTAGCAATGGTTGGGTTGTTGGGATGCACATTTATAATTGATGGAAAATGATTCGGTATTATTGTAGTAGAAAAGTTAAACTGCAAAAACAGAAATCTATGAAGCCACTCCAATATTTTCACCACAAGCTTTTTTTGTAAACATACATTAATACACAAATAAAGCTAAATTTTATCATCCAATAAAAGACCTGGAACTTTTATTATTTTATGAAGTTTTTCCAACCATTTTATAAGATTGAAGAAATTTATTAAGATGCAAATCTGATCCAAAAAATACTTGAAAAAATGTAAAACCCACAGAGGCATTAAAATGAGACTGAGTAGTATCTTTAAATAAACCTTAAAACCTTTAAATAAACCTTTACTATACTTTTACTATACCTTTATCTACTACAATATTTGTCAAATACCACCTACCATCGCACAACCCAAACTATAAGACCTAGAACCTTGAAATGTTGCGAGGACATTCCTCTTCGGGCGTAGGCATCCGCTAAGAAAGGATTTGACAAAATTCGAAGTTTCAATGGGTTTTTGGTGAGGTTGAATTTTTCAAATTTTCCCATATAAAAGTGTTATGGACGATCTTTTGTTTACATTTTCAATGATCATTCAATCAGCCAGCTGAGTAGTTTCACAAATGTACATACGCTGTTACAGCTGATTATAATTTTTTTTTCATCACAGTTTTATTGTTCTTTTGTTGATTTATTTTATGGACATAATTATGTGCTATTTAAAAGTTTAGTTGTTTAATTAATCATAAATTCAGTTTATGGCACCATCTTTATTTCGGCAGCGGGAGTTGTAAATTATGACTGTTATGATGATTTTATGAAGTACGTGCCTGTTAGCCTTCTACTTCAGGCCTGTTTTAGCCTGAAGTACGTGCTGCCTTTTGTGGTTGAGTCTTGAAACTAATACCCCACAAGAATGAAAGAGGGGGCAATGTATACAGACATTGGAGGGGAATACGGTATTCTTTTAATCACAGAGAGACTGTGCTGTAACAGCATAATCTAATTCTTTGATCTATTTATACAGAAATCCTTAAATTATAAAAATCTCTGTCATAGGTGGAGAGTCAAAGGATTGAAATGTGCCTGTATATAAATGTAATGGATGGTCTTTTGTTTGCATTTCATATAATTTTATAATTCAGTCAAGCAGAGGGTAATTAGCTTCACAAACGTATTCGTTGTTTCAGCTGATATAATTTGATTCTTACCATCATGCTTTTATGGTTGTTTTGTCAATTTATTTATGTCATACGCACTATATAAAAGTTAAATTTAGCTAAGGTTAATCCATTATCAATTTCCGTACCTTATCTGTTTGATAATCAAATGTGGCTCAGTCTTTATTTAAAAAGCGGGAGTTATAGTTTTTCCCCTAAGGCGTCCTTAATGTATTCATCCCCTACAATAGTTTGGCGAATTCCTTTTTCATTCAATCCACACGGAAAAAATAAGTTCTTCAGGCGGTAGTTGACCTTTAAAAATATATTGAAAATCGCCCATGTGACTCAAGTTGTAAACCATGTGACTCAAGTTTGTAACAATGTCAATGGATAGCACTACTGTTCCAAAAATTCAGCTCTTTGTTGTACTAATTATGACAATTCTGAGCTGTGTTAGCAAATATGCATAGAAAAACCTTAAAATTGACACATTTCATACTAAAATCGGTCCTGCTGTTTTTGAGTGATGACTGAGAAAAGGAAACCTACACTATCTACTGTAAAACGAGTATAACTTGTTTTTAACCCATACAACACCATAGCACATAAACAGACCTCTACATGAAAATTAAATATTACTTAGTATAACCTTTTTTCATTCAGCCCCTTTACATTCGTCAAATCAAGGTTAGACTATAATTTATATCGTGAGCAAAGCCACGGGAACTGCTAGTAAATGAAATATGTTCTGTAAATAAAATACAGTATGTATTATGTAATGTGATATGTAATATTGTACAGTATTACACTTTGATCAACTTAATTTTTTTCCATTAAATCCAATTCAATTAGAATATTATTTGTCTAATGCCAAAATATAGGATATTATTTGTTTATCTACCAATTATTAACAAAATTTCAAAGGAGGTTCTGTAAAATTTTTTAGACATAATCAGATTGACTATTTATGAATGACGTATCTGTGAAACCCCTCGTCTCAAGTTAGATAATATTTCTGAAATATGACTGTGTCATGTATTGATTTGCTGAGTGGGAACCGAGCTGACAATTGAGTTAAACTGAAGTGATGCCTACTCCTTTGAGAGGCTTCCCCAGATTGTACCTAGCCGTGGCTGGCCATTGTGTAACTGTTCACAAATATACTTCAGGGCCGATAAATGGATTTGCCATTTGTTTTAAAAAACATTGCATTTGTTTGTGCTTGTACCGTAGTTTAAGACTTTCACTTCGAAGTTTGAACTTCAAAAATGAAGCAGGAAACAAGTAGACAATGGAAACAAGTAGACAATGGTAACAAGTAACAAGGCTTTCATCTCGTCCATCCCAAACTTACGGTATCCTTCACTCATATTCTGGTTAAAGTAAGCAGCCAGTGCTGTGTCCTGGCCTTAACTAAGGTGTTACATTCCATAACTGAATTCTTGGAACGCGCTACCACCAATAAATTAAGAATTTAAGAAAAAGCTTAAATTATTTGTTATTGTAAATTTTTGATGATTTCTTGTATTCATGTCTTTGATTCAGGGAATTTCCTCTATAGGGAAGAACCTATTACCAGGTAAAATGTATGAGGATTATTGTTGGAATCAAATGACATGGCCCAGGGGCAATCATATGGGCGGACTGGGCCATTTTGACGACCTGTTGTTTTATTTTCATGATGGTATAGCCTCTGAATCACTGATTTAAAGCAAAATTGTTCAGGTTACCTCATCACCCGCTCCACCTTCATGTAAAATTACACTGGCCAGTTACCGGTATGTGTTAGTGTATTTTCGTTCGTTTACATGTTGTTTGTGAATTTTTTAAAACTTCTACCTCATCCCACAGGAGATAAGCATTTGATGCTTTTACACTTGATAATGGACCTAAAAAGGTCCGAAACCAATGGTAGTGGAATAATATACTATATAAATCCAGGATCACTCAACAGTAACAGTCAACCTGAACCATTTCCTCATTGTTTTACCTTGAAACTGGGACTTGGGTAGGTCTCATGGTAAACTTAAGCCTGAGAACTTCGGTCCCAGAGGGTTCTAGTGTGAGTCAAATGACATGACCCAGGCCGCCCGTAAGTTTTAGCATTTCAGTATTTTTTCAAAATAATTAACAGTTACAAATGGACTGGGCGAGGTGAATAGTGTTACCTTGGGACTGGGACTTGGGCCCGGCGTACACACTCTTGGCGAGGGGCAGCAGACATCGCGTGCAGAACGTGTGCAGACAGGGCAGCACCCGCGGCTCCACCAGTTGCCGCTCACACACCTTGCACCGGAACTCCCGCTGGTCCTCCGACCCAGCCGCCTGTATCCTGGCCAACCAAGACTGAGAAATATAATACATTGTTTACACTTTAGTACGTTCAAATTTTTGAAATTTCGACAGTGCATCAGTTCTCATTTCACATTAAATGGGTGTTAGTTTATATGGATCTTCATTGCTTGGCGCATCTTACATCTCTGTTTAAGAGTTAATTCTACACATCTACGCGTCAGTGTCATGCATTCATCTTTGTTAGGACTTAACAACAATCAATAAGAAGACCCACTGATCGGACAAACCACTGATTTACTGATGAACTTTAATATCTAAATAACATTTATAAAACTGCTTCTAAAATAGCCATTCGCCATAGAAACAAATTATTCAACACACATAACGGCCAAAGAATTAAATTTTGAAACAGACCCGCTTTTTGTTTCGCATATTAAATATATATTTAGCAAATTTTTACCTAAGCAAATAACATTACTCCCTATAAAAAGTCTTCATTAATTTAGGCATATTGCTATTGGTACGTTTCAAAATCGAGTAAAATAGGTAGGCTAATCGTTAACACTTTAATATCCCATTCCAAGTACATTTACAAAATACAGGTTTTAAATTTATAATGTGTTTTAAAACTTGAATTTTTTAGGTTAACATTCAACCAATATTGATATTTTGAAGCTCAAAACATTGAAACATGCATAAATGTGTTGAAACATGTATCAATGTGTCTTCACTGTCAATAGTTTATTTTAAAATCCCATCCCCAGAGCACCTCCTATTTACTTATGTTCCTTTTTAAGTTTGCTTTTTAAGAAAATAAATACAGTACCTAAATTAATATGATTACAGACTGTTGGTCTTAGTTTCAACTAGCAGTTGCCCGTGGCTTCGCTCACGATAACAATTTTTAGACCCGCTGCCTAAATAAAGATGGTGCCACATACTGAGTGTATGATTAAATAGATAAGGTACAAAAACTATTGGTAACTTTAATATAGTACATATCACCTAAAAGAAAAAAGTCAACCATAAAACCATGATAAAAGGAACCAAACTATAAAAATCAGCTGTTGAGACCTATCTGTATGTGAAGCTTAAACCGCCTTCTTGATTAATGAAAATTGACAATTTAATCGAAAGATCATCCATTTAATTATACAGAAAGATTTTAGACCGTTGACCCCACCGGAAAACCCAGAAAACCTTGAATTTTGAAAAACCCGTTCTCAGCGGATGCTCACGCCCTATAAGAACGTCCATGAAAAGTTTCAAGGTTCGAAGTCAAGTTCAAGTAGTTTGGGCTGTGCGATGATAGGTCAGTGGTATCTGACAAATATAAAGTAGATATACTTTCATCAGCTAGAAAGATTTTTAGGAATCCGCTAAGAACGCAGGTCTACTGCGACGGAGTACTTAGAAATATTGCTGCCCCCCCCCGCACGAGGCATTTTTATTTGGCCTCTCTATACTACACATGCCAGCACATTCCAGAGCCCCCGCCGATAAAACCCCTAAGGGTGTCCCTGCCTGGGAAGGCTTATACTCAGTAGGCCTATAGTTGAATCTGTGCTATTATACTACCCAACGATAATGAACGGGCTTGCGAGAATGAACGGGCTTTCATAGCTCTATTATAGTAGTCTGTGCTATTATATTGACCGTGCGTACTTAGTGAATCTTAAAGCAGTTTCCTGAAAGTTTATGTACGTAGAGTAGAAAATGCCTTGATTAAATGCCATCAAAGTATTTTCTAATGTTTTTAGGGTCTATTTTGAACAACAACAAAAAAACACAGCCATCCCGCAATTTTTTTAAAATGGATTACATTAGATCGTTCATTAACAGCTGTTATAAGGAAGGAAGGACTTTTAAGTAGCTCTAGTCAGTGTTTTATTTTATTTTTTACAGACAACTGGTTTTACATTGAAATGTCTTGCTTTTAACATCTGTTTGAATATAAACATTTCATCACTGATAATTCTGGCATAAGGATATTAATAATATGTGATTTTGAGAGGGTCTGTGCGCGGCCTTGGTCTGTGGTGAAGTCCGAGGGTCAGATCAGGATGAAAATATTGAAAATCCTGATAAACGTATAATGAATAGGAAAATATTAACTTTATATAGTACATATCAATTGAAAAGAAATATTATAAACCAAAACATAAAACTGAATGAAATCATAAAACATCTTTAACGACGAATCCATCAGTGAAGGTAACTACCATCTGCTTGGAATGCTGAAAATGTAAACAAAACGTCATCCCCTTGAATTATGGGGAAATTCAAAACAAACTTGGTCGAAATAAAATAAAACTCGGTTTTTAGAAGCTTGCTATTTAATTTCAAAACGACGTATGCTAGTTTTAAGTGGTCTAAAACCTTCTCATATGTGCATAAAACGCAGGAAAAAAGTTTCAGCCATAACAGTACTCTAGTTTTTGCGTGAAAAGCGGTCTAAAGTGTGATGTTGAGCGTTACCAACACACAACGTGACATAAATTGAGATAAGGCTTGATTCGGATTCTCTGACCTTCAAAACGCAAAAATAACCAAAAATTTCATAATTCTGAGCAATGTACAGACAAAACTCTAATTTTATTTATATAGATATGGCAAACACTCTCTTCCTTATTTTCTGTTGTCTTAAAAAAACTTCAGTATTTAAAAAAATCAAAATCATAATGACGTTTGCTGTCCGGCGTTCTGTGGCATTTATCTGTGGAACTATTTCAAATCTTGATCATCTGTTTTGTTACCGACAAATGTAAATTTGAAAAAGTTCACAGGTTCTCCCACAGATAGTAGCACTTTCGCTGAAATTTCAAAAGCCTCCTGTGTGAAGGCTTTCCATGGGATATTTTCTAAGCCCACAAAAGGAACATCTAGAGAGTAATAGCTTTAATTTGATACGGTACCAAATATGTGTAGAAAAATTAATTTCTAGGGGTCAATTTGCTCTGTACAAAATCCCAGAAATTCTTTTAATAATATAGAAGATGACAAACACAATAAAAAATTCCAAAAACAATAGGAAAAGGTACAGGAAAAGGTAATATTGTGGTTTTACTAGGTTTGTGGTTTTTGTCTGTGTTGGTCCAGTACAATGTATTACATGGACAATTTCCTACCATTTTTAAAGAAGACTTAGGAAGCGGCTTTGTAAATGAATACTTTGTGGCTTTATACAAATAAAAAAATCAATTTGGGAAGTAATATATTTTAAGATTGATGAAATTCATTATTAAAATTCTAGTTTGTTGTATAAGTAAAATAGTTTCTCCCCTTTAAGGAAAATCAGCAGATACCACTTTTTAGGTTGAAAAATTGAAACAAGAAAGTTTAATAACCAGACAAAAGCCCCAACTTTTCAGGAAATCTTTTTTTTACATCTCAAAACTCAAAACCTTTCAATACAGAAAACCTCTTAAAGAATTTAGTTCATATAAAACTGTGCAAACTCTTACCTTGTCATGGGGTTGTTTGTTACAATTCCAATCATAATAAGAAATTCTTATTATTCATTAACCAAAGTTAAAACTTTTCTTTAGGTATTTGTCTTGATTTTTTTTATCTTGAACATTTGATGAAATTTATCTAGATATCTTTGTTGTAATAAGGAGAGTAACATTTTATGTAATACTGGTGGCGTAATTCCAGTTTCATAAATTATCTGAGATGTCTTTTCACTAATACTAGCCAATGCCAGATTAGATAAATAGTATTACATTGGATCAGTTTAATCAGGATCCTAAGGCAACATTTAGACAAGAGTAATAATGTTTCCTGATTTGTTAAAAAAAAAACAAACAGTGTTGTGCTAAAGTTTTGAGGAAAACCTTTTTAGACAATTAAAAACAAATATTTACTAACTTGGTCCGACGTAACGAGGAGAAAGGGTTGGGCGAGGCATCCACAGATCGACGTTTTGGAGCACCTTTAGATTCCGAGGACTGCCTGCGACGAGAAAAACTCCCAAAGATGTACGCCATCTGGTCCATTCCGATGTGTGTCAGGAAGAATACCAAAGTGTGAAGTAGTTTGGCCAGGTTAGAGATCAGGAGTTAAGCATAGTTTGACCCTGAGAGATCAACTGACTGGTGGCCAGCTTAACTTGTAATGTGGGGCTTCTTTTCCTCCCCTCACTCCCCTCATCCCTCGGTACTTCGCACACAACGTCACAGCTCATTGGATTATTGTTTTAGGGAGTGAGATTTAGTTTTAGAGATATTTTTGGTTGTGAATAGGCACTGACCTTGAACACTTATATTCTGATAACGAGATACATATAAAATGTCTTAACTTTTTCTTTGTGAAGGTAAAAATACATTTTGAACAATTTTATAAAAAAGTGTGTCTCTGATCTATGCTAGTGTTACAAAAAAATTATATAAAACAAATTTTTTTGTAAATGTCAAAACGTTTGGTTGTACAACCTTAATACTGTATGTTCACTCCTGCATCTAATATGAAATTCAGATTTGAGGTAATTAGGGGAGAATAAAATACTCATACTTCACATAAGGATATCAGTGTTTCTTACCATTATTAGTATAGTAATGGTAACTTTTATTGGTTTAAGGTAAAAATACATTACATAAAAGGAATGTATTAAAGAGCATAAATTGATTCTTAATGGAACATTAAAAGTTATGTCAATTGCAGGTCTTCTTCCATTCTAGTCTTCAGGTCTTTCTGAGCAGCAGCGTCATCTTGTAAAATTTCAATGGCAGAATTCAGGACTGATTTGGCTTCACTTATTAAGTCCTGCAAAGAAAGAGAACCCGATAAGGTATTGTTGGAAAGAATGAATCCTCATTCTTTATCTGTCAACATGTTAATTGCTTTTTAACTTTTTTTATGAAAGTATTGACTCTACGTACTTTTTATTATTAGTCAATGATATAAGACATTGGTATATATATTTATGCCATCTTTTAAAAAGTTAATCATTCCAAATAAGATAAAATAATTAATTTTAATCAGTTTTAATTATTGATAATTTTTAATCAGTAATTAATTATTATTGAGGTTTGGATACCTAAATGAACAACTCAAAGCAGCACTCAGCCTATTGACATTTTTAAGGCAGTTCTGTTTAAATGGAGAGTTCTGTTGATGAAAACCACCTTAGGATTTAAACATTATAAAGTAGGATATTTTCATAGAAAACTCAAATAAACCTACCTGACATTGAACACCGTTGCTCTTAAGTTTCCGATATTGCTCACAGAGGGCAGCATGCAGCTCCATCAGTATAAGACCTACGACATAGAAAAAATATCAAATTTTAGAGGATAAACTAGCAGTTGCCCGTGGCTTCACTCACGATACAAATTGTAACTCTCACTGCCTAAGTGAAGATATGGCCACATACTGAGTTTATTATTACACAGATAAGGTACAAAAACGAATGATGACTTTGAGTTAACTAACTAAACTAAATCTAACTTTTATGTAGTACATATCACATAAATAATCAATCAACAAAACAACCATAAAACCATTATGAAAGTAACCAAATTGTACATCAGCTGTTAAAACCTATCCATATTTTTTCATAGACTGTGCTTGATGAACCATCTGCTTGTTGAATGAACATTGAAAACCAAAGATCATCCATTCCATTTCCTTAGGAAAACTTATAAACTTCGACCTCGCCAAAAACCCCTTAATAGTTTGAATAAAAAAAAAACGTTCATAGCGGATGCTTACGCCATAAAGAACGACCATGCAAAGGTCCAAGGTTGTAAGTCAAGTAGTTTGGGGTGTGGAGTGATAGGTCAGTGGTATTGGACAAATGTAAAGAATGAAAGATGTTTTCAGGAATCCGCAAAGACCGCAGGGCTGCTTCGACTGGAGTTATTCTATTACTACCCCCTGCAGAAGGTATTTCTACTTTGCCTCCCTGTACTATACATGCGAGCAGATTCAGCGCCCTGCCGAAAAAGCCCTCAAGTGTGTCACTGCCCTAGGAAGGCTTACGCCCAATATCGTCAGATATGCTCACATGTATGGTTTAGAGTGGCCCTTAGGCAGGATATAAATAACCCCGTCGCAGCAGACCAAGAACAGTTTTCTGTTTCATGAAAGTATATGTACATAAAACGTAGCATTTTCCCTTTATTTAATGTCAAAACAAGTTCTAAGGTTTTTAGGGTCTATCTTGAACAAAAAAATACCCTCGCTGCAGCAGACCTCCAAACTATGTGCATGACCTTCTTTTATTTCTTCCATAAGAATAACATGGGAAATGAGTATGCAGGTCTGCTGCAACAGTCATGCAGACATTTTGTGGTTTTAAAACAATATCATGTGAATCTGAACCAAAAAAGCAACATACCAAGTTTTATCAAGATATTATGTTGAGTAATAATCGAGACATAGAATTTTTCTTATTTCCCATGAGGATAACATAGGGACAATGTACTATGTTTTCTGCTTTAAATATCGTTTAAATGGCGTTTTTTGCTTCTGGGAGCCTCAAAATGAAAAGTTATCATGGCCTCGGGCTTAGGTCTTGCCATGAGACCTACGGTAATAGATTATTCCTTTAAGGAAATTCGCTAAT
The DNA here is from genome assembly GCA_035578135.1 of Flexamia atlantica. Taxonomy (NCBI): domain Eukaryota; kingdom Metazoa; phylum Arthropoda; class Insecta; order Hemiptera; family Cicadellidae; genus Flexamia; species Flexamia atlantica. The sequence continues at coordinate 40,264,604 of JAQJVK010000004.1, forward strand.
TCCGTCAATGAAATTCTCTGAAAGACAAAAGCAAAGTCTTTTTTTCTAATGATGTAGATAAAATAAATGGTTAAAATTAGCTCTTTCAATAACAGTACAGGGAAGAAAGGTCTTTCTCTAGTCAGTAATTTATTTTATGTTCTATTACTGACAGCTGGTTTGACATTCTACTATTTTTTTGCTTTTTACTTCTGTTTAAATATAAACAGTTCATCAATTTGTATTCTGCCACAAGCCAAACCAATGAATACACAAACGTTAAGAAGGTCAGGTCCTATGTTAAAATTTCAAATCGGTTTTTTAATTACGCATCTGGAATTCAGAAAGCGCTTGTGGTATGGAGGGAGAGAGGGCTTTAAAGTTACTTTAAAGCTTTAAAATAAAGCCCTCTCTCTCCCACCCTCCCCTTCCACGTTGGAGTTTGGGAACAGGTAAGGGTAACTGTTCTTTTTCATATGTAATCGTGACTAAGATACTTAGGCTATTTATAACTTAAACTGTTAGTTTACCGATTACAATTGCAACGGTTTCTTTTCACTATTATTTATCTTTAAGTCAGCTGTGCAACATTGTTATGGTTTGTTATTTAGATCAACTGACAACAGTTTTAAAAGCAAACAACACTACCTTTTTTTACGTACTATATGAAAGATTAATTTTGAGTTTATTTTTTCATCTTTTAATTGTCATTATTTTTAGCATTTATGGAGTGTGTGGCTGCTATATAAATCACTTTTGAAAAGTACTGGCTTACTATTTTGGGCTCAGAGAAGGGCGAGCGTGAATGTATCTTCCTCATCGGCCCTTCTCTCTATATTTTTGGCTTTCCGGGATCGTCACGGGCCCATTCCATAACTGTATTGGATACCTACTTCAAACTGCAAACGTCATATTAGTTTTATCACCTTTACCTGTAAAATAAATTATCTGTAGGAATTAAACAGAATTCCGTGGATTATAAATATTTGTCGATAGCTTTTATCATGTTACCACTTTATGATGGAGAGGGGAAAGGGCAGTGCCGTATTTTACAACAGGCCCAGTAGGCCCGGAATTAGAGACGCAAACTGCCTGAGTGTGCACTTTCAAGCAAAAATCAAAATTTAAAGAATACTGAGGCATGAAGTTTTTTTATGCTTAACCAAGGGTCGGCGCAAAACCTTTAAAATATGCGGAGGAATTTATCTCCAACAAGGGAAGGGAGGCGGCAAAGCTGGTGTGGTGTAACGTCCGTAGCGGCGCTTGTGGAGCCCCTTTTGAATGGTTCAAAATGCCAAACATGCTTTTTGATGGAGTTTGCCAGTGTCCGTGAAGCCATTTACAAATTTTCAACATGCAAAACACACGTTTAATGGGGTTCGCCGCTGCTCGTAGAGCCATTTTAAATGATTCAAAGTGGTAAACGTGTGTTTTGGCAGCGTTTACCCACGCTCGGAAAGCCTTTTGAAATGGTTCAACGTGTAAAATTGTCGATTTGGTAGCGGGCGTTTGCCGGCGCCGGTGTGGCCTTTTAAACTGTTCAAAGTAAGGGCAAACCAGATGTGTTGACGGCGTTTGCGGCACCCGTGGAGCGTTTTCAAAATGTTCAAACTGAAAAAAGTGTGCTTTGGCGGAAATTTTCCGGCGCCCGGGGATCTTTTTAGAATTGTAAAAATTAGGTATAATTTGATTTCCTGACAAGCAACATATAACATTATTCTTAATGAAATATTTACGGACTACAACACTGAAAACCTAAGGGTGGGGAAAATATTTGGCCTAGAGGCGCCCACATGTTAAATTCGGCCCTGGGAAAATAGAAATGAATAGCCACTAATAGCACTAGTAGTGCAAGTCCTCTGCACCGCTTGTCACAAGCGAATAAAGCTGTGTCAGACAAGACACGTTGAGGAGGGGGAGTAGGGATAAACAATCTTCCCCTGTTGGCTGAACCTCTGTTCACTGCCATGTTTTTATTTCTTATATTTAACATGTTCAATTTAATTATCGTAGAATAAAACTATGGTCGATTATACAAATGGACATTTTACTATAACTAGAACATAATCTAGACACTAGCAGTATAACAGATCAACGTCCACGCACTGTTGCTCGCATTATTTTGCTGAAAATTTTATTTATTTATCTGTTGTTGCATTCTCAGTCTTGCTGGACATGTTATTAATAACAGTTACAAAGTATTATGTTTAAGGAATATCATAGCTCAGTGACGTAAACAACAGCTGACTTGAAACTGTTAAATAATAAAGAACCAAAAACAACTAATCTGCCTCAGCCAATAGTGGTCTGGCACGCTGGAAGGGTCTGTGATTGGTTACTACCCTCCCCTCTCAACTATCTCCATCTCTTTCTCACAGCAATTACCATTGACGAGCCATGCTCCGGGGCCCTATTTTTGAAATGAATGAGTTGGCGGTTGAGTGAGTCACTCATACCTCAAGTTATTTGTTTCTAATCATAAAATTAATTCACAGATAAAAATAAAAATATTCCTATCTAACTTTGTGAATTCACCTCCACAATATCTGTGAATATAATTTCAATGGGCACTTATTTCTAAAAATTCATAATTTTAATACAGACATAATCAGACCTACCAACTCTCCCGCATTATGCGGGAGTCTCCCACAATCTGACGTCCACTCCCGCTCTCCCGCTTTCAGTAGAAAAAATCCCGCATATCTGATATTATACTATACACATTAGGAAATTTTTAGGAAATCGGGAATTTTTCCCGATTTCCTAAAAAAAATCACTGTAAAATATGTAGTACATAATTTAGGTTTTATTTAGTTTTCCAAAGTACCAAAGTTTACCAAACTATTTTTAAGACTGTGCAATTTCAGATCCTAGTCTCACTAGTGTGATATTTTTGAGTTTTGAGAAACCTAAGAATTTATGGTTTACGTTTGTTTTATTATGTTTGTCTTAAAAATAATTAACTTACCTAACCAAAATTGTTTTTATGAAAGACAGCACAATTTTAGTTGCTAGTTCCATAAATAAATGTAATACTGTATAATGTATTATTTCTTGCCTTCTGCTTAGCCTAACAACAATTGCTTAGAAGGTTAGTTTCACAAAAAAGTTTGTTTTGTGTTTGAGTTTTGAAAACGAAAATTAATTTTTCCATTTGAAACTTTCTATCGTATTTTTTATTCATATTTTACACGTAAAGTATTTAAGTTTCAGGCCATTTTTCAATAATAAAAATTATATTTTGTTTTGTTTTATTGTTCAAAAATAAAAATACAGTAATGTGTATTTCATGAAAACAAATGTAGTTTTATTTTATTTTCCTGATGTGCTTACAAATTCGCAATTTTCAATAATTTTTGTACGTTTTTGGATGATATGAAATGGGAAAAAATATTTTCAAACCCTTTATTTGTTGGTAAAAATGCTCGTTTTTCAGGCTTAAATTTTCAAAAATTTTCCCCAGACCCCCCGGGAGGTCACTCCCGCCTGAAATTCCTTCCAGGTTGACAGGTCTGACAAAATATACATTGAGTATTTCACCAATCCAACCATTTTTACTCACCAAGCAATAGGCTGTTGAGTAAAAACGGGTGAGTTGACAGGAAACAAGCTTCTTCTTCTTCTTTTTTTGACGAAGTAATAATAGTAATCATGGAAAGCTTTTCCAATTAGTTAGGTTATGTTTACTCTCTGATACTAAATATTTAAAATCGTTCGGATAGCCTTTGAACTATTTATAAAATGCTTACAACTAAATTTACCTAAAAATATACCAAAATAGTCTAGTTAAAGCCACGAAAAATGAGATAGTTTCTTAAATTGGTCAATGTTTACATTGGCTTTCTAGTCTGACAGATGTATAGTTTGAAACGTTGACATCCCACGTGGTGGTTAAAACAATGCTACCATCAGCTGTTAGGTGACTTGACGAGTGACTCACAACTCAACTCTCAACAGTTTCAAAAATAGGGCCCCAGGAGAGAAACGGAACGAAAACAGTGTTTGTCTATCTCTCTTTATTTCATGACAGCAAGTAATTAAAAAACCGAATAGAAATTGTCCATAAGACCTGCCCTTCTTAACGTTTGTGTATTCATTGGCCAAACTTAGTCAAGATAAAATAAAATTTGTGTTTTAGGATTTTGCAGTTTGACTTCAAAAATACTTGTGATTTAATAAATTGCCTAAATATCAAACCTTTTATACTTGATGAGTAGATTCCATGAGTAAATGGATTATGTACGAAAACTAACGATGGATTAAATGCTACTTTTATATAGTACATAAAAAATAAATATTATAAACCAAAACATAAAACTGAATGAAATCATAAAACATCTGTAACAACGAATCCATCAGGGAAGGTAACTACCACCTGCTTGGAACACTGAAAATGTAAACAAAACGTCATCCCCTTGAATTATGGGGAAATTCAAAACAAACTTGGTCGAAATCAAATAAAACTCGGTTTTTAGAAGCTTGCTGTTTAATTTAAAAAAGACTTACGCTAGTGTTAATTGGTCTAAAACCTTCTCATATGTGCATACAACAAAGAAAAAAAGTTTCAGCCATAACAGTACTCTAGTTTTTGCGTGAAAAGCAGTCTAAAGTGTGATGTTGAGCGTTACCAACACACATCGTGACATAAATTGAGATAAGGCTTGATTCAGATTCTCTGACCTTCAAAACGCATAAATAACCAATAATTCATAATTCTAAGCAATGTACAGACAAAACTCGAATTTTATTTATATAGATTATTTTCAAACTGTTGAGTTTGAAGAAAAGGTGGTTGAGTTTGAAACTCAACTAAGTATACTATAATAGTAAGTTAACCATATGACATGCTATGAATATTCCTATTTATTTTTACTATTTAATTCTTTACTCAACTGTTTTAAAACCTGTAGATCCCAAACTATACCAAATTTTCACAAAACTGTGTATTAACATATTACAAAAATTAAATTGAAACAATGAATTGAAATAATTTTAAATGGAAGATTACAAAAACCCAATTTACAAAAGAACTGAAGAAAATTTAATTTTAGAGTTAGTTGTTGATATAAATATATATTTTTATGTCTATTTTTATACGTACAACACCAAAACGGGACAAATAGGTGTCCTGAGAGTGTTTGTCAAGACAAAGAGACATGTCACTAAAAAATGAGTCTGTCTCGTTGAAAACAGGACATCTGGTGACAAAAAAATTATAGAAAAATAATTACAGGTCACCTATAGATTGATACCTTTATATTTTTTGTTGCAATAGAGGCTACACAGGTATAGACCTAGTTCGGACAGCATATCTCCAGCTATGGCTATACTACGCTACTAACTGTGTATTATTTGATATTTTCAACATATGATATTTGTAAACATAACATTTCACAAGCATCAGGGCTGTAGAACAATTCTTCCAGAAAAGTACCCAAATTCTCCCCCCGTACCTTGCAACCAGCTGCTCAGTCATAGCCGGGGATTAATTGCACGGACAGTAGTTATTTTTAAGCCAAGTATTGAGAGGTGAGTGTTGGATGATTGTGGCATGATCTTGTACTCTTCTTACTGACTAGGGCTGACTTAACAGCCCAACAGCCATTGGAAACTAAGGGACCTACATTTTATTGTGGGATCCGAACCAAAATTTCACCAATGTACAAACTGGTCTAATTTATAGCTTGGTATCTTAATCTATAAATGGAAAATCTAAAATGCTCCTGGTTTTAAGGATTGATGATTGTTTTCACCAGTGCAGTAATCACCAGTGAAGATGTTCTATAACAGTCAAACTTGACTGTTGTCATGCCACAGAATAACATTTGGTTAGCTCAGTTGGGCGGGGTAAAAATTCCTGAATATTGGCCAAGTAGTCACACTGACGATATTTCCTTATGAGGTATTTAAGGGCGCCACCTTGTTGAGGGTTCACAAAGAGGATGATGTAACAAGGAACCAATCCTTCCCAGCAGGTGTGACTTCTTTGGTAAACAGGGAGTAACAAAAAAAACTACTATGTCAATAGGCCGCATTTACATAAAAATATGAAAACCCTAACTAAAGTTCCAATCTTAACTAATCATTGATAGTTTATAATACTCTTAATCTATATCCTTAATCTTTCATTTATTTCAATACTCTTGGAAACCCCACAGAATATTTATAAGTCAAAGCAAAATCCAATCTCAGCAAAAGAATGCAAATTATGTGAGAGAAATTTACTTTAAATTATTAACTGAACTCAAAGCAATAATCAAGGAAGATAAGTTATCTCAAGTATTCATCATTTATTTATACACTGAATGAAGGGAGGACTACAAAAAAAATTAACTCAAGTGAGCTGAGATACAATATTTATTAAGTATTGGTACCACCAAAATTCCATAATGTTACAGTTTAACAAGGTACTCTTGCTTGAAACAAACCAGCTCAGCAATAAAGATAATTAATAATTGATAATTAATTAAACTCCGTGTAAGATATTTACTTTATCCTCAAAGTCAGGACTTATGACTTCAAACACCTGATAATAAATTCAGACTTAATTCAGAAAATATTTCCTTATTATCTACTTCTCTTCAATATTTTACTAATAATTCGATACTCAAAATACCATAGATAAACATTGATCAAAAATACATTTCGACGGTGGCCACCGGAACATCTAGACCAAACATAACAAGGCACAATAATATCTACACAATATATCAAGATAAATTTTATAACAACTGCAATTAACTTCCACTCTGGTCCGGTGCGCTGTGCTGCGGCGACAGTCCCAAGAATGTCCGGTATGTCTCACTCAGGATGAGGAAAATATATAAGTCACTCACCAGTAGTAGTCTTCTGACACGCGCCCGTCAAAAAAAATCTAGCGGAAATCCGGCCGGAATTGATTGAAAGGCGGTGCAGCAACTACCAGCGGCGCGACAGATAGGCAGGCGGTAGGCGGAAGTGGAACGCTCCAGCCGGCGTCAGGGACGTGGGCCTCCAGGTCCACACGTAGCCGCATCCAGATCGGTCAGTCCAGGGGAGCGGTGATCCCAGAGTGGTCGGGGGAAAATACCCTGTTTATACAAATTTACTATAGCCTACTGTTTTGTAATAGAATAATTCAGCCTAATATTCTAATATTTTATTTGTGACATTTACTATTATAAACTCTCATGTTCAAATTACAATAATCACAGTTTGTCTAAGACTTTATACAAAAATCACATATTATTTTAGTCAAAATCAGATGTTTTAAGGTATAGTCAAAGTTACAGTAATTTGACTCAAAGTCTATTTAGCTTATTTAGCTCTCAGAGGAATTTAATTTAAATTAATGTACAATCCCAAAAGTTACTGCAAGTTAAAGTACCGTAACCGAAACAATAATTTGTATTTGAAGCCATAACAAAAATTACATTTATACAACACAGCACAATTATTTGATAAAACAAATTACAAGCTTCAAGAACGTGTAAATATAACCTTTTCAAAATGGAACGCATTTATGCATGGATAAAATTGGCTATCACTAGCTTTGATTTAATTCAAAATATCTTCAAAGGCAAAAAAAACTTTCCCAAAGAACTGATTATCATCTGAGCTTTAAATAAACACAGGAAACGGACAGTACAATAGTAAATATTCTCTTAGTCATTCTTACTTCTACAAATAATATTTAAACACAAAGGAATAATTATCAGAACATATTGCCGTTATCAATAAAATATGGGCCTTTCACAATTTCTTTGTCAACAATTTTCAACCTTGATGTTAGATCACAACATTACTACAGTTACTCATTATTATCACATTTAAATTTAATTGGTAAAATAATGTTTTCTTTTGTCTAAACTTTACTTTTTAAGACCACTGTACTGAGTCTGTATTAATTTTATCATCGGCATTAACTGCATATTAAATATTTAACAAGTATGACAACAATAAAGTACGTAAAATATTTTACTATATTCATTAAGTTTTTATTTTCTTAGATCAACATATTATTTTTTTACGACGAAAGCATAAAACATATAATGGCCGTGAACAAATTATTGAACTAACATTTGGTACATCTACATGAATAATCTACATGAATGATTTTGCATAGACATGAAAGACTTTACATAACGACATAAATTGGAATTATTTAAAAAAAAATCAGGACATTATTATAAAGCTCAAGAAATACACCATTATTTATAACCTACTTTTTGACACAATCGAGTTTATAATTTACAATTTTTTTTTTGACAATTTATTTTTAAACATTCTACTGGACAGGTTTTAACAACGGCCGATCAACATATTCGGTTCTGAAATATGTTTTGAGATATTATTTATTGAAGTCATTTATATGAATTAAATGAATAATTTAACTAGCACAACATTTTAGAAAATATCCTCCCTGCTTACCTCAGTAATTTTCAATTTGAAGAAACTTTAGATCCACCGACGAGGTGATGAGGGTCTTGACTCTTCAAGGTCCTGGCCTGAACTACCCAGAGTCATTCCACAATGCCCGATTCTCAATTGTCGTGGAAGCTTCTAAGGAATGCAGCGTGCACGGACAATACGCTAGCCAACATGATTTGGCGTTCACCTTTGGATTGGAAAGTTCGGCCGAGACTTAGGCTTCGCGGCATTTATTTAACTCCTGTAGGGCGAGGGCAGGCAAAAGCACAACATCACCGTCTAGAATTTGCCCAACATTGAAGGCGCGCTACTTCAACTGGTTAAATCCATTAATGAGGTGATCAGTCTCATTCTATTTGGCATACGTGGTAAACGGTAAACGTTACAAATACCCCCCTGCCAAAAGAAAATTTCCTCAAATTTTCTTCAATTTCCAAGGTTCACATTCTTCTCTAAATGTATGCCTTTAAGTCTGACACATGCCAGTTGCCAATTCCTTTGCCATCAAGATCTTTCAAGGCATAAATCAATGGGGATACCCTTTTTGCAACAACATACGGTCCTGCATATCTAGGTGCAAGCTTAGAAGAGAAGTAGTTGGCCGCATTGGATTGTGAAAAGTCTTTCTTCCATACAAGGCTTCCTTCCTTGAACTCTTGAGTTCGTCTTCGAAGATTGTAGTGTCGTGCATTCCTTTGATGAGCTTCCTTGAGAAGTTCATGGACCTCTTGATGTACTTGTCTCATCTCTTGCAGATACTCGCCATATGGTTTGCAGTCTTCTACTTCAGGGACTCTATCTCTATTTTGAAGAAGGCTAAATCCTGCACCAGAAATAGGAAGTTCTCTGCCAAAGTTGAGAAAGTTTGGAGAATAGCCGGTAGCTTCGTGGACCGATGACCTCAGTGCAAATCCCAGTTGAGCTATTTGACTATCCCAGTTCCTGTGGTTATTTCCTACATACGCCCGTATCATAGTTATGATGTTCTTGTTTACCCTCTCTGTCGGGTTAGCTTGGGGATGCCGACTTGCATTGAGCAAGAGTTTCACTTTGTAGCGCTCTGCCAGTTTCTTGACAGGGTTGCCAATGAATTCAGATCCGTTGTCACAAATCAAGTAAGTTGGGACTCCATAAACCATGAATACCTCTTCTTCCAAAAATTTTGACACGGAAACAGCTGTTGCTGCTCTTAAAGGCTTGAGTAAGACAAATTTGGTGAAGGTGTCCGTGACGACTAGAAGATACTTGTTTGATTTCACTGATCGCGGGAAAGGTCCCATCAAATCCGCCGATATCATTTTCCAAGGTGAATCAACTCCACGGTAATCTCCCATCATGCCTGCAGGCTTTTGCTGATCATATTTGATACTCTGACAAACTCTACATTTGGCAACGTAGGAAGCCACATCCTTTCGCATCTTCGGCCAGTAGTAATTTAGTTGCATCCTTCTATAGGTCTTCAACACTCCTTGATGTCCAGAGGTAGGTGCATCATGGCATTCTTGTAAAGCTTGTTGTCGGAAATCTTTTGGCAAGACCAACTTCCACTCCGAATCTCCGGTCGGAAGGGGCAAAACATCAGATACTTTCTTCCAAAGTGAGTTATCTTTAATTCGCCACTGGCTGTAGGTTTGAGGCTTCTCCTCAACACATTTCATCATTTTTAGATACCATTTATCCTTAATTTCGCCAGTGAGTGCCAGGTCGCATTGAATGGGCGTCGCATCATCGGGCGGGACAGATCGAGACAGAAGATCGGGGACAACATTTTCCTTCCCTTTTCTATGAACAAGCTGGTAGTCATACGGCTGCAAACGCAAAGCCCACCTAGCTAAACGACCTTGGGGATCCTTTAAGTTGTTTAACCATAACAAACTGTAATGGTCCGTGATCACTGTAAATTTAGTTCCTTCGATGTATGGTCGAAATCTTTCAATGGCCCAAATAACCGCTAAACACTCGCGCTCTGTTGCGGAGTAGTTTTGTTCTTGTCTTGTCAGGGTCCTACTGCCGTATGCTATGACAACTTCTCCTTGTGGCGACTGCTGGCTAAGTACGGTGCCTAACCCAACACCTGACGCATCACATGAGATGATGAATGGTTTTGTGAAGTCGGGGCATGACAATATTGGAGCAGTAACTAGGCATGATTTAATGTCATTAAATGCCTCCTGAGCCTCGTTGGTCCAAACGAATTGTTTCTTCTTTTTCAGTAGTGAGGTTAGGGGATACATCCTGGTCGCAAAATTGGGTATAAAACGCCTATACCAAGACGCGGTCCCACAAAATTGTCTCACCTCCTTTTGACTTCTGGGAACTGGAACATCGACTATGGCCTTCACCTTCTCAGGATCGACCCTAAGTCCTTTCTCACTGACAACATACCCTAGGTAGCGAAGCTCTGGTCTGCAAAACTGACACTTTTCTTTGTTTAGGGTCAGCTTGGCTTCTCTAATTCTGCGGAAAATCTCTGAGAGGACCTCTAAGTGTTTGTCAAAAGTTTGAGTTACTACAATTATATCATCTAGGTAAACGAAAACATGAGGTTCAAGGGCTGGGCCAAGGACATTATCGACAAATCGCTGCCATGTCGCAGGCGCATTGCTCAAGCCGAACGGCATTGTCACAAAGTGGAATAATCCACGCCCTGGGATGGTAAAAGCTGTCTTTTCTTTGCTGGCAGGGTCTAGGGGTATCTGCCAATAGGCACTCTTTATGTCCAGACTCGAGAGATATCTAGCATCACGAAGGCGGTCAAGTATCGTGGCGACATGTGGTAAGGGATAGGCATCCTTCTTAGATAACATATTTACTTTTCGGAAGTCAACGCAAAATCTATGAGATCCATCAGGTTTGTCTAAAAGTAATATGGGAGAAGACCACTCGCTATGGGACGGTTCAACAACTCCAAGTTCAAGCATCCTATCAAGCTCTTCATTGACAAGTTTTTGTCGGGCAGGTGAGATTGGATAATAGCGTTGTTTAACTGCAGGGGCATCGCCAGTGTCTATCACGTGTTTAACTTTGTCAGTGCGGCCTAGAATTGAAGATTCTCCTCTGAAATAATTTTCAACTAGTTCATTAAGCCTTTTCCTTTCCTCAAAAGTCAAGTTTTCTTCTGCTTTAATGCCCTCAATCGTAAGGCAAAAGTTTAAGTTGAATTTCTTAGCAAAGTCCCATTGACGGTTATGAACGTCAGCCACAATATTCATAATGTCCCAAAAATCTATACCAAGGATTAAGTTTTGTTGAAGCGTTGGAACTACAAGGATGGGTAAGTCTTCAGTTTTTCCTTTAAGGGTGATAGGTACATTAACATGACCTATTACTTGATGTCTTTTTGCGTCGGCAGTCTCTACATATTTTCCAGTGTCTCGATGTAAGAAGGCAGGAAACTCCTGTAAAATCCATAGCCCCTCCTTTCCAATCAATGTTTGAGATGCTCCACTGTCTAACAAGGCTTTAACTTCTTTTCCGAAAATCCGAACAGTCAGATAAGGTCTAGGGTCATTATCACACTTTTCCAAAAGATAAGATACAACAGTTCTGTTTTCACTCGGGGTTTCATCGGCAATTGGTAACTGTAAATCACTACTATCCTGGGAGTCAACCGTATTCATGAAGTTGGCTCCCGGCCCTGCACGTTTTTTTGACATGCACTTCGGACAATTGACTTTGACAATATCAGGATGGCCACAACCAAAGCAAAAACGTTTCCGGTCCTGAGAACATTGTGAGAACCTATGCCCATTTATACCACAATTCCAACATTTAATGGTTGAGTTCGAACGACCCGAAGTTCCAGGCCTCATAGCTGCTACTTGAGGAGTTTTCCGCCGGGGTGATGCTCCCCAGGCCAAATCTGGTTCAAGAGTTGGTACATTTCTTGAAGATGAATTTTGGTAAGCGGAGCGAAGTTTTCCTAATTCAGCTTTACGTCCCATTTCTCTGAGCTCTTCCATATCTTTTATGTTAAACATACATAACTTTTCTTGGAGGTATGGGTTTAAATTTTTAAGAGTCTGTTGGAGTTTAATACCTTCGGGAATTTTCTCGGCCATCCGACCATACAGCCCACTCATTGCTGCTAAGTACATATCTATAGGTTCATTATCACCCTGAGTACGGTGCATAATTTCTTGAAGAAGCATGTAATCATAGTCGGGACTTTGAAAAACAGTTTTCATTTCTAGACACAGCTCAGGCCACGTTTTGACTCGGTTTATGGTGGATCGGTACCAGATTAAAGCAGGACCACAGAATAAATCTACTGCTGATTCGAATAATTCCTTTTCACTGAGGCCTCTGGCTCTCCTTAGTTCTTCTACGCGCTCTAAGAATGCTCCCACGCTCTGTCCGGGCTCGTTACTAAAACGAAGTCCCCACTTATACACGGGGATCGATTTGGGCCTATTATTTTCTGAAGAAGCTGCCTTTAACTTCCCAAGGGCTTGTTGTTGGTTGTCATACGCTGGTTGCGACACGTTGTAATTCAATGTCGAACGGTAGTTCGTTCTTGGTGGTTCAATGTTTTCTTGTTCTACCATCCTGGTTACAGGAGCTCCAGAAGTGCCGGTGATATTGCTGGTTGCGAGAAGTACTTCCGTTCTTATCTTCTTTTCAACTGGATGGGCATCTTCTTCTTTCTTATTCTTTTCATTTTCGCTTTGTTGTTCCTTATCTTGAAATTCTTCCCCTTTTTTGGTAACCTCATCTATTAATATCTTAGTTTTCTCGGCTAAGGTATTCCTTCTCTCTTCAAACTCTTCCATATCTGTTTCGCTAATTGGGATTCTAACGAGCCGCATATATAAATGTCCCAATCTACTAAGTAGTCTTTGACCTTCTGAATCCTTACCCTTTCCTTGATAGACCGTAATCAATGATGACAACTCCACCCACTTTTCTTCACACTCTTCAAGTTCTGTTTCAGGGTCCAGCTTAGATACAACATCCTCCTCAATATCAACATTGGAAGAAAAACACTGATTCAATTTTTTTCTCAATTCATTCGCAATTCCTTCTATAGGCTGACCTCTTATTTTGAGTTCATACTCTAGTTCAGATTTTCTCAAATGGTGAGAACTAGTTATTTTTGCCATGATGTACGACCGTAATATACCAAACAACTATCAAAGTTTCCACAAAGTTCAATAAATCTTCTCAATAATTAGACAAATTCAAAATTCATATCAAAATGTAATGTTCAAGATATATGGCAAAGGACAAATTCACAATAGACATCAATAAATAAACTTCACAATAGACAGCAATAAACAAATCAATATAGACAACAATAAACAAATTCACAGTAGACAACAGTAAGCAAATTAACCACACATGGGCCTTTTAAAATCCAGGATTAATTCATACACCTGAAAATTCTGTACATATTTCAAATAGTCGTCTAATTTTAGGAATATATATCAATTAATTTTTTTTTTTTTCAGCAGCACTAAGTGTCATAGGCCCCACGTTGGGCGCCATTTATAACAGTCAAACTTGACTGTTGTCATGCCACAGAATAACATTTGGTTAGCTCAGTTGGGCGGGGTAAAAATTCCTGAATATTGGCCAAGTAGTCACACTGACGATATTTCCTTATGAGGTATTTAAGGGCGCCACCTTGTTGAGGGTTCACAAAGAGGATGATGTAACAAGGAACCAATCCTTCCCAGCAGGTGTGACTTCTTTGGTAAACAGGGAGTAACAAAAAAAACTACTATGTCAATAGGCCGCATTTACATAAAAATATGAAAACCCTAACTAAAGTTCCAATCTTAACTAATCATTGATAGTTTATAATACTCTTAATCTATATCCTTAATCTTTCATTTATTTCAATACTCTTGGAAACCCCACAGAATATTTATAAGTCAAAGCAAAATCCAATCTCAGCAAAAGAATGCAAATTATGTGAGAGAAATTTACTTTAAATTATTAACTGAACTCAAAGCAATAATCAAGGAAGATAAGTTATCTCAAGTATTCATCATTTATTTATACACTGAATGAAGGGAGGACTACAAAAAAAATTAACTCAAGTGAGCTGAGATACAATATTTATTAAGTATTGGTACCACCAAAATTCCATAATGTTACAGTTTAACAAGGTACTCTTGCTTGAAACAAACCAGCTCAGCAATAAAGATAATTAATAATTGATAATTAATTAAACTCCGTGTAAGATATTTACTTTATCCTCAAAGTCAGGACTTATGACTTCAAACACCTGATAATAAATTCAGACTTAATTCAGAAAATATTTCCTTATTATCTACTTCTCTTCAATATTTTACTAATAATTCGATACTCAAAATACCATAGATAAACATTGATCAAAAATACATTTCGACGGTGGCCACCGGAACATCTAGACCAAACATAACAAGGCACAATAATATCTACACAATATATCAAGATAAATTTTATAACAACTGCAATTAACTTCCACTCTGGTCCGGTGCGCTGTGCTGCGGCGACAGTCCCAAGAATGTCCGGTATGTCTCACTCAGGATGAGGAAAATATATAAGTCACTCACCAGTAGTAGTCTTCTGACACGCGCCCGTCAAAAAAAATCTAGCGGAAATCCGGCCGGAATTGATTGAAAGGCGGTGCAGCAACTACCAGCGGCGCGACAGATAGGCAGGCGGTAGGCGGAAGTGGAACGCTCCAGCCGGCGTCAGGGACGTGGGCCTCCAGGTCCACACGTAGCCGCATCCAGATCGGTCAGTCCAGGGGAGCGGTGATCCCAGAGTGGTCGGGGGAAAATACCCTGTTTATACAAATTTACTATAGCCTACTGTTTTGTAATAGAATAATTCAGCCTAATATTCTAATATTTTATTTGTGACATTTACTATTATAAACTCTCATGTTCAAATTACAATAATCACAGTTTGTCTAAGACTTTATACAAAAATCACATATTATTTTAGTCAAAATCAGATGTTTTAAGGTATAGTCAAAGTTACAGTAATTTGACTCAAAGTCTATTTAGCTTATTTAGCTCTCAGAGGAATTTAATTTAAATTAATGTACAATCCCAAAAGTTACTGCAAGTTAAAGTACCGTAACCGAAACAATAATTTGTATTTGAAGCCATAACAAAAATTACATTTATACAACACAGCACAATTATTTGATAAAACAAATTACAAGCTTCAAGAACGTGTAAATATAACCTTTTCAAAATGGAACGCATTTATGCATGGATAAAATTGGCTATCACTAGCTTTGATTTAATTCAAAATATCTTCAAAGGCAAAAAAAACTTTCCCAAAGAACTGATTATCATCTGAGCTTTAAATAAACACAGGAAACGGACAGTACAATAGTAAATATTCTCTTAGTCATTCTTACTTCTACAAATAATATTTAAACACAAAGGAATAATTATCAGAACATATTGCCGTTATCAATAAAATATGGGCCTTTCACAATTTCTTTGTCAACAATTTTCAACCTTGATGTTAGATCACAACATTACTACAGTTACTCATTATTATCACATTTAAATTTAATTGGTAAAATAATGTTTTCTTTTGTCTAAACTTTACTTTTTAAGACCACTGTACTGAGTCTGTATTAATTTTATCATCGGCATTAACTGCATATTAAATATTTAACAAGTATGACAACAATAAAGTACGTAAAATATTTTACTATATTCATTAAGTTTTTATTTTCTTAGATCAACATATTATTTTTTTACGACGAAAGCATAAAACATATAATGGCCGTGAACAAATTATTGAACTAACATTTGGTACATCTACATGAATAATCTACATGAATGATTTTGCATAGACATGAAAGACTTTACATAACGACATAAATTGGAATTATTTAAAAAAAAATCAGGACATTATTATAAAGCTCAAGAAATACACCATTATTTATAACCTACTTTTTGACACAATCGAGTTTATAATTTACAATTTTTTTTTTTGACAATTTATTTTTAAACATTCTACTGGACAGGTTTTAACAACGGCCGATCAACATATTCGGTTCTGAAATATGTTTTGAGATATTATTTATTGAAGTCATTTATATGAATTAAATGAATAATTTAACTAGCACAACATTTTAGAAAATATCCTCCCTGCTTACCTCAGTAATTTTCAATTTGAAGAAACTTTAGATCCACCGACGAGGTGATGAGGGTCTTGACTCTTCAAGGTCCTGGCCTGAACTACCCAGAGTCATTCCACAATGCCCGATTCTCAATTGTCGTGGAAGCTTCTAAGGAATGCAGCGTGCACGGACAATACGCTAGCCAACATGATTTGGCGTTCACCTTTGGATTGGAAAGTTCGGCCGAGACTTAGGCTTCGCGGCATTTATTTAACTCCTGTAGGGCGAGGGCAGGCAAAAGCACAACATCACCGTCTAGAATTTGCCCAACATTGAAGGCGCGCTACTTCAACTGGTTAAATCCATTAATGAGGTGATCAGTCTCATTCTATTTGGCATACGTGGTAAACGGTAAACGTTACAGTTCATCCGCACCAGGGAATATCATATCTAAAAGCCATCACTTATAACTATCCAAAATTGGTGATTCAGTTTGTATAAGAGTTGCTGCTAACCAAGGAAAAACTTAAGTAGGTGATTATTATTGATTTGGGAAGGTTAACATGAAGTTGAAACATTTAAAAACTGTTAATATTTGAAAAAAATAAATACATAAAGTCTGGTAGAAAACTAGGTACTAGTTTATACATGGTTATACGACAAAATATGTTTGTCTTGATGCAAGGAATAAATCTGTAAAATATCTCTAGAGAATTTGGAAACACCCTGTATTTTCAAATTAACAAATGTTATCTGGGTCCTTAATTAAAACAAAAGTTCATGATATAATACATCATAATGTTGTAATTTTAGCAAATTTTCCATGTAGGGAAGAAACTAACATAGATCTCATGATAATACCTAAGCCTGGGACTAAACTTCGTGAGATTGTGAGAAACATTTTGAAACTTGTCTGTTTTCAAACAAAAGCAGTTGAACTGGATTTTTGTTTGTTGGAAGGATAATAAATGACATAATTCGAAAAGATTTTTAAAAATAGTTATAATTTTTTTAATCTTTCCCAAACTTGGTCTAAAACTGCATTTTTGTAAACAATGAAGCTTCAACATGTTTTTCACGAGGTATACCTTTAATACCTCTTGAGATCGAGATGTCTCTTTAGTCCCAGGCTCAGATCTTATCATGAGACTAATCCATCATAGCTTTTCTCCTTTCGGGAAATTCACTAAATTTACAACATGCAACCGAAGAAATTATCTTACAATATTGTTGTACAGAATACCGAGTGTGAATTATACGACTTACGACACAAACACAGGCATAATTTTACAATAAAGTATAAAAGGTTTTTATAAGTTAGCGAGCTTGAGTGGGAGGCTCAGAGGAAAGCACTGTTTGATGTTCATGTCATCGGCATTGATGGTCTATCTTATACTCTACCCTCCCTCATGAAACATTCTTATATAATACTGGGCAAGATAGAAAAAGGAAAATGTCTGAAAGTTTGAGAGTGCATTTTAATATGTCATCCCTTAATAATGAGGAAAATGAATAGGGAAATTTTCTCTGCATTACTGGATTTGTTTTATTGCTACTTCAGTAATTTAGCTTTGAATTTTAAAATAATCTGGTTGAGAAATTATTAGTCTATGTCAAATATTTTCCTCTTTGACTTAGTCATAGAAGTTTGATGTTTTACATTTCTCTTATTCGACACAACTATACATTCTCTTGATTGCCGTTCTCTTGAAAGGATTTCATGTACCACTCAGCTAGGAAGATTAAATTTGACAATTAAAGTAAAAAGTAAACAAAGAAGTAATAAATTTATATGTTTAAACTATAATTATTCTTTATTCAAACAAAAAATACGACATAGCATTATATGGTATGTTTTTCCTGTATCATACTGTTGTCCAGTGAAAATGTCAGCAGAAAAAATCAAAAGGGTTTCTTTTGTGTTCTTCGTTGGTAAGACAAAAGAAAGTTAAAAAAAGTTATTAAATTTTTTTTGACAAAGTAGATTGAGTCTATTGTGATAGAAGCTGAGAGTGACAAGTGATTGAAGGTGGTTTTCACAAGCTTGTCACAACAACCTTTCAAGCATTTCTAATTTTACATATTTCAATTTTTGGCTTGATCAAAAATGAAATTTAACTTTCATGTTATAGATGACAAAGAGAGTCTTAAAAGTATTTTCCAATAACATTTTTCCGGTTCCTTTGTCAATCAGATTTTGAAGAGCTTTACAACTTCATGATGAATTTAAAATTAAGGTCCTACAGCATATTGTTTTTTTTTGTACTATTAACCAATTTACTGAAAATAAAATAAAATAATGGAACCATCAAAATACATGAACTACTAAGACATTTTTAGTACCTCTCATCCGGCATAAACCAAGTTGTAGTAGCTCCACCACAAACAGAATGTCTCTGCAACATTGTATCTTCAAGTTTAGCAAGTCCTGGGAAAGTTCTGGAAAATAATTGTTTACCGTAAGAAATTCTGTGTAGTAAATTATTTGTTGCAGGAGATTGGGATTTTTGTTAGAACACCTTTTTATTGGCTTACAATTTTTAATTTTACCTCCATGCTTTAAATATGAATAAGTTGTGACGTTTTTGAATTCCCAAATATTTATTTTACTTTTTCATTATTTATCACTTTGTGTTGCTAATGCAAAAAAAGAAAATATGTATAGATTAAGATAACTTGTAGTAGCTTAAACTAAACACTCCCAACGTGTTTTTACAGTTTTGAGAGAATAAATCAAAGAATGTCCCAATATGGTTTTCATGTTTTGATTTTGATTTCTGCGGACATTTACCATCACTAATTAGAAAAAAGTTTCACTACGTTTCGGGATCTGGAATCTGATCTTGTCTTGAGGTGGAAAAGAACCTAGAAAATATTTAGAAACACACAGCCATGAAAACCTGGACAAATCAATTACTCTGATTGGATATGGGCATGCTCTGTTACGATTAGTGATATTTGTGATCTCTGAGTTATACATTGTATTTTCTGATTTTGATTTCAGCATTAGTATGTATGACTACTTTTACAGTTCTCTGTTTCAGCTATGTTTTTCATTGAATCCAGGTTATCTTGGTTGTGTGTTACTAATTGTGTTACGTTTTATATTTTTTTCCACCTGAAGACAGGATCAGTTTCCAGATCCCGAAACCTCGTGAAACATGTTTTTACTGATCATTGATGGCAAATGTCCGCAAAAATCAAAATCAAAACATAAATTCACCATCACCAACAATGAATTTCCAACAAAGATTGGTTTTCAGACCTCCACCTAGGATAATAGTTATTTGGTGTGTTGAGTGAGTAAAGTACAACATTGTCTCATGAGTGAAAATGTTGCGCCCGAGCTTGCGAGGGCGACAATTTTCAAGAGGAAGACAATGTACTTTACTCTCGAAATATACACAGCATTTTCCCCTCACCTGGGCATACAAATTTATTTTATTAACTTGGCAAGTAATAAAAATATCAATTTAGTTTCTTGCTAATAGTGCCTGCATCTGGGTAGCTGCAACCATGCATCATCAATCAGGTGATTGTTGCAATGTTCTTACATGCTCAATTCTTAGACGTTCTCTCAGCTGATCGTTGTTAACCTTATTTGATTATTCCTGCCACTAAATCAGCTGTTAATGCCTACATTCGTTGAGCTGCAACAAATTTTCATGTGTGTGTGGAAATTAAAAGGTGCTCTAATTTTTAAATTATTAGTTTTAATGAATTTTATAAATTTTTGTTATGGGTTTACTTTGTCAACCGGCGGGAGACAAAGTAACCACTTTACTTCCGCTGAGAGACAAATTATCATTTTACTCACCCATTACAAGGAGTCAAAAGCGTCTAAACTTAGCAGATGGGAGAAAAATAAATAGTCTCACCAGGCCAGGAGAAGCTCGCCCTGTGTCCGAGCTGCCAGACGAGTCCGAGCTTGAGCTGCACGGAGACCTGGCCCCGGGGCGGCAGGGAGCTCTCGGCGAGGAACTGAGCCACGACTGGCGGCTCTGCGGCTCCGAGCGTCTGCAGCAGCGAGCCTTGCGCCGCCTGCAGCTGGGCCGCCTGCTTGGCCGACACCTGTACAGACGACAGGTTCAAAGAATCGGTGGCCACGGTTTACATCTGAAAAGAAGGGCACAAGAAAAAAACTGAACACAAGAAGAAAATTGGGGCCTGGGGCAACAGTTACGATGGGGACCCCACTAGGATTACCTTTGGGTGTGGTAACCCCCCCACCTCCTCTGTGGAAGGATCGATCCTCAACCTTTGACCTATAACCCCTCCTATAAAAAGCCTTTTAAAACTGCTGCACTACTGAAAAGTTCAGTTGCGCTTGCATCAAATTACTAGGGATCAATGTTTTTTGGGTAACCGAATATCCTAAGGAAGAAAACCCAGGGTTTTAGTCCCTGTGATGACAATGCGTGAGAAAGCAATCAGTCAGTTTTACTGTCAATTAAAACAATCCTCAGTACAAATTAGTTTGTTGAAATAATTTATTGCCTCGCCTGAGAAGGCGACAATTTTCAACACTCCCAAATCACTTGGATCTTGATCTTGTGTAATTTGCACACCATATTAAATTGAAAGCCACAGAGCTTTCAAGATCAAGATTTTGTAACAATTAAGGAGGTTAAATGCCTTAGACAAAGTTCTACTTTGGAATGTGGAGTACATGTGTTACACAATTCTCAAAGTATATATAAACGCATCCTTAAACAACTACCTATAAATGATGACAAAGTATATAATAACAATTTCTCCGTCGATAAATTTTACAAACAGATCAATACATTGAGGAAAAACAATAAGCCTGAAATAAACCAAATATTGGTTCAACAACTCAATAAAGAAAGCGTAATCAAAGATATAATTGAGGTTGAGATAAATAGAGGAAACACGGAT
Source organism: Flexamia atlantica (assembly GCA_035578135.1). Taxonomy (NCBI): domain Eukaryota; kingdom Metazoa; phylum Arthropoda; class Insecta; order Hemiptera; family Cicadellidae; genus Flexamia; species Flexamia atlantica. The sequence continues at coordinate 40,285,971 of JAQJVK010000004.1, forward strand.
GAAGAAATTTGCAACGAATATCAAACTAATAAAAGAAGTGAAAAATATTCTGAATGTGGGAAATATGTCAAAAGCCTCCAGATTCACATAAACCGAACTCATCCATCAACACATAGAGATAATATAAGTAATAAATACAATAATGACCAACAAGAGAAAGAAACTCAACAACCAGAAGACCAATCAAAAACAATACAATTTCAAAATATGTTAAATGATTGGGAAGACAGATTTAACAAAATAACCAACCTTGATGATCTTGATGAGTTTAATAATAAAATGAATGAATTTACAATATTCCTAAGTTCTGCTGTTAATTATTTACCTGGACCAAAACACCCAGCAATGAAATATTATAACCTAAGAAAATCTAAAATAAATTTAAATTGTGAAAAGTCATGTAAACAATCAAGCAATCCCATGCGGTCTTCAAAAAGAGAAAGATCTAAGAGACAAGAAAAATATTTGTATGAAAAAGTGCAGTATCTTTATTATAACCAAAGAAGGAAAGCTTGTAGATTGGTTATGGGGTCAGGAGACATATCATGCAAGATAGGATCTAATGAGTTGTATAAGGAATTTTCCGGTCGTTTTGCTAACCCTAATACAGCAATCAGGAATGACTATACGAATACCATAAATGTAAGTAGTGAGGAAGTGGAAATGGATGAAATAAATATTACGCCTGAAGAAGTTATGGATGCAATGAAGTCAATTGCCATTGATACATCTCCTGGAGTAGATAAAATTTTAATGAGAGTTATTAAATGTAAGAAAATGGCTGTTATTTTAGCGAAAATATGTTCTCTTATGTTGCTTAAAGGTTGGGTCCCAGATTGTTTTAAAGTTGCAAGAACAGTGTTAATATACAAAGGAGGGGATGTAAATGATGCAAAGAATTGGAGACCAATATCCATTTGTTCTGTTTTACGGAGAAGTATTGAAAGAGTTTTGGACAAAAAATTGAGAAAACATGTTAATTTCAATCCAAACCAGAGAGGTTTCATCAGAACACCAGGAACTAAAATAAATGTTGAAATAGTTAATTCCATTTTAACAAAAACTAAGATTAAGAAAGATGATGCTACATTAGTTTTCCTGGACATAAATAAAGCATATGATTGTGTAGGACATGAACATTTAATTAAGACGTTAGACTCTTACAACATTCCTAGAAAACTCAGAACATTAATTTCTAATCTCCAGATTGGCAATAAAACTATAATTGAAACAGGAGGTACTAGAAGCAAATCAATCCCTTTTAAAAAAGGATTGCTCCAAGGTGCGCCACTATCCCCAACTTTATATAATTTGTGCACAGATTTTGTTTTAAATGAATTAAGTGAAAAAGATGTACAATCATTATATGGGTATGAGCTTTCAGCAGACTTGGATAAACTCACAGTTATGGGATTTGCTGATGACTTGGTAATAATTGGCAAAAATAAAATTAGTGCTGTGACTCTTATACTTTAATGGCAATAAATTTACTCAATACGATTGGCCTAGAAGTAAATCCTAAGAAATGCCAATGTATTATTATTGAAAAAGGAGAAATCGTAAAAAATAACATTGAGTTAAATGAAAATATGACTATTGAAAGCATATCAGAAAATGAAACAATAAAATATTTAGGTATCAATTTTTCCCAAGGAATTGTTTTAAATCAAGAAAAAATAATAACAAATTTCAAGAAACAATTAGAGAAATTGACTTCAACAACATTGCTTTTATCGAGTCAAAAGTTCAATATTATCAACCAGTGTATATGGCCTACTTTAGTTTATCCTTTTCAAAACGCTCCTCTTCATAAACTACCAATAGGATTCTTAACAGACTTAGATAAACTGGTAAAAAGTAGTGTCAAAGAAATATTAAGTTTACCCACTGACACTCCAGATTGTATGTTATATAGTCCAAAAAAATACAAAGGACTTGGTTTGATTAAGGCACAGTGGGAAGCTTATATACAACAGCTTAATTCTATTGAAATTCTTAGAAGGACTCAAAATGAATACACCACGAATGAAGACAAATTTAACAGAATAGAGAAAATTTGTTTCAAAAAGTTAAATATAGAAGAAATAAACGTGGATGGAAAACTAAAAAATACTAAAAATGTGAGAAGCTACCTAAGAGAAAAAGAATTTGATAGTTGGAAAACCCTAAAACAAAAAGGTAAAGGAGTTGAACTTTTTAGTGAGTACACACAGACAAATAAAGGTATCATAAACAAAGAAGGTCTGACTGAATCTGAATGGAAAGATTGTGTCAAGATGATTGCAAATGTGGTGCCTGTACGAGTTCTCCATGTAGGAGTCAGGGCAGCAACCGTTGCAGGCGAAACTGCGACGAGATTGAAACCCTTGCCCATGTCCTCGGCTTCTGTCCGTTTGGAGAACTCCTCAGAAACACCAGGCACCATGCTATAAGAAGCATCATAGCCAGTGCCTTCAAAAAAAGATATCCAGCGTGGGAGGTACACGAGGAGGTTCACTGCTTATCCAGGGAGGGGAGCAAAAGAAGAGTAGACATTCTGATAAAAAAACCAAATAATAAAGGATTAATTCTTGATCCAACAATTCGGTTCGAAACTGACAATAACCAACCAATTAAAATGAATGAAGAAAAACGCAAAATTTATGAACAGACATCTAATTTTTTTAAAGAAAATTTCAGAATTTCAAATATCGAAGTGATTGGATTGTTTATTGGTTCAAGAGGAACGCTGTCAAAATTCTTTGTAGATTTTTGGAAAGAATTTGATTTGGACAAAAAAGTGTTAAAAGTTATTGTGAATGAAACTTTAAAAGGCTCGGTTTATATTATAAGAAACCATTTATATAAGCAATTTTAAATTTTAATATAATGTTATATATTTCTGTGTCTATAGGCAACCCTGTAATAGGGCAGATGGATTTATTTTTGTAATAAATTCTTTTCTCTCTCTACTAAATAGGTTTTTAGCGTATCAAATTTTACTACATGAAGGCTAGTTAAATTACTAATAAATTATTATGAATTTGCTATAATTTCATTTCTTTTATTGCACAAGGGTCATGGTCCTCTTGAGGTGTTTTTTCATAAACTTTTTGTCGCCATGCTGGTGCCAAGGGCCCCCGGTGACGGGCGGCCTCGGGTAAAATGCGCCTTTACCTCCCCTCGTTGCAGACCTGCTGAACAATCACAGCCATCTATGACAAATTGTATCTACTGTTGTGAATCCTTCTCCCGTCTTTCTCTTATGTTGGTCTTACATACAGTACATCTAGAGGTGTTATAATATCACTTTGGAAATATGGAAATATGAAATTGTATAAGGTTTCTGGAAAAGGGGATTTGCAGAGCCTCTACTGGATCTATTGGGAAAAGGCATTGTCTCTGGATTCTGGTCACCATAGAGGCTCTGCAAAGGTTTCCAGCAGGATTATCAGGTAAGATTTATGAGGGGAGAAGGGGAGAGGGGGCGAAAGGTAGGTAGATTTATGGGGGCTAGAAAAAACCCACCTCCATTGGACATGAACCACAGAACCATGGGGAGGTTGGCTTCAGAGGGCTGCCTGGGAGCAGCAAACCCCCACACTGGACATCAGTGCAGGGCAGTGCGGACAGCATTGAACCAAACTCCTGCCGAACATAACGTCATTTACTAGTAAAGTACCTGGTGGACCAATCCTTGCTTGGTTTTATTTCATGTTTACCAGTTCATCCAATTGCTATAAAATATTTAAATGCCACAAAATTGAAAAATAAAAACCTTTTTTATTGCTCTATGAAATCTTCATACCACTCGCTGTATTTTTCCTTGATGGCTGTAGATTGCAAACACTTGTTGATTACTTCATTTGTTTACACTTTCCTTGCTATCGTGGCAACTCATAAGGCCAATGTTAAAATTTTACAATTTTAAAATTAATTTTATTGTGTTATCAGATTCTGGCCAAGTAATCTGCATAAAACACGTTTTTGAGTGATAAATTACTTATTTCCAGACTTTGAAGGAAATCTTTGGAGCCGTTTTTAAGATAATTGTGCAAACAAGTATAGGTATGCATGCACACAAGGTAACATTGCTCGTATAAGAGTATAGAATTGAGAGGATTAAACTGCGAGTTCTGCAAGATGTTCTCAACGATTTGCTTGTTAAAGTGTAGTAAACTTTTATGTTTAATAATCATGTCTAACATTTTCGGTCTCCTTAACTTTAACAATAGAGCATTTGAATTGTAAAAGGTAAAAGGAGAGAGGGTGGGGGCTTTTGACAGGGCTCATAAGATGAGTGAGAAGTGAGATTAAAGCTCTTGGATCTTGAAACTTTTTTAATCAATTCTTTAAACAATTTTAGTTGTTCATGTTCCTTACCAAATCTGACTATGAATTAATCTTATCTAAAATTTATATTAATCTTATCTAAAATTTATATTAGGTATACAAATTTATTGTAAATACATTAATACTTATTTAATGAACTATGGTTTTTTGTGATAAAAATTACTGCCTACAGTTCTGAATTGATTTTAATAAATTTAAGTGTCATCGGAAAGAGGTAAGCTTGGAATTTTCCAAGAAACCAAATTTATAAAAGCCAGACTTTGGAACTATTTACTAAGGCACTACTCATGGTGCAATGGCAAATTTTTTCTTTACCTATATCAAACTCTGATAATTCAAAAACCTCTTGTGTGTTTTGTCTCTCCCTTAAAAACCCTCTATTAAAAATTAATACAAGGATTCAAAACGTTTTTAATACGTAATGTAGCATCTCATATTCAAATACAGTGGAGTCTCACAAACCCGGACTAATGTGGACCAAACGGAGTCCGGGTTTGTGAAAATTCCGAGCTATCGGGAAATGAGTAAAAATAAGAAAAATAAGAATAGTTTCTGTTATTTCTATAAGAAATCATTTATTTATTGCATAGTAAGAAATACAAAAACTACATTATCAGTTACAAAAAAACTTAAAGAAAAACCAAAACTGTTTTATATGTGTCACACCGTGCTCTGGCCTTGAATCTCAGTGCACTTTTTTGCTCTGGCAGGTTTTCCGAGTTATCCAGAATTCCGGGTTATCGAAGTCCGGGTTTGCGGGACTCTACTGTATTTGTTCAATCAAGCATCTAGAATTTGAATTTCATTACTGTAATTCAAAATGTTACCTCTTAAATTCAATGATAACCACTACAGTACAAACTGAGGTATTATAAAATTCTGAAATTCAAATTAAGCACAAAAACAAAACCTGATGAGACATGAGTGCAATCCCGTACCTTCAATCCATTGGTGAGTTTTCTTTGCAGTGCTGGACGGACAGACCCCCAATCCAAATTTCATTCACAATAACTTCTATAATTAATACCCTCAATACTTCAAACTTCCTATTGTCCGAAATAAATTTTTTGTCCTCTGAATTTTGAATAAATGAGGTTATACAGTAGTAGCAGACCAGTTGCCTACCGTGGGGTCGACGCAGCGCGGGCAGTGACACAGGAAGTGCTTGGTCGCGGCGAGGTTGACGCGGCGGATGGGAGTGCTCCACAGCAGGACACTGTATGACGTCGTGATCTCCTCGCCCTTGGCTATGGCCCTTGCTGCCGACACCTGCGGACAATCCAGACTTGAGAAGACTTACTAACTGAATATTACTTAAATTACCACATATTGATGAGCGAAAGGTTTTCTTTTCAGTCATAACTCGATAATGACAGGGCGGATTTAACTCTGGGATATCAATTTAAAGGTGTTTTCATGAAGATTTGTCAATACATGTTGGTGTGTTGCTAAACGGTTATAGCCTCTTGGACTTCAGTTCAAGAGGTCGCGGGTTAAATTCCCGGACGCCCACACAAAGAGGGGTTTGGACCGCTTTCCCTTAAAAGCGTTTGAGTATCTCTTCTATAAAAATGCCGTTGGCGTAGACACAAAAAAAGAAAAAAATACATCCGAGCATTAAAAAAAGGCATGACAAGTTTAGTATATGGCTGAAGTTTTGGAACAATGGGGCTATCCATTGACATTTGACCAAGCTCAGTTCACCAGATCACCTTGTTTACAACTGAACATATGGTCGTGCTTTGAAATAGTTCTCAGCGAAGCTGTAACTGAGTAAAAGCTTTGAATATTCATATTGAATAGTAAAAGTATAATTTCAGGATGGATTGAATACTTTACTTTCATTACACAAATAAAGCTGTAAATAGAGACCTCTTGGTAAATTTATCAATTTTAGTTGGGCTCTGTGGAGAAAGGATAAAATAATAAATGTGAAACGTAATTAAGACACCTTTTAGTGGGAAAATATTATCCTTTCTTTACAACTAACTGTGGGCATTTTTAATGATCTATTTCTAAACTGAATGGACCTGGAATTGTAATGGACCTGCAACTAGACACTAAAATTCCTGACTAATGAATTCTTTTAATGAAAATTTTATTAATTCAGTATATTGAAGCAATTAAATGTAACGAATAGTCAAATAAAACGGGTAGAAATGTGGTAAAAAAATTAATGCTTTACATTTTTATGTAAAAATGTAATAATAATAATAATAGTAATTCTTTATTGTATATGGCACCATTTGGTGCATTACAATGTTTTACAAAAAAATCTAAAATATAAAAATTTTTCATTTTCTTTGAAAAATTCTAAGCTTGCTGATACCTTCATGACGCCGTCTCTGTCGTAGACATGGCGGGTGTTGGGGCTGCACTCGTTGTTCATGACGGCAGCCAGAGGGTACAGTCCCCGCAGGCTGGTCTGAGTGCCGTCGTTGAGTACTCGAAGGAACTCAAAGGCGTTAGTGTCCATGACCCTGCAGCACTGGCGCATCCACTCTTCGTCTTCAGCTGGTAATGAGGTGTGCATGTGGTGCTTTAAGAGATCCACCTGGGAGACAGGATGTATTACAGTTGTACAAAAATTACTTTTAATTTCTCTACATTAAATCTAGCGGCATCATCTGTCGCTCATCATTTGTCTCATTTCTGTACAACAGTTCCAGAATATCTAAACTTAACTTTCTAATGTTTAGCTTCCTGAAGGCTACATGTAATTTTAGATTTTTGTCCTAACAATTTTTGTACAAAGTGATTTGTATGCATAAATATTTAAGCACAAACATCCTAAAAATAAAATGTTAGACTGGCTCTTACACAGTTACGCAGTTCTAGGAGCCAACGATTGTAGCTGGTGTTTGAGGCGACTTTGCCTGCACCCAAGCGCTTTACTGGTTCAGCATCACTACAGGAGGGTAATGAACAACTTCACCTTTTAAAGGAAACTGGGTTTCACAGCAGGATAAACAGGAGTGGACAAAAAGACACAATGCAAAATGTAAGGGCAAAATCAGTCCTTTTAAAACTATCTATATCTGGTCCAAAGCCGTAGCCAGGAAATTTTTCGAGGGGGGGGGGTTTGGTCAGTACTGCCGACTGGAGGGGGGGTTTTGACTACTTCGGGGGGGGGGGGGGTTCATCCCCATTTAATACTATTTCAAGGCTATTTCTACTATTTCGGGGGGGGGGGGGTTCTGACCCCCTAACCCCCCCCCATTGGCTACGGCCTTGATCTGGTCAACTAGGGCTAAAATTGTACACCCATTCAATCTAAACTTTGCTAAACAAATTAAGTCCTCCCTTATTCATATTTACCTGTTCCTTACTCCTCTTAATCCTAATAAATCCTGTTACAACCCTGAAAATGTACAGGTAGAGGAAGATTTTATTCTTATCAGTCACCATGGGCTAATTCAGCTCATAATCTTTAAGTGTGCCAGCTCACCCTTCTGAAGTAATGTATGCTCAAATTCTCACATCAAACTCATATTGAAAGGATCTATTTTAAAACCTATTCCAAGTAGCTATTTATTTCAATTAACAACAACCCCTTAACTCATTCAAAGTTAGGTTACTTAATATTTCCTCTTTACCTGCCACATCATTGACATATAAAAAATAGAGGGCGCTCCCTACCCATGGCATCCCCAGAAATATACATATCAGCCAACTAAAAATGCTTAAACAGACTCAAGTGAATGCTATGCTATGCGGAATGCTCTGTCCGTCACAGAAAAGAATCAAACACTGGTCGCTTTTAAATGGGTCTTCAGTTGCGCCCAATTACTAGTTACAGTTAAATCCAGTTACAGCTACAAAGTTACTAGTTACATCTAGTTGCCAGTCACAGTTAAGTTAAATTAGGAGAGGGCAGCGGGCAGTGACGGTGCTTCCTTCTCACGATGGTGAAGTCCTTGACACTGGCTGGGAAGCGCTTGACACCCAAGGAGCACAACATTAGAATGATACCTCCATTTGATTCTTCTCTGTGGTCCTGAACACCTGACTAAGTGAATTTACTATAAACCAAGTGATCTGGTGGTCTGGATGCCATGTAAGCCGTGGTTGTACTAACCTCGACGCCGTGGATCTTGCCCTGGTTGCCCTGTAGACACAGGATCACCTCCCTGTCCCGGGGGCCGAGGGAGAGGCAGCGCAGCGGCGTCACTGCCCCCAACAGGTCCAGCCGCCACCCCCCGCCTGGCAGGCTCATGTACGCCCGAGCCTGCACCAGCAGGTGGGTTATAGTTTATTCAGTGAGTGTGTAAAGTAAAGCCCATCCCCTTATATAGCATTTGTATAGAAAGAAAAAACAATCAGGGAAGAGACAGTCCATAAGTTCCCAGGGATGGTTCCCAGCCATTCCACTTTGTGATTTGAAATGAAAAAACCATATAATAGGAGCAATAAACAGAGCACGGATCAATGCATATATTTATTTGTTTTATGAACTATTTATTTAATTTTTGTAAAGCTCTTGTTCATTTTAAGTTCACTGCAAACAATGATAACCATAATTGGCTCTGTTGATAGACATCCAGTTCAAGCTCCAGTTTATACTTAAGCTCTTAGGAGTTGTGTAACAGTAAAAAAAGGTACTCATGTGACACAACCTGCCAATATTACAGCTGGTGTAGGAGGTTACACTCGCAATGAATTAAGGATAAAGTGTAGACGTGTCAGTATCAGTGTAGTCAGTATATTGCATCACATGCTCATTAGTATTGCAAATAATTTAATCTTTCAGTACTCACTCCCTTCCATTACACAGTATCTGGTCTCCTTTCATGTACTTGTACTCATCACAGATTGTTTTATAAAAATACTGAATACAGCAGTACTGTTTTGGTCTTTATAAATTAAAATAATTATTCTAACTCTTATTGACATTTGCTAAAGAAGTCATCAGTTTACAGAGTACCTGATAGAAACCAATGAATACACATGTGTATTCATTGTAGAAACCTCAATGTACAAAACTACCTAAAAGGGCTACCTAGAGCAGTATGTGGAGCAAATACCTCTGTTTGCTTATATGCTAATGACACAAATTTGGTCATATCTGGGAAAAGCATGGAAGCAGTTGAAGGTTGATCTTTCATTAACTTATCATTGGTTAAGCAGGTTTTTGAAAGTAAAACCCTTTTAATAAATTCAAATAAATCAAACTTCCTACCGTTCTCTACTAAACAATCAAGAACAAAATTTGATCCAATTATTAAAATAGATAATAGTGAAATATCACAAGAAAACAGTACAAACTTTTTGGGTATGGTAATAGACAATCATTTGAGTTGGGATGGCCACATTGAGAACATTTTAAATAAACTCTCATCTGGAATATACACACTTTGTAGAATGTCAAAAATTTGTAATTTGGAAACCTTGAAAATTTTGTATTTTGAATTTATATACTCACATGTTTCTTATGGAGTTAGTATTTATGGGGCTACTTCAATAACAATTTTAAAGTCCATTTTAAAAATGCAAAAAAAGCTATCAGAATTATTCTTGGATTGAGACAAAAAGACACTGTCAAAGCTAAATTCAAAGAATTAGGATTTTGGAGAGTTTTTTCTCACCACGTATATGCCACTGTAAAGTATGTAAAACAAAATAACATTCCTCTCATAGAGATTAGAAGCCGACCCTACAATACAAGAGATTGGTTAAGCGTCGAACCCCACCGACTGGAGTTGTTTAAAAATAAAGTAACTTATAGGGGAATGAAATTTTTCAAACAAATTCCTGATGAACTAAAGAAAATTCAAAATCTGCCACAGTTCTCCAAAAAGTTAAAACCTTTTCTGGTGGAACATCCCCTGTACTCCTTTGAAGAGTTATCTCAAAGGGCTACAAAATAGTTTTTAGAATAGAATAATTTGTTAATGTAAAATGTCTGACACTATTCATCTGTAACAATTGTACAGTTTTATGAATAAAGATATTTTTGATTGATTGATTGATTGAACTAACAGTTCTTTCTTACCATAGCCATGGAATATTCGGATAAATGTGGGGAATGCTCATGTGGATACAATAAAATCCGGAAAAATCTAAAGACACTGAAGAACATGGCATGAAGAGTAATCTAATAAATAATATCTGCTATTAATGACACACCTCAAAGAGAGTCCTACACATTAATGTCATATTCTGCAGGGATTCTGCATCCAGCTCTTGTCCTCTTTAAACATACATATAAAAGAGCATTTTTGTAATTGTAATTATAAAACATGCAGCTTGTCCTGATGATCTATAATACGCAAGTCACAGATAGGATAGATTTTCTCACCAAATATCCATGCATAACCCTACCTGCTCGCACTCGCGCACGTGGAGGGGGGAGGCTGCGCAGTCAGGTGAGCAGACGGGCAGGGGACAACCAGCAGGACAGGCGGAGACACGACCGCGGCGACCACAGCCACTACACATGGGCTCGTCCGGTCTGGCGCGGGGCCCTGGGGATGCAGTTGTTTTTGCAAAATGTCTCAGTGTTTTATAACTTACAACGCTTAAGCACCTGTTGATCCAAGCCTTTCTCGTTTATACCGGGTGTCCCATAATAGTCCCCCCAAACTTTTTCCTATATTTTTTCAAATATCAATGCCACATTACCCCCAAACATTGTTGGGTAGTTAATACTTCATTTTGAGTGGCCATCTTGGATCCGCCATATTGAATCCAAAATATTTTGTTCACATGTAAAAGTGGTGTTGTGACCCATCATTTCAAGCTAGATTTTTTTCACTGATTACAATCCCACATTCCGTTTTTTAATGTCTTCATTGGTTCTCAAGATATGAGTACTTTTAATTTATTTATTTTCAACCAATTTTAACATTACAAATTGATAAATTAGGCCCATAACCACAAAATAATGCTAGATAGTGACGAATAACCACAATCAGTCATTTTTGAGCTATGTCCACTTAACTTACACCAAAGTAATTTTTCGGCCGCCATCTTGGATCCGCCATTTTGTAATGAGGTAAGTTATTTCAAATATGGAGATGGTATTGTGACACATCATTTCAAACTAACTTTTTATGCTGAATCCAATGCCACAACCCTTTTTAGCTATAAATCTTAGTTTTACAAAAATTCATATTTTTTTAGATTTTTATTAGAAATCTGTCGCTATCTTGAAAACTAAACACAATAATTAAAATGGGTTGTGTCATTGAATTCGGCGTAAAAAGCTAGTTTGAAATGATGGGACGCAATACCATCTACAATTTGATATAACTTACCAAATTTCAAAATGGCGGACCCAAGATGGTGGACAAAAAACTTACATTGTTGAAGGTTAAGTGGACATAACTCAAAAATAACTGATGGTGGTTATTTTTGTCAATTTCTAGCATTATTTTGTGGTTATGGGCACATTTTAGCGAATTTCCCCTATAGGGAAGAAGCTATTACCGTAGGTCTCATGGTATGACCTAAGCCCGAGACCATGATAACTTTTCGTTTTGGGGCCACCAGAAGTAAGAAACACAATTCGTTTGAATATATATACACAGTACACCTCGGTTTATCCGGACCCCACATTATCCGGATCCCGGATTATCCGGATCGGACCATCCGAGAAATTAAAAAATTAAAATCACGGCATAACATGATTTTAACGAGTTTACGGGTGAAATGCGCCTTCCAAAAGTAAAATGCAAATGTAATACATTAGTGTATGGATTTTGAATCACAATAATAATTGAAGGAATCGCTTTGCCTAAACAGTACATTACAGTATTTTCGTAAATGTAGTTTTCTGCATTGCTACTTGTGGTGCTAGCAGTTATTAACAAAGGCACAACCTATGGAAATTTTACGAGTTTGTTTATTGCTGTCATTTGATGTGTTACGTATTTCTGTAAAGGAGAGTTACTGTAAAAATTTTTGAGATACTTTAAGCATCATTTTCATCATTTAAGCACCATTTGCGGCATCAATTTAGCAGGGGCTATTGTACACGATCGCTGTTTTGCTAATATTGTAATGACCTCGGATTATCCGGATTTTTTGTTATCCGGATCGGTGTTCCGCCAAATTAATCCGGATAATCCGAGGTGTACTGTATATATATATATATATATATATATATATATATATATATGTGTGTGTGTGTGTGTGTGTGTGTGTCTGTCAGCACGATAGCGGACGTAAAATTGGTCCAATCTTAATGAAAATTGGTATAGACGTGTAAAGTGGTTGGGGGGACTATTATAGGACACCCGGTATATTAATTCAGTCAGTGCTAATCTATTAATAATATTTGTTAACATTGCATGCAATCTTTATTTAACACACTAAAATAACATTGCTCTTGACGTCCTCTTGAATTTTCAAGCAACAGTTGCACTTATTATCTATCATAATTAGCTATTTATTTTGTTGCTATCGTTATAACAATTGATTACATAAAGTCAATGTTATAACTCATAGAGCTATAATATAAAATTTTGCATTTTACGTAATCAGATTTTTACTGGCAATTTAGACCTGTATAGAACACGTTTTTGAGGCATAAATAAATTAATTATTTACAGAGTTTGATGAAAATGGTCAGACCGTTTTTGAGATAATTGTGCAATCAAGCAATCAATCATAGATTGTTCATAACTCACAAGAAAATAGGATTGTTTATACTTTCATAAAATTAAATTTCAAATTTACTTGTGAAAACATTGGGTTTCTAGAACACATTTTCATGAACTTTATTAAATTAAAAAGCTATACTTCTCCGAATTCCAACTTTTTTTGGAAATCATTTGAGCCGCTTACGATGTGACGTCGTATGGAAAGACAAAAGTCGCGTCCTGCGAGCGGCTGGCCTTTCAGTGCAGAAAAAAGAACAGCTGTTCAAGCTATTTATTTCACACAAGTCAATAAGATGTCCTGCGTTCATTTTATGACATCAGCCGGCGCTAATCCCTTCCATAAAGTGTGCCACCAGTGGTCACTGGTCACGAGTATTGAGTGTGGTTATACTCGTGTGTTTGGAATGTTTCCAGAAAATTTCAGATTCATTCACGTGTATAATGAATGAGGTGAAGCCTGAGGTTTTGGGATCGTGCCAGCTTGGTTATGAATGGACATATTCATATTAGCTATATTAGTAAGTTATCGGAACTCTGATAAAATGAAATGAAGTGTAAATAAACATACATTTTTAATAAACTATTTTCATGAGCCTAATTTAGATAAAACACTGAAAGGAGGCTGAAGTGTTTTGTCGCAACAATGCAAATAATTGTCGATAATTTAGCCAAAACGGATTAGAAATGATTCTAATAAGTAATTTCAATGTAAAGGCAAAACATACTAGTATGTTTTAAATAAATTAATTGTCAAGTTACCAGCCATGTGTGATGTACGTAGTCGTGGATTTTTTTATAGATAAATCGAACTTAAAAAATCGTAAAGGATTCGCATTATTCGGAGTATCATTCGTTACTCCCTCAAATGAAGAAACAGATTTTTCTTGCTGATTGGCCTTTTGAGTGAGTTATTTGTAAAAACATGTGAAGCATTTAAAGTGTATACTAAAGTTTCAAATTTCCTGAAAAAAAAATTCTGAGAGTTTTTAAAAATATATTTAATATGGACATATTTATATATTTTTTGATTTGTGAAATAAAGGGTTTGTAATTTGATATATAAAATATTGATCACCCAGATGCTTTGGTAATCTTTGACAATGCAAATCATTTTATTTGCATGTAGCAGATAAAAATCTGCTACATGCAACCTATATTAACCTATATTAACTGCTACCCTATATTAACTTTTACCATAGCCATCTCTAGTAACCCATAAAAAATTCAAGGAATAATTTAATCAAATAATCTATTGATTGTGTTAGATTACAAAATCTTAAACCATTATACAAAGCTTTATTTGGCCCCGTAAAACCTAACTGTCACATGGGCTAGAACTGCTAAAGTGGTCTCCTGACTGAACCATAATCCGATTTGATCAGAGATCAAGTCGGATGTGTTGTAATAAATCGGTTGAGACGGTCGAGCACTTGCCAGCACGGCTGGCGCAGTCATCTGTCAGCAGAAATATATTGGCGAGGTCCGAGGACTGAGGAAAACTCGATCTTGAACTCGTGGGAAATCCATAAGTCTCTATTATACTCAGTGAATTAAAATTTTGAGTTTTGAAATTACTTTTACAGCTGGTCTCTTACCTCTATTGTATAGAGGTACAGCCAAGGCCACACTGAGTGTGGCCTTGGTACAGCCATAGACATATTTTGGAATCTCGCAATTGAATCACACCGAAAGGCCCATATGGCAAAGATCTGATAGAAATCTACTATATGGTAAAACTAAGTTCAAAGGTACCTATTGTAAAACCTCGTTAAACAAAACATTTCAGATGATTAGCTTTCATGCAATGCCATTCTTATACGATAAAGTTGATGAATGAATCAAAATCTCATCGCACTGCGGTGAGTCGGGGAAAAAGGAATTGCATATTTCAGAAGGTAGCTGATTTGTGATTGGAAACACTGATAAAGACGGAGTTTTAGATTCTTGTTTTCGCTATTTTTGTTGTTTTTTTTTGTACCGGCGAATTATTTGACGATAAACCACGGATGAGAAGGAAAGCTAACTATGAGTACCTGGTGGACCGAGCCTTTCTCGGTATTATTTCGCATATTTACCAGTTCATCCAATTACTTTCGATGATATTTATAAATATACATTTTTATTACTCCCTGCAATCTTCATCCCACAGGCTGTATTTTTCCTTCACGGCTGTAGTTTGCAAACAGCTGTTATGATTAGGCCTACTTTATTTTGTTTGTACTTTCCTTCTTTATTCCGTTGCTATCGCAACTCATATAGTAGCCAGTGTTGACATTTTACAAATGAAAAATTAATTTTAATAGATTATTATATTGTATCTGGCCAAGTAATCTGCATAGAACACGTTTTTGGGTCATAAATTACTTATTTCCTGACTTAGATGGAAATACTCGGATCCGTTTTGGAGATAATTGTGCAAATAAGCAAGCAAGGAAGCACGCATGCAAGATAACATTGCTCATTTAAGAGTATAGGATGATTTTTTTCCAAAAATAAATCTAAAATCCAAGTTATGTCTGTCTTCAGTTTGTCCTATATGAGTTACCGAACTGTCCATCCGATCGCATGAAACTTTAAAATTGTTCTAAATATACGCCTGGGAAGGTTTCTGTTCTCCGGGCTCCGTCCCTTGGGCTTCCAGTTTCAATATTTAATCCAATTACAGTCTAAGAAAAAAATAGATTATCTATTTTTCCTCAGGCTATAGATAGCCTTCTTTTTTCCTAGACTGTGGTTTTATCCTATAGAAGAATGCAAATAAACAAATTGAAACGGGAACAGATGTGAGTAAATTTGAACGAATAGAACCATTATATCAGCTGTTTGCGGGTAATTTACTGCAGATAAAGGACGGGTGCAACCGCGCTAGTATCTTAATAAAAAATGTTTATAGCAGAGATATCTTTAATATAATGTTTCATAAGGTAATTGTAAAACCTATTATATCTGACATAGGTTTTAGCCTATGGTTCTTACATATATACAATATTTTCACAATTTGATACCTTAAAAATTAATAACTTTAATTTTAGAATCGGCACTTTAAAAAACCCTCCTATTCTAATTACATCTATTAAATAAAACACTAGGTATCAAAAAATTTAATGAAAGAAAAATCAACAGTTTTCTTCATTATGTAGAATCTTGATACCTGTGAGGTTTAACTTGTATGATTTTTCAAAGTTTTAGATTGAATATTTAATTGTTTCAATGAATAAAAAAGATAATTACTTTTTTAATGGTAGTTCTTTTAACCACCGTATTCTTTTAATCGTTCTTTTCATTTTCAACCTTTTGAAACTAATTTAAATTTTCCATTTCCATAATCCGAACCAAAGGTCAATTACCAGGTTTCAACCAAAAGTTTGGTCTGTGACTAAGCAAATGGAGCAAAATAAATATTATCTTTTCATAATATGGAGAGTATTAGCCTAGCCATACCTAGAGGCAGTTTCAGTTCCTGTGATAACAGATTTTAACCTCTTGATGTCAATTTTTCGATTGGACACTTCTAATTTCTAAATAACGACCATGCTAGACTAGATCTGACAAATCAGGGGTATTTCCATCATATTTTATAATCTACATTACATTACATTACATTGTAATGTAATGTAGATTATAAAATATATTTGCCGATGGTTGGTGTAAAAATAAATCAAGAAAAAATAATATAAAGAATAAAAGGTAAATATTTTTAATAATTCCTAGTGTCTTATTCTATGTATAAGTATTAATCTATTGTTGGAGCACGCTGTATACGCGGCGCGCTATCGGCTATAGATGACGAGTCTCCAACTTGGCAATCTTCTCAAGAGGCGCTCACGTGTTTTAACGGACAATTTAGCGAGTAAACTGGACTATTATTGAACAATTAACACGTAATTATCAACCTGATAGCGATAAAGATTAAATATGCTCTATTCAGTTTTGGAGCTGTACGTCTTTGAGTATGAAAACACGTACGTAATTTCACAAGAGAGAGTCAGCCCACCAGTCTTAGCAGTATTTCACCAGTGTAATCGTAGCTTCAAACTATATTCTTTTAAATGTTATGAATCCAATAATAATAAAATACAAACGGTGAACTTCAACCGTCTGCTTATTTCGAAGTGTTAAATGAGAGGTAAAGCTCTTGCCCTATGTGTCAAACGTCGCAGCGTCGTCGCTGGTTCGATCCCGTCACGACGGGCGACTCCCTGTTCTATCATGAACGGTTTGAACGATCACTTCTGCTGGCCTAAGTGACTATTGCCGCTACGGTTTCTCGTTGTCTTTAGACCTCCGCACAGGCTTATTGGCCCATGACGTCGGGCAGTTGAGGTTTTTCTTAAGAAAAAAATTTTTCATTTGTGGTACCGATTTTGGATTTTTTTGTTGAAAGAGAAGGCCAAATTATCCATTCATCTTTCTATTATTCACTTTTAAAGCCATAATGATATCCAATAACCATACTCACCTCAATTAAGGTTTGTATTTTACCAGTTATAATATCTTTTGTTAAACTTCATCAACGGCTCAAAGCCACAATTATATTTTCTTAACACGCTTTACCACCAAAAAATACAAAGTTTAAAAAAGTAAAATTCACCCAACTATAGAAAAAAGACAAACATTAAAGAACGTACTTTGCTATGCCTCCCACCTTACAAAACTCTTACATCAACTTAAAGCGATTCTTCACAATAATAAAAAAAAGTCCAAACAATTCACTCAAACACATTTAGAAAATCTCGTCTTCAGCGGTCGCACTCGCCCTTGGCGCAGGCGGTCTTAAGCACGTGCTCGGCCTCCTTGATGCCCTGGCTGGCCGCGTGCTTGATCAAATCGTGGGCCTCGCCCTTGCGCTCCAGCCGGTGGAAGCCCTGGATGTGCGCGACGCCCAGGTTGTAGGAGGCGTGCGCGTGGCCCTGCTTGGCCGCCTCCTTGAACCAGTAGAAGGCCAGGGTCTTGTTCCTGGGGATCCCGCGACCCAGGTAGTAGCGCTGGCCCAGGATGTGCTGCGCGTCCTTGTCACCCATGTTGGCGTAGAACCTGCGACACCGGGGTCCCGGAAGTATTTATTTATTTGTTTTAAATTCATTGTTCGTGATGGTGAGTTTATGTTTGGATTTATATTTTTGAGGACATTTGTCATTACCGAGTGGTAAAAACAAGTTTCACGACGATTCGGGATCTGGGATCAGATTCCAGAAACTGTAATGTCGTAAAACTTGTTTTTATTAATCAGTAATGACAATAGTCCGCAAAAATTAAAATCAAAACAGGATTTATTTATTTTTATCCTTAAGTGTCACATTGGTTTACATACTAAGCAGCTAAGCTTGGTAGACGTATGAGTTGACAAAACAAAATAATATTGCTTTAAACAGAATTAGTTAAACCAAATCGATCAAAAGAAGATGCAGAATTTCAAAAAGTGTTAAGATGCTACAATACATAAAAAAATACTTTTCGTTAAGTTACTCTTTAACAGAGTTGTATGCCCGTCTCTTGAGATGGTTCTTGAGGGAAGTGCCCAAACCTCTTTAAATCATGCTCTTTTTTTATTGGTTCAGGGAGCCCATTGAAAAGCCTAAAAGCACTGGTCACATAGGTTAGGTGGTGTTGGGCGGGTGGAGTGAAATACGTCATGCCTCAGCCGGTAGGTTTGCGTGATTTTTTGGAGAAAAGATTAAGGTTCGATTTGAAGAAATGCACGAATTATTCAACCATAAATGAATTGATTAATTCTTCTAAACAATGAATTGCAGCTTTTATTATTATTATTTCTGCAATGAGGGAAACATGAAATAAAATGATCATCAGGATATTTAATGTACTAAACTTTGCTAGTACAGTAACTCCATCTCGAAAGTAGGCCCACCATCACGTTTAAAGTTTTCTATTAATACAAGTTTACAGTGCCTCAAGGTTATGAGAAATTAGAGTTATGTCATGAATTAAGCATAAACATTATTTTTTTTTAGACAAGATAAACTTATTAGCCTAATAATAATAAATTTATTAGCCTTCTCTAAGTGATATTAGTATTTCATGGCGTAGCCCAAAATGATGATTGCTTATCTCTTTATAGACACAGCTAAAAGAATAAATTCAATTACTTGAAAAGTTTTTTAAGGAATCGATAGTTTAGTGACACCTAGCGTGGACGTGTACCCACCTGAGCGCCAGGATGTGCACGTACTCGTACTCGTAGATCACGTAGCCCATGAGAGCCACGAGGAAGATCATCATGCCCAGTTGCAGCTTGGTGTACGTGATATCGTCCTCCAGGTACTTCTTGGGTTTCTCGATTGGATCCACATACTCCGGCTCCGAATCGTTCTCCTCCAGGAATTTGGGTTTCTCGATCGGATCTACATACACCGGCTCCGAATCGCTCTCCGAGTCCGAGCCCATCGTAAGCGAGGAAAATAGAATAAGCTACCTTATTTAATTCCGGTCTGTAAACGTGACAGTTTGAATGACTTGTTTCGTTTATGTTATGTAGCGATCAGCTGATTTATTGTTATTGAATGAGGATTTTTTGTAAGGAAAGGCAGGCTGGTTGGAGGTTTAATAAAGCGCGAATGTTATTGTTTTTATTTAAGACTGGTTTCTTTCTTAGCGTCACGATATTCATTTCGACCTTCAAAATTTATACAGTTGGTCACTTTTACAGTGTGGCATTGCTCTTATGATTATTAAAAAATGCCAGCTGTTTGAGTTTAGAAGGTCGCAATTTCGTATCGCGTATTATGTCAGCGTCAAAAGAATTGGGACGAACTGAGAGTCAATCTAAGTCAACAATTTGACTCTCTACTGCGTCATAAGCGCCAGTTAAACTCGAAGACGGCAGAAACGAGATTGGAATAACGCCGCGCAATTTGCCCGACGAAATTTATTTCCTACCTGTCTGGCGCTGAAGAGGAAAGCTGCACTCGAATGTGTTATCATAAACTTTTGTAAAATAGATGTTCATTTTTAATCGTACAATAATTTTCATCACGCTCGACATGACATTTAAATATGAGGAACAATAAAATGTTAAAATTATTATGCCTTAACATAAAACTAGTTTTAGCGAATTTCCCCTATAGGGAAGAAGCTATTACCGTAGGTCTCATGGTAAGACCTAAGCTCGGGACCACTATAACTTTTCGTTTTGGGGCCCCCAGAAGCAAAAAACACCATTCGTTCGAATTTATATATATATATATATATATATATATATATATATATATATATATATATATATATATATATCTATGTGTCTGTTAGCACGATAGCGGCCGCATAAATGGTCCGATCTTTATGAAATTTGGTACGGACATGTAAAGTGGTAATCAATTGGACGAGTTCGTGAATCAGCCCGATCGGACCACCGGAAGGGGGGGTAAAGGGGGATAAACCCCCCCAAAAATGGGTTTTTTGAGTTTTTTACATAGAAAAATAAAATTTATCAAATTTTTGTAGGCACCATTGAATTCAGCTCAAAAAAACAAATAATTTAGTATTTTGAATCACTGCTCTATGCCCATTGGTTACCGAGATATTGAAAGTGGTAAACACAGTACGTTGTCCCAATGTTAACCTTATGGGAAATAAGTAAAATTCTATATCTCGCTTATTTCTCAACATATCTTGATAAAACTTGGTAAATGGCTTCTTCTAGTTCAGATCTACTACATATTGAATTAAAACCATCCGGTTTTAATATACCTGTAGCAGCAAACCTGCATACTCATTTCCCATATTATTCTTATGGAGCTTAACAAAACATGTCAAATCTTGCTATGTTTGCTTGAAATACGTTGTTTTGCATTTGAAATTCGCTGAGTATGCAGGTCTGCTGCAACGGGGGTATTATTCTCATACTTACTATTCCCAAAGGAATATGAGCTATAAAACATTACGTCAAGCTCGGAAAGATGAACACTCGGCGGGCCAAAAAATTACAATCGACTTTAGCAAGGCCGAAGAAGCCTTTCACGCGCGTGTTCCATTTGAGTATAAAGCCAAGATTAAAATATCTGAGAATTTCCTCGGCGAGGAATAGAAATTGGCCGGGAAGCGAAGTGCGATGGTCCGTCGGCTTTTTGGGCCGATGTGTTGGCAAAGGGCGGCCGCAGCTGTGATTTAAGGGCCGCGGAACACGAGACAAACGGCAATGCTCTCAATAACCAAAGGCACCAGTTTCCACCTCGCGTCTCCGCTACAATTGACGACCTCGGAAACAGATGTGAGTTTTGTCACTTTCTGGTTATGTGAGGAAAAATGCAAATTAAAATTAGCTGTAAAATTTTTTTATTAGGTTGGTTATGGTTTCACAGTATTTTTCTATAAGATACTATGAAAATGAATGAAATTTGGTGGTCTTGATTTATTTGGTTGATTTTCATAATGACGAGGATGGTTCCTAGTGGCAGAATTGTTTGAAATATTAATGGTGTTTTCAGCAGTAAATTTTCCCGCGTTACTTATCAACAATTGCAACAATTGCAACAATTGCAATTGGCCTCAACAAGAGCAGATAGTATCTTAAAGACTTTATTGATTATGGAAGAGTAAAGACGAAAAAAATTCCAGAAAAAAGAGCTTTAAAACTGATAATATTGTTGCCAATCCCTACCGGTCGAGGGTAAAATCTTATAGCTCCCCATATAGAATTACCAAACTGTATACCTCTTGTTTGAGCAAAGTATGCTTGCTTGCACAAGATCTAAAAAACAGCTCCAATGATATCTTAACATTCAAAAATAAATAAGTTTTGGTTCAAGAAATGTCTTCCATGTCAGTTACTTGGCCAGACAATAATTCAAAATTTAAAAACGGGACCGTATTTCCACAATGAAATTTTTAAAGGTTTCAAGCTAAAACATTAAAAAGATTAGTTAACGCTCAATGGTTCACGACAAAACAAACCACTAGAAACGATTCTCAAATGTTTGATGATCGCAGACGAAACAACAATTAATTGCAGTACTGTATCAGGCAAAATAGTACATGAAGTACAAAACAGAATTTCTGAAACCACCGACCGTACCAAAAAAGTTTTAAATGCCCTCAAAATAGACATAAACACTCTAAACGTACCCTAATTAGTTTTCAAACAACAACTACTGCTGAACCTGTTTTTCCAATAAATAATAAATTTGACTCGAACAACACAATAAAGTACCTTAGAATTACGATAGACCATAACCTAACCTCGAAATATCAAATAGATAATCTATAGCAACAAAGTTATCCACAGCAATATATGGTATAAAGCGAATTAAGATAATAGCCGGAAGGGAAGCAGCCCTCACAGCCTTTACCATTCACTTTTTCGTCACATTTAAGATTTGGAATAATTTCATGGGGTGCGTCTGCAGCATCAAATTTAGAACGAATTCTTGTACTTCAAAAGAAGGCAATAATAATCCTCAATGACCTTCCATATAATTCTCACTGTAAGCCTTTATTTAAACAAGACAGAATTTTGACCATCATTTCTCTTTACATCATTCTATGAAACAGTCGTCCTCGCAGCACAATCACCATTAGAAAATACAACCAGAAGTGCCGGTCACAATTCCAACACGAGGAGAAGAGAATACTTCAATCTTCCCTTTTAATAGATTAAACATCCAAACTATATATAGGCTGCAAACCTTGTAACTTTCTCCCAGTTTCAATTAAAATTAACTAAACTCAAGTAAATTCAATCCATCTTTAAAACAATTTCTACTGGATAATCCGTTTTACAATATCCAAGAATTTTATGACCTAATTGCTTACCCCCATCTGACCTAGAAACCAAACCAAACCACAAACCAAACCTAGCTTAACCTAGTTTAACCTGACCTGGAGCCTAGACTCCTGTGCTTTTTTTTCCTGACGATCCCCCATGCAGTCTTAAGGACAGTGGCAGTGAAGAGGAAGTGTAAGTGTAAGTGTCATATTGTTGGCCCGCCAAAATGAAAGGGTAGTTTTCATTAACAAAATAATCGCCTCAGTACCTCCAGTAAAAACTATAATCTCCTTGTTTGAACAGGAGCAATATTAGCTGTTTTTGCGGACATTTTTTCAGATAAAAATACAGAGTCATTCATTAACTATAATTAATGCCTTCTGACACGTACGAAGTTTGTTTGCAACCGCTTGTAGACCTAATCTTACAAACAGCAAAGCTAGAAAACGGTAATTTAACTCTTAAACATTTCATATTTAAGGGATGCGTTTACTCACAAACTGGAAAAAGTCAAAGATTATAGGCATATCGCCGAATGTTTAATAAGGTTTATCAAATGAAATCTTAATCCAAGTATTCAAAAGTTTCAAGGTTATAATTTTGACACATTCTTTATCAGTCTTTTGGTAGAATCTTTTTCCAGTGGTGGAGCGTGGAACATCGATCTTCGTGATCCTGGGTTTAAATCCCGCTAATAAATAATGACAATTTGCTTTGTGATAACACCGCAACCTTGCGGGTGTATATTAAGTTGAATATTTGTAATGTATGTCCATTGTAACTACTAATCCTGGCCCAAAGAATACTCAAACTGCCGAGGGCTAAGCACCGTTTGGCTCTAGAGTATCATTGAATATGGAGGGAGGGGCTCCAGTCCCGCGCGACTATAGTTTTGGAACGGTCAGAGTCAGGCACAGAATCAGTCAACTGGCCAATCGGCTTAGCTTGCCCGGGCCCGGCTCATATTGTTGGGGCGTCCCTTCCTGACCGGCACGGAACCAAGAGACACTGACTCATATTATATCTGTTCAGTAAAAATATGATTTTTTAGTTATTGTCAAAAGTAAATATCACCACGTCCTTCGCCATAAAATTTTGTTAATTTTGACTAGCAGCCCGCGTCACTTCGTGACTTAAAACAATTTGGTAAAATATGCTCATGTTGATTATGTATGCTTTGCAGCATAAAATATCTTTCAATGAGGAAGTGAGTGTATTTTTGTGAATTCTTTTTTCTAGACTATTCTTTGTGTCATAGAACTGGAATAAAATTACGAGTAATTGAACTTCTCATCGGGGCAAACTTGAAAAAATAACTTTTTACTTTAGTCTTGAATCTTCAATATGTGTAATAAATTCCTCACATAATTTTAGAAGTTCATTTATTTAATCTGTAAAAGTGTCTATGTATACGTTCTACGCGTTGAAATTTTGACAATGCAACAATATTCGTTTTGCACAAATTGGGAGTTAGTTTACGTGGATCTTCATTACGTACTTGGCGCATCTCCTTCTCTCAGTTTTAGAGTTTTCTTTTCAAAAGTATTGAAGCTTAATGTTAATTCTAACAACATCTACACGTCAGTTTCTTGTATTCAGCTTTGTTAGGTATTAAGAAAAAGTGGTAAGAAGATGGACAAACCACTGATCTCCTGATGAACTAATATCTAAATAACATTTATAAAATAGTCATTCGCTGTAAACACAAATTATTCAACTCTCATAACGGTCAAGGAAATAAAATTTTCAAACTGATCCGCTTTTTTGTTTACCATCTTAAAAACATGTTTGGCAAATTTTTACCTAAGCAAATAACATAAATTTCTATGAAATGCCCTCATTAAAATAGGCATATTGCCATTGAAGAATTTTAAAATGGAGTTAATTGGGTAGGTGAACCCTTAATACCTCAATATCCTTCGCATTCTAAGTACATTTACAAAATACAGGTTTTAAATTTTAAATATCGTTTAACTCTTGAATTTTTTAGGTTAATATTCAACTAATATTTCAAAACTTTAAACGTTGAATCATCCATCATTGTGTTGAAACATGTATCAGTGTATATCCACTGTCAATGGTTTGTTAGAAAATCCCATCTTCAGAGCACCTCCTAAGTTACTTATGTTCCTTTTAAGTTTGCTTTTTATGAAGAGATATACAGTAAATTGATATGATTACAGACAGTTGGTCTTAGTTTAAAAAGGGCAAATACTCTTCCTTATTTTCAGTTGTCTTAAAAAACTCAATATTTTAAGAAATAGAAATCATAATAAGGATGAATGTTAACTGACTTTTGCTAGCTCTGCATTCCGTGGTGTGCCTCTAGAAATATTTCATATCTTGATCATATGTTTTGTTACAAACAAATGTGGATTGGAAAAAGTTCACAGGTTCTAATACAGATAGTAGTACTTTCGCTGGAATTTTAAAAGCCTCCTGTGTGAAGGCTTTTCATGGGATATTTTCCAAACCCGCAAAAGGCACGTCTAGAGAGTAATAGTTTTAATTTTATACCAAATATGTGTAGAAAAATTAATTTCTAGGGGTCGATTTGCTCTGGACAAAATCACAGAAATTCTTGTAACAATATAGAAGATATAAAATTTCATTATACTTGTTAATAATGTATTGTTGTAAATACTATTGGAAGCAACTAATTGATTACATAAAAATTAATAACATTTACATAATTTGTTTACTTTTTATTTTAAACCTATTTATCAGTAATCTCACTTACTTTTAATGTGTCTGCTTGTAAAAGCAAAAATGGAAAGATTTGTTTGAAATTTCATATCAAAATAAACAATTACCTGCTTCTCCCATAAGACCAATGTTAACTTTCAAATTCGGTACAGCGTCAACCGCTCAACCAAAATCGTTGATTTAATGCTCATTTGAAAGAACAAAACATTATCTAGCGATTTCAGTGAGCAGAATTTCGATATCAAAATTAGAATAACTAGTAAACCCGTTGCTCGAAATCGAGCAAAACAACCAAATTCCTTTCTCCTGAAAGTTGTCCATCTCTTGCACGAAAAATGGCAGCAACGTCTGTGGCAATTGCAAAATTTTTGCCTTTCATCCAAATTTTAGCCTGCAAAGATATTTACACAGACCCTATTTATAATTCTCTTATGACTGATGGCATATGTCTACCATTGTTCTAAAGTTCTAAACGAACGGATGTAAACGTCTACCTCATTTAATAAAGTCCAGTTTCCAACATTAAATGTATTTCATAGTTTTTGTTACATTTATGCATACTTTGGAAGTACTTTCTTCTGGTAATAAGGTAACTATTCCGTGATAAAAATGTTTATGTAGGCCTATATGAAAATTATATAGACCACCTGATAGGCTCATCGAGATGAGACCCTGAGCTCACCACAACAAATTAAATGTAGAATTGAATTATTTTAAAATTTCTTAGTAGTTTTGAGATGATTTGTTTGTCTGCCTACCAAGTGAAAGCGTGCTTCTCAATAAGAGTCACGTGTAATTTTGCAAAATTACCTTCCATTTGTAACGGCTCAATTTATTTGAAGTGTTATTGTTTCCATTTGCTTCAGTCTTCACATTTTTTGCTTCGCAAAAAACACATTTGTTCACCCAAGGGCCCGAAAGTAAAGGGCTAAGCTTCTTATATGAGTCTATGTTCATATCAAAACGATTTTGTGAAGTGTTATTGTTTCCATTTGCCTCAGTCTTAACATTTTTTGCTTCGCAAAAAACACATTTGTTCACCCAAGGGCCCGAAAGAAAAGGGCTCAACCTTTTTCATGAGTCAATGTTCATATCAACACGATTTTGTATGAGTTATTCGTAAATGCACTCTTCGAATTCGTGGCATTATTGTTGTTACAAATGAGTAAAAAAAACTGATAGTGTTAACTAGTAAACTATAACAATGTGATATTGTTAAATTAAGTTTATGGGGCATCATTATTACAACCACAGAACATCACTAAATGCAAAATATTGTTTCATGTTTACATCATTCATGGTCAGCACTTCACAGTTGAACAAAAGTAAAATAGTTTCGTGAAAAAATTAAATTTTAATTTTTAGATCATTACCCACAAACACTTCACATTAACATTCACCATCACGACCAAGTGAATTGTATAAAATAATTATTCTTGGAATCTATATTATTAAAAGAATTTCTGGGATTTTGTCCAGAGTAAATCGACCTCTAGAAATAAATTTTTCTACACATATTTGGTATCAAATTAAATCCATTCTCTTTAGATATGCCTTTTGCCGGATTCGAAAACATCCCATGAAAAGGCTTCACACAGGAGGCTTTTGAAATTTCAGCGAAAGTGCTACTATATGTGGGAGAACCTGTGAACTTTTTTAAATTTACATTTGTTAGTAAAAAAACAGATGATTAAGATTTGAAATAGTTCCAGAGATATGCCACAGAACGCAGGACAGGCAAATGTCATTATGATTTTGATTTTTTTAAATACTGAAGTTTTTTAAGACAACAGAAAATGAGAAAGAGACTGTAGAGAGTATTTGGCATAATGAAACTAAGACTAACAGTCTGTAATCATATTAATTAACTGTATTTCTTTTCTTAAAAAACAAACTTAAAAAGGAACATAAGTAAATAGGAGGTGCTTTGGAGAGGGGATTTTATAAGAAACTATTGACAGTGAAGACACATTGATACATGTTTCAACACATTAATGCATGTTTCAACGTTTTGCGCTTTAAAATATCAATATTAGTTGAATGTTAACCTAAAAAAATTCAAGTTTTAAAACACATTATAAATTTAAAACACATTCATGATTCGAAACAGTAGATTAAAATATTCATTGTTGCAATCGATGGTACACAGCTTTCGATATAGCATTCGTTATCATCAGCTGACATAACATCAAAACAATTGACAGATAATCAGCTCATTTTAAAATATATTAATAACATTAAAGGTGAATAAACGGTTTGCCCCAAGGCTAAGCCCGAACGGGGTCCCTACAATATAAAAAAATTGTTGAAAAGGAAAGAAAAATGTGCCAAGCTGTATTGTTTTTAAATCATACATATAAGAAATCTCAACTTAATATGCTACAATAAAACTGCATAATGCAAACAAGGAAAGACTTAACATCAAATTTACTTACAACGAACAAAAATTGGTTGATAGCAAGTTTAACGGTATATATAAATAACAATATAAATTTATAACAATACTGATAGGTAGACATAAACATAAAAACACATACAATTTTACTATAATTGAGGTTTCAGAAAATCTTCGACATTTCCAACGCTGTATATCCATTTCTTAAGATTGCTCATGTAGTTAGCCTCTCTATTATTGAAAGTGATGGATTCAAAAGTAATATTATATAATCTCGGTGCATTAAAAGTGTAAAATTGTTGAAAAAGCGTTAAGTTTGGTTTTGAAATAGCGATGTTGTGGTTAGAGCGTAACTGATAAGGTTTTGAAATATTGGTTCGATTTGAAACACTTCTAGTAAAGAAAATTCTTAATACCTGATAAACATATATATTTCTAATTGGAAGGACTCCCAACTGTTTAAAAAGAGGTAGCGAATGATCAAGTCTAGATTTTCTCATTAATATTTTTAAAATACACTTTTGCAATGTAATTAATGGTTTTATTGTACTTATATATGTTCCCCCCAACAGGACAGTCCATATCCTAACCTCGACCCTACTAAGGCATGGTAAAGAGTAATTAAAAACTTCCTCGGACACAGGTCTCGCAAAAAATAAAACTTTCTAATCATATACATTTCTTTTTTTTTAAATTTTTTACTTGATTCTTCCAAGAAAGGTTTGAGTCAATTACAAACCCTAGGTACTTAATACTATTTACTTTCTCGATTTCAATACACTAACAGTTTGAACCATTGAAGCAATCAGAATTGTGGTATATTACTTTCCTATTGCACTCTATGTGTTTTTTATACTAAAAATCATGTATTCAGTTTTGTCACTTAAGACCAGAAAATGTTTGTAAAACCAAAATTCTAAGCATCGTAGGTCTGCCTGGGTACTATTGTGCAGGCTGTTTAAATCGACACACTTATAGCTTAAAGCTGCATCATCAGCAAAAGCAGTTACCCTACCATTTAATTTAGCTTCGCAAAGATCGTTAATATAAATAAGGAATAGAATTGGACCCAAAATTGACCCTTGTGGAACTCCATACTTTATTTTACCCTTTTCACTTTCTTGCCCCAAAACTTTTACCAATTGTGTTCTATTGTCTAAATAGCTTTTGAACCAGTTGTATGGTAACCCCCTAATCCCAGCAAGCCACATTTTATCTAAAAGTATTTCATGGTTTACAGCATCAAACGCCTTAGTAATATCAAGGAAAACGGCTGCACAAATAAAACCATTATTCACTCCTTCGTATACACTTTCAAGGAAATTTAGAAGAGCTATATCAGTTGAAAGATTTTCCATAAAGCCATATTGATTTTCACTGAAAAAATTATTAACTTTTAAGAAGTGAACTAATCTTTTTTTAACAATTTTCTCAAGGATTTTCGAAAAGATAGATAGAAGTGATATAGGTCTATAATTGGATAGAAAATTTGGGTCGCCTTTTTTAAACAAAGGAATAACTACAGCGGTCTTAAGACATGTTGGCAATTCCCCTTTCTGAAGGCTAAAGTTAACAAGAAAGGTCAAGACCTCTATAACATTATCCAAGACCGATTTAAGTACAAACGATGTAATATTATCAAACCCTGGAGATTTATTATTTTTGAGGCTATTTACTATACTCCTGATTTC
The DNA here is from genome assembly GCA_035578135.1 of Flexamia atlantica. Lineage (NCBI taxonomy): Eukaryota > Metazoa > Arthropoda > Insecta > Hemiptera > Cicadellidae > Flexamia > Flexamia atlantica. The sequence goes on from JAQJVK010000004.1 coordinate 40,315,416, forward strand.
GTCTGGAGCGGTATACGTCAAGAAAAAGGACCTGCCAATATATTTGCTTTTAAATGTTGTGCCAAAATCATTATAGTTAAGGTTTGTATTCTTGATGTTAGTTCTAAGATCCTCTGCAACATTAAGAAAGAAATGATTAAAAGCAGTAGCGATTTCATTTGGATGATTTAAAATTTGACCCTCTTTATTTATTTTGGAGATTTTTTGTTTTTGGGTGGTTCCTTAATCAATCGATTTACTAGATTCCATTGCGCTTTTGCGTTACCAGATACCGACTCGAGTTTTGCTGAAAAATAATTCTCTTTTTGTTTTCTAATATCACTTTTTAATTCATTCCTATAACAGTTGTAATAATTTCGCAATCTGTTATTCTGAGGCTGTGACTTTAAAATAGAGTACATCCTATTTCTATGTTTGATTTTAGAAGAAAGATAGTCATCCATCCATGGAGCAAGTTTCTTAAATTTTGAGGTGATATTGTATTCGTATTTACAGCAGTTTATTGTAGATTTCATAATGTCTAAAAACATTTAGATTTATGGTTATGGTTATGTTTGTTTGCAGTGAACGTAAAATGCACGTGAGCTTTAAAAAGTAAATAAATTGTTCATAAGACAAATTAATGCATTCACACATGCTTGATTTATTATTCATATCATATAGTATCCATCCAATTGAAATCACTAAGAGGAATGGCTGTGAACCATCCCTTGCAACATATGGACTGCCTCTTCTATGATTGGCTCTTTTCTATACAAATGTTATTTAAGGGGAGGGGCTTTACTTTACACACTCACTGAATGGAGTATAGTTTGTATTCAATAAGTTAAAAGTCTTTGTGTTGAACAGAAAGTATCCGTTGATAATTTTGCATATTGTAGACCAGATGTTATTGTAACCAAATGAATAATAACAATATCATTGTTATTTACATGTAAACATTAGGAAGCTAAACAACGGTTTTGACCTTTCAAAAATGATTTTAATTTTAGTTTTCGTAACTTTAGTTATTAAAGGTGCTGATAACACGAAATGTACTCGAAGTAACGATTGTGGTTGGTGTGGTTTTTGCCTCCAAGAAGTTACAAAGAGTTCATGTTATTATCCATTTACAAATTTTACGACACCTCCTTCCGCTCCCAGCTCACGGCAGGCGAAAACCGCATGTGAAAGCTTGGACTTTTGCTCAGCTAAACAGTTTTGTCAAAATAGTGCCAAATGTGTCGATGGGTATGGCTACCAAATGCCGACTTGCAAGTGTGCTGACAAATCAAAGTATTATGGCGAATTTTGCCAGAATGAAATACCGCCTAAATACAGATTAAAATTCGCCTCTGGATTTTCTGTATTCTTTTCTTATTCTCATTCTGGAAGCGTGGTCAGTAAAATATCTGTGTACGTGATAGCAGACTATACTGGCGATGGATTCAACATCTACGTAACAACAAGTGAAGGATATGAAGTGGTTATCAGATATACTCAAACACATCCATCAGTTTCATCACTCAAGCTGGATCCTTATGAACTCAGCCCGAAACAGCAATTTCTAGGTATTTTTGGGCATTACTACACAGCTCCACTGGACTTTCCCTCCAAGCAACCTGATGACGGTAACGTTTTAAGGATAATTGGAAATCGCCGGGTGGTTGCAACTGGATATTTGGCTGACGTCAACGTAAGAATAAATCATTTGAAAACGGATTATACTCTTTTCGGTCATACTTTTCAAGTTCTTTATACAAGTTACAGCATAGATTCTCCAGTTCCAAAACTTGAAATAAGAGATTGTTCCCGCTTCTCAAAGGATGCCACTGTATTCTTCCGCTCTGTTGCTATTCAGTGGGATTCTACATTCAGTATACCTGACAGTATGCTAACGTGGACTGTCTATTCAATGCCAATAACACATCCACCCAGGCCATACGAAATGGCATATGTGCCCAATGAGAGAGAAAAAACGTTTAACAGAGCATCTTGGACTATACCACCGTTCACTCTGAATGCTGGTAATTATAAATTGAGGTTAGAAGCAAAGTTGATTGTAAATGAGGAGGCTTTCCATAACTTCATAGATTGTTATTTTAACGTACGAAATCAACCTTTGGTCGCATTGTTGGAAGGAGGGGATAGAAGATTAGTAGGAAAGAAAGAGGGAATTTTTATATCTGGAAGGAAATCCCATAACCCTAATGAACCTGCAGAAACGAAGGACCATCTCAATTTTGCTTGGACCTGCAGCCCTGAATGCAGTCACATTATACAATCCTTAGGAAGTGCAATGCGTGTTAAATCACAAGATCTTAAAGTAGGTAAATTATATGATTTTACTCTGACTGTTTCGGCGCCGGGTCTTGATTCAGTTTCTAAAAGTCAAGAAGTTTTAGTGATAGAAGGAGCCAGTTTCAGTGTACAATGTTTATCTAATTGTATGGACAAAGTAATACCGACGGATGTCCTCTTACTTCAGGTCCAAACTTCCAAGGGTGTTGAAATGCCGAGGAATTCCTGGATCTGGGTATACTACGTGCTTAGTGATGACGATACAACCAAACACAGTGTGGACAGTATTTGTGATGGCAGTTACCCTTCCAACTTCCTCTCTATCAAACCAAACTCTTTGGATCCTGGGAAAGTGTACCGGTTCGAGGTATCCGATGCTAGTATTAAACAGAAAATAACAGAAAATACTGCTAGTATTAATTTTGAAGTCGATAATAAACCTCAAAACGGATCTTGTGTCGTGAGCCCTACAAGCGGTACTATTAGAAAAACCCTGTTCAATATCACTTGCTCAGGCTTCGTTCATGACGATAAAATTATCGTATACGAGTTCTACAACAAGTACAAATCTGAACCGGCCGAAGCCTTTGACGGCATAATGCTTGGACAAAACTTGTTAGGTTCTGTTTCTAACATATGGTTGACAAGAGAAGTAGTGGTCATTTTTATTTATAGCTCATACGGTTTTCCAACCATATCCACTCATGATATAGTTCTCAGTAATGAGACTGAAGCTCAAGAAAGCACTGAATTTAAATTTGCAAGCATAAAAACAATTGCCCAATCGGGGGACTTTGACGATACGGTAAGACGGTTATCTGAAGTAATCGATCTCTTACCTGGTAATGAGGATATAAATATGGTACTAAGCAACAGTGTTGACATACTGGAGACGATATTTATCAAAGCACAACAAACGAGCCAAGTGTCTGCTTCCAAAGTAAAAGGTAGTTTATTATCGCTAAAAAACGTTTTATTCTCCCCTATTTTCAGTGGACACGCTGAATTAAAGCCCTCGACATCGGTGCGCTTTGCGAGGTATGTGAACTTGCTTTGTGAATCGTTTAGTAATATTGTACGAGAAAGAACCATTCCCTACATTAATAACTCAATTTTTAACAAAGTAATACAGTTCATTCTCGATATCATCGAAATCCATTTATCTTTTAGTAGAAATACTGCATATTCTGTACAGTACATTAATCAAATAAACCCAGAAACGTTTAAAAATATCTTAGGTTTCGAATCTTTCTTGTTGAACGCTCTAAAATTCATCGCATATTGTGCAAGCTTTAGACAGACTAAATACCTAATACGTTTAAATATAGAGTCTCATACAACTTTATCACGATTGACCGTTTTGGCTGATTCTCCGTTAGCAGCAGGAGACCGTGTTAACGATGATGATAAATTCCCAATAAAACTGTCGGACAGTTTACTGAGCCGCCTCAGGGTGGCGGACATCTTGGCGGTGCAGACGACGACGTTGAGCGTCCATCCCACCGCCCTGCCTCAGCTGGTGGTCGGTGATCTAGCGACCGACTTGGTGGGTGTGGAGTTGTTGAGTAAGACGGAGCAGTCGGATGACCGTGAAGCCAGTATTGTACCGATAACTTTTCTAGACGAGCCTTTCGACTTGCATTTGAAAGTTAAGACTAGTTACGATCCCGGAACCGTAACTCACACTGTTAAGAAACAGGATGTCGAGTCGGTCGACCAAGAATATCTGGATAACATCGTTTCTGTCATCAGAATTGACGTTCCTAAGAGATGTAAAATATTTGTTCAATTCATACTGAACAACACGTCAGACGACCTACGTGTTAAAATTGAGACAAGAATACGTCCGTCTTTCGATCAAATGATGGCAACTGACACTAAAATCATTAACTCTTCCTTTCCTACGTACACGGTTCCTTACGATGTGGTAGACGAAAGTCAGTTCATGTACATCGGGGTGTTGCCTGGGCCCAATGTGGCGATGGGAAAATCTGTCGATTTCACGGTAGACTATTTTTGTATCAATTGTCTAACACGATCACGTAGTAGATGGGACACTCACTCCTGCTCAGTCGGAGTCGAAACCAACCGTTCAACCATCCATTGTCGCTGCAATCACTTGAGCTTTTTCAGTGGCTTGTTCGTAATTCCTCCTCGTGACATAGACCCTTTCAGTGACGTCCCCTTATTTCTCACGATAGCGAGCAACCCTTACGTAGTTCTTTTTGTTGTCTGTGTGTCACTTTTCTTTTTATTGCTATGTGTATTAGCGATTTTCAAGGATTTCAAAGAATCCGCTGCTAGACAAGTCATCGTGATGGAGGACAATTTTCCTGCCGAAAAGTTCTATTACATAGTTGCAGTGTTCACAGGGTCCCGATTCTTAGCCAGCACGAGCGCTGATGTAGGAATTAAGATAAGAGGAGCTGCGGGACTTAGCAAGGCCCACGTGCTCAAGTCGAACACACGGAAAGTGATGAGAACTGGTGAGGACGATTGGTTCTTGATCTGCACACCGGCGCCCCTGGGCAAGATCGTCGATATCCACATCTGGCACGATAACAAGGGTCTGTGGCCCGACTGGTTCTGCGAGAAGATTCTGCTGTACGACATCAACGACCACACTGTCTACACGTTCTTTGTAGAAGAGTGGATCGCTCTGGGCTTCAAGCAGTATCCGGAAGCGATTTTGTTACCGGCTACGGCCGACCACTTTCGAAGTTTAGGGAGAATATTTCTGGAAAATCTCAGGCACGGAGTAACGCATTGTCACCTTTTAGCGAGTATACTTTCACGACATCGAGACATAAAGATGACCAGGCTCGACAGAGTCGTGATCGTATGGACTATATTGATGACGGCCTGTCTCATCGGAATAGCTTTTTACAAAGTAAGCGAAGACGAATACGATGGTATCGACGAACCTCGGTTTTCCCCTGGCACTAAGACGTTTGTAAAGGGAATCCAAATTTATCTCATTAATCTTATTTTTATTATGTTTTTCCAATCTATATTTAAAATAAGTTACCGCATTGAAAATCCCGAGTCTTTTAAAGATTTTAAGATATGCGAAAGAGGAGACGGAACCGAAATCGGTGAGGTTTTTAAGGTATACCTGAGACCGAAGCCGGATAAACGAACGTCTTGTTATGAAAAATTTGTCCAAAAGGTATACAAAATCTACAGACCGATGACACTTTGCCCGGTTGTTCTCTCTAAATCGTCTCCAGTTTACGTCAGAAAGCGTGTGTGTTTTGCTTTGGCTTGGGTGAGTGCTACATTCACAATTTTACTGTGTTGTTATTTCATCACTTTATACGGTCTAAAATTGGGACAAGTCAAAAGCAAAGACTGGATAAGTCATATTGGCGTTGTAATAGTAAACCACTTCGGACTCTTAGTGCCAGTTAAAATTATTTTAGTCGCTGTCATTTTGGCATCACACTTTGTGAATTTGGTTCCGATTTCAAATTATAAAATAAAAACTGGAGAAGCCATTGAAACTTATCTCCTGGAACAGAACGACTATGCAACTGTATTAAAACAACGGAAAAGTAGCTTTTACCATCCATTGAACACAGAGTCGACTTACATAATGAGGAGAAAAAGAGCAAGAATCAGTCTTTTTGTAAAATGTTTCACTATATTTTGCGTTACATCTGTCATCTTAGTGTTATATATAACTTGTAATTGGGGAGAACAGTATTACCATGTAGACCGCCAAGCAAAATTACTCGTTCAGGTAGACAACTCTGCAAACAATCATTTGAGAAATATAGAAGATGTTACAAACATGTCCGACTTTTTGACATTTTTATCGGATAAGTTTTTTAATTCGGACACGTTTTACCGCAAGAAGTGGTATAACGGCTACAGTCTCAGTCCGCAGTTCCTACAAGACGAGGTCTCCTGGACAGAAGACTGCAACCATCAGCTGGTCGGTCCTCCGGTGCTGCGACAACTGCGGGTGGTGCCGAACGCCGGTTGTAGTGTCAATGAAGTGCTGACAGATGTGATCCGAGAATGCATCCCCGCCTGGAGCACGACTGCGCAAGACATTGACGACTACGACTACAGGTGGTCCACCGTCGACTGGAGATCCGCACACACCTCCACAGCTTGGGTGTACCAAACGCCCTCTGAATCTCATGATGTCGCTTACTCGAGCAGCGTGACCGGCATAAACTACCCTCAAGGAGGTTATGTCGCCGTCCTGGGCAAGACGAGGTTTGAAACATTTTCGATTTTGCCCGTTCTCGTAGAGGGGAGCTGGATAGATCAGTACACTCGTGTAACTTTTGGTGAGTTTAGTTTATACAACGTCAATACACGAATGTTTAGCCAAGCGAGGATGGTAGCGGAACATTTACCGATAGGATTGTATTTGACAAAGGTAGAGGTTAGATCCGTTGCAATTACCACAAGGGAAATATTATATGGCTGTGTTTGCATCCTTTACGTCATAGTTTTCTTCATCAAAATCTGTATTGCAATTCATCGCTACGGTATAAGAATGTTCATGTCGAAATTCAAGAATGTGGTTCAAATTGTTCTCATTATCCTTGGGACATTAAATGCTGTAATCGTTGTAACACACTTGTACGTTTCAACAACATATATAACCACGTTTGAAAAGGATGTACCTGGGGTTGTGATCAACTTAAACGAAATCATCGGGCTCCAGAAACTATCCCACGGTTTTTCCATAGTGTTTTTCTCCTGTTTGGTTGTGAGGCTCTTCACACTTTGGCATTACGGAAAAATTTATAAGGTAACTGTAATCACATTGAGAGTCATGTTTACATCCTTCGTCTTCGTTAGCGTGTGGCTGGTGATTCTTTGCTACATTCACTGGGAAATTTTAAATTTCTTTTGTTTATTCAAGTTTTCAAAACGAGATTGCCTTTTTCGGTGGTCAGTTACCTTGGAAGCCCAAGAATGCCTCCAAGAAAGCCCGGGTAATACGATTTTCTACATCTTGAAACAATTAACCTCTTTGTTGGTGCTTTTACTTCTGCTAAAAGTGGTTAAAGTGGTGAACAATCGTTCTGACGGATAATAAACATGAATTACACGTGTTGTGCAAATGAAATAAGAAAGACAGCTGGAGTTAATAGGCATCTAAACACAATACATAGTTGTATGTTTTCTTGTAATTTTTGAATAGTAAAGTTTTCCGTTTTATGAGTTACCAAACTAATCTTTACTTATTATGGAAATCTCCGATTGAGGCTACATTTTACCCAATAAGCAAATAAATAAGGATGGAATCAGAAAATGGTCTCCCGTTGACGACTCCACGCTTCACGTTGGAGCATTTGGCTCCACCCATAACCATCACTAGAGATGGCTATGCTCCACCTTATAAGGAAGTAAGGTTTGGAGACCACGAGTTTGGTGAATAGTTGATGTTAAGGATTTACCCTACGTTGAACACTTTTTTATGGTTGCCCGTGAGTAGACCTGCTGGGAGTATAGGACAAAATGACCTTGAACTTGACCTTTCACGTGATTGACCACGTGATCGGTGACGTCATCAAGATGGTGGCGTCCACGTGTGTTTTGGCGGGTATTTGACGTCATCAAGATGGCGGCGCCCACGAGAGCACGTGTTCTAACCTAACATTTTCCGACCACGTGTGTTTTGGCGCGCTTTTTGAATTTTACCGCCTTTTCTCCGGTCTGTTGACGTCATCAAGATGGCGGCGTCCACGTGGGAATGTGTAGTTTGATTGTTCGCTACCAGATGGTGTTATAAAAATGTTACCGCTGTTGCCGGGATTCGAACCCCGGTCTCCGAGTTGGTGTGCTTTCGCACTGACCACACGACCAAGACGCTGTTGTCCGGTCTTAGTTATTATTGTGTATAAGTGTCTTTGATTGGCATATTTATCTCTGAAGTGTCAAAAAGGTCAATCTGATTATTTCTTTTGCCAGCACCCATGTGGCCACGTGTTCTAACCTAACTCTTTTCGACCACGTGTGTTTTGGTACGCTTTTGGCGTCATGGCAGCGCCCCGTGTGACCATGTGTTCTGAACTTTCGCGCGTTTTTCGATCCAAAATGGCTGCGCCCATCGGACCACATGGCCCAACCACATTTTTGGCACATTTTTTGTCACTTGATTAATATATTATAAGTTATACATATGAATTCATCGTTATATGTTTTGTATGTAATGTAAATTATGTCACGCTGACCCCCCAGTACTTTCATAATACCTCCCGTACTCATGGTGCATGTAATACTATATAAAGTGTGTTAGATTTCTTAAAAACTTTTAAAAATACCTAAAAATGTTGATATCTCGAAAACGGTAAGTCCTACGCCATTTTTGAGGCCAAAAATCACCTACTACGTAGTGTAGGTGCCCCCCAGGCGGTACTGACACATATAACAGGTCTTAACTAGGATGTTGCGGGTTGCATCTTGAAAAATGAAGGGGCAACCAGTGTGTAAAAATTCAAAAAATCATATCTCCCGAACGGTATGAGCTATCGAAGTGAAATTTGGTATATGGACACACATAAGCAAAGGCAAAAAAATAAAGGTACCTGACATGTGTTATGCGGATAAGCATCCGAGAAAATGAAGGGGCTATATTTTAAAATTGTATATTTCAGAAGGTAATTGTCAGATATAAACCAAACTCGGTATACGGGTATATAGTAGCCTAACCTACATATTAAAGTGAGCGCTGCAGGTTGCATCACACAATTGAAGGGGCTAAAAATATATATTTCCGACCATGTGTGTTTTGGCGCGCTTTTGGCGTCATGGCGGCGTCCATGTGAAGTCTGCTGCCTTTTCCCCCAGCGTTACCAACTTATGTGCATGTAGAGTGTAGTCTATAGCTATTATTACGTCACGTTTTGTGGACACCCACGTAGTAGGACCATCTTCATTATTTTTCTCACAGTGTTACCAATATACTGTCACACCCTGGGAGATTTCTCCCGTACCCTCCACAGCACTATCAACTGTTCTGTACATTTGCGATTTTTCTCACAGTGTTACCAAAGTGTGATATATTGTCATACACCCTGTTGTGTGAATAAGAGCGAGATTTGTTTGGTAATAACAGTAAGTTATTTATTTAAAAACAAGTGTAAACTGATACAAATTTCAAACGATTCTATTGTGAAATTGAAATGCTGTATGGTTGTACTCCTTCGCCGGGTAGTACGAACAGCCCGTAGCAGTCCTTCGCAAGTCGCTCCAGTTCGGCATCCTCCAACGCCTCGCCGAATTTGGACGGCAGGAAGACTGAGGTGGTTAGGTCCTCCCCCTGGATGTCGAAGACGACAGCAGCTCTACCGAAGCGTGTTGCAACTCTCCGTGCCCCGACGATGATTTTACCTAGTAAGTGACCTTGAAAAATTTAAATCCCCTCAATAATTGCATAACTGTGGCCATTTCGACTGCTGCCCTCGCTGAGGTAAGACATCTCTGCTCTTTTACCATAACCTCAATTTCAAGCATAAAGACTTAGAATGTCTAGCCTTACTGCTTTTGTATTTAACAACCAACCAGTAATGGTGATATTTGATAGGGAAAATAGCCCCTGGTTCAAAGGGAAAGATGTAGCTAAAATTCTTGGTTATGCTAGATCTAAAAAAGCAATAAATGACTGCGTCAAATCAAAGTACTGTAAGACACCACCGGACATAGGGAGCACCGATTCGGTGCTCCCTTTGAATACCCAACCTCATACAGTATTTATTAATGAACCCGGTTTATATCAGTTTATTTTTTCATCCAAACTTCAAATTGCTGAAACTGCTGAAATTGCTGAGACTGGGTATTTGAAGAGGTTTTACCTTCTATTAGAAAACGTGGAGAATATAAACTAAGACAGGAAAATGCTGAAGTGTTACAATCTCTATCAAAGTCTCTTCAAACTAACTATCAACTTAATCAAATGCACTCTGAGATGAAAGCTGCTAATGATATAATTTGTAAAGAAAACCAAACTCTAAATAAAACTCTAAAAGAACAGACACCAAATGTGGCCGTGTTCCCTGCTGATGATAATCTAGCTCATGTTTTTTGTGTTTTGATTAGAGACACCCTTCCAAAAACTCATGGAATGTGTGAGTACAAGTGCATCCGCACAGCAAAGAGAAGTTTCCAAACAGCTCTAAAAAAGGCAAAAAATGAGGGCTTTGTGCCTTGTTTTATCAGATCCCCTGTCCCTAACGGTATTAACATTTTAAATAAAGCAAAGGAATTCATGGACAACAGTGGTATGTACTATGAGACTGCCTTTAATAATGTATTAACTCCATACAACTTTGTAAATGTAATTGAACTTATCATGAAACATAATTAAAGTAACCCACTGTGTGAGTGTGAATCAAGGGTTTAGTAGATTGAGGCGCCCCAACCTGAGGAGGGTTTGGGCTACTCCTTTGAAAAACCTGGTGTGAGTGTGAAACAAGGGCTTAGTAGACCGTGGCACCTAGAACTTAGAAAATTCTAGGTTACACTTTCAAACAGCCCAGAGCGAATGAAGGTCCCTGGCGCGGTGTAAAAGCCCGTAAACCTGAATGAAGGTCTGGCGCTGTGTAGATAGAAACCCGTAAACCTGAATGGTAGGGCAAAGTTGATAGTCTGGCTCCTGGGTCATTCAATCAAACTGCCTGGTGGGGAAAATTAATTATAGTGTAAACACATGCAGGAGCAACTAGCTTATTTTTGGAAGGCCTTCACAGGTCATAGCGGTGGCGGGGTTATGACTATTTAATAAAAAAACTCTTTCTTTGGTTTGCTCAAAGGGAGAGAACATTAGTTCATACTGAGTGAAAACCAGCTTTTCTGGACTGGCTCATGTATGGAATAATGTTTAACCTGGGTATGTAAACACGAGTGGTCTCAAACCCCACTCAAGCAAACAAAATTACTACAACTTACTTAGCTGGAGTAACCTGGATTTATGATGGCGTAGACTGGGTTTCTAGGAGGTAATGGTGGTGGGTGAGTAATAATCTCTGCGTACTCTGGTTCCTTCCTATACATGACACAGGGAGACGGAGGGTGTTGATCCCTCAGGCAAGTAAATGTAAAGCCGAAACAGTTCACTATGCACCACATTTCGTTTAGTACTGACGTAGTTGCTACAGTTATCAACAGGGAATATGGCGTTCTGTTTGATAGACTCTCTGGCGGACAAGCTCTTTGTTCTAACTGTATTTGTCGCAAGTATGATGTTTATTTATTTGATGCGTGTTACAGATGTAAGTGTATTGAATAACTCTATAAAACTAATGTTAGAGAAATAAATTGTAACATTATTAAAATGGACGCAAAGAAAGCTATAGCTGAAGAGCTGCATAGACCAGCTAGGAGAAATTATCCTAGGTGTAAAGTTACTTTAAAATCACTCAGTGATCTATATCAAGCTAACCTCGTTGAAATGCAGCCTTATGCCAAAATAAATAAAGGGTACAGGTATATCCTAACTATGATTAATTGTCTATCTAAATTTGCATTTGCTATTCCCCCCAAGGACAAGTCTGGACTCGAAGTCTGGTGGTCCTAAGACCTACGCCTATCTTGTATGGTCAACGAACAGAAATCGTCTAGTTGAGGTGTGCAAAATTAAAGGATTGACTCTGAATTTGAGCACGTCTCAACATTTGAATTTCGCCAAACTCAAAGAAATGGTTCTAAGTGAGGCGACATTGACTGTTGAGACGACTGAACGCAGAATAAGACGCACTAAAGACAAGGAGGCCATAACGATCCAAGAAAAAACTGTTCAAAGTGACAGGACCAAAAAGGAGACATGAAGGTGACTACGATACCCTGCCTTACGGCTACCGCAAACGCCCCAGACTGTCCTAACCCTCCTGTGCTACCCCTGTCCATTCCAATAATACATACATACAACAACGACAACAACAACAACAACAACAACATCATCATCATCATCATCATCATCATCATCATCATCATCATTACCGTCGTATATAGTCAAATTTTATTTTTGTGTAATCAAAAACATTTTGGCGGTTTTTAGAGAGCGCTTATCAACTTTTAAAATTCAGCGCTACTCAATGCCCCTTAGAGTCATGTCCAAAGTAGAGTCGATGATTAAAATATCTGTCACGAATTTCATAAGAGGATTCCTACCACCACCACCAAGGATCACCGGTATGGTGGCTCAGTAGATTGAGTGACCCAGCTTCAAACCTGTGTGACTCCTTTGAACAGCCGTGTGATGATGGATATGTGTGGGTCTAGTAAACTGAGTGACTCAGCTTCAAACCTGTGTGACTCCTTAGAACGACCATGTATCACAAGAACCTAATAGATTGAGTGACTCAGCCTTACACCTGTGTGACTCCTTTGAACGGTCAAGTGATGGCGGAAGAGGGTACGGTTAAAAACCCTGCGTGGGCTTAGTAAATTGAGTGATTCAGCGTTACACCTGTATCGCTCCTTAGAACAGCCGTTGAGACCAAGGGTTTAGTACATTGAGGGGCTCAGTTTTACACCTGAGCTCCTCCCTGGAATAACCCGTTTGAATGTGAAAAAGGCGATTCGAGGTGGTGGCGGTAGTGTCTCTCTCTCTCACGGAATTCCTGACCCAATAGACGGTCAGAAGGGAGGTGAGGCAGCTCACCACAGCATACAGCGTAGGCAGGGGCTGTATGGGTATTATGTAGCTGTTATCGTTCACGACAGTAGCCACGGTAACGTTTACAGAATACCAGGGGGGCGGAGGCGGCAACTAGTTTGTTTTTGGAGGCCGTCACGCATCTGCGGCGGTGGAGGGGCCGCAGAATCCCGGGGTTTAAAATAAAAAAAGTCTTTAAATCCCTTCATTATAAAGATGTATACGAGAAAAGCCATAGCTGAAGAGCTACATAAGCAGGCTCGGAAGAACTATCCCAGACGTAGGGTCACCCTTAAAGGGGTTCATGACCTTTACCAAGGGGATCTGGTCGAGGTCCAGCCTTATGCGAAACTAAACAAAGGATACAGATACATAATGACTATGATTAACTGTTTTACAAAATTTGCCTTTGCGGTTCCGTTAAAGGACAAAACCGGGTCGGAGGTAGCTAAGGCGATAGAACCTATACTCGCCAAACACAAAATGAAAAATTTACAGACCGACGACGGTAAGGAATGGTTCAATAAATATGTGAGCAAATTAATAAGGAAGTATAAGATAAATCATTACTCCACATATTCGGATCTCAAAGCTAGTATCGTGGAAAGATTTAATAGAACATTAAAGACACGTATGTGGAAAATGTTCACTGCACAGGGCACACACGAATGGTTGAGCAGTTTACCGGATATCATAAAGTCCTATAATAATACCAAACACAGGACTATTGGAATGAAACCTAAGGACGTTAAACCGAAACATGTTAAAGACATTCTGGCAAGACTAGATAAGGTAAAAACAGTCGCTTACAAACCTAGATATAAGGTAGGCGATAGTGTGAGGATAAGTAGACATAAAAAGGTGTTCACCAAGGGATATCTACCGAATTGGACGAATGAGGTGTTTAAAATTTACGCTGTCAAACCGACTAAACCTGTCACATATATATTACAAGATTACAAAGGAGAAATACTCAAAGGGGGATTCTATGAACATGAACTTAGTCTGTCTAAAACCGGTGATGTTTATCTGATCGAAAAGGTCCTGAAACGTGATGGAGACAGAGTTCTCGTTCGATGGTTAGGTTTTGATAAATCCCACGACACTTGGGTCCACAAGGACTCTATAAAATAAATATGCATTCTTGAAAACCAATCATTGTAATACGAGATGCATATAATCAAACACTCGTTTAGGTTGCCCATAGAGAACTTTGATTCCTTTGTCGGCGCCGGTATGACGACGCGGAAAAGACACGGTCCTCTCCTTCCAAACACCATTCGTTGTATCATATGCGGACCGTCAAACTGTGGGAAAACCAATGTTCTTTTCAATTTACTTTTCGATGCGAACGGGTTAAGGTTTAAAAACGTTTACGTATTTTCAAAATCTCTGTATCAGCCGAAATATAGGTTTCTAGCTAAAACAATGCCCAAAGAGATAGGATATTTCGCGTTTGACGACAACTCACAGGTGCCACCGCCTAGTGAGGCTAAATCTGATTCAATCATGATATTTGACGATATCGCTTGTGAGAGACACGACAATATACGGAGTTATTTCACGATGGGTCGTCACAAGGATATAGATACATTTTACTTGGGTCAGACCTACAGCCGTATCCCAAAACAACTGGTCAGGGATAACTGTAACTTTTTGATAGTATTCAAACAGGATGATATGAACTTACGTCATATATATTATGACCATGTCAATACAGATATGACGTTTGATAAATTTAAACAGTTATGCGGTATGGCGTGGAAAGACAGTCATGGTTTTGTCGTCATAGACAAAGATAGTGATATTGATAAAGGTAGGTACCGCACAGGTCTAGACAGTTTCATTCAAGACTTATAAAGATGCGTATCTACACGTACAACGACCTATGAGGATTTAATGCGAGACTGCATAACGTAAAGTCAAATTTGTGCACGTTTTGATCCCCAAGTATAAGTACGATATTTGCGCAAGTACGTGATCCCCTGGTTTGACAAACGGGAAAAACAATATTAACACGGGTAAAATTTCACTACTGGAGTTTCATTGCTGGACATTATCAAGTATTTGCGAACACACAAAGAACGTGCCATGTTTTTCAGGCAGGTAGAACTTCCATAAATTAATTTACGATCAAACATAGGGGCAGTAGAAATCATGAAGTCAAACAAGAAACATCTCACGTTACGCATAGCCAAACTGAAAGAGGCTATTAGGCGTAAATATAACACTTTTAAGACCGGTGTTGCTGATACTGAACGGTTTTTTGAAACTAAATACAAACCGATAGTTAAAGAGCTTAAAAAGTCCAGTTTTTCTCCGAAGGAAGAGTCTTTAATGGTGCCGAAAAAAGAAGAAGTAAAATATGATGATTATGATGTTGATGATAATGATGGTGGTGATAATATGAGTGGAACTGATGTTGAGAGTGATAAAGAGGAAAAGTTTATCGATGCGCCAGAAAATAATGATCCATTACCATCACCATCAACGTCGCCATCGCCATCACCGTCACCATCACCCGAGCCTCAGAGAATGTCAAGCAATACGTTTATTAGAACCAACTTTGAACATCCTTTAACTAGGCAATATATGGATCTTTTCATGAAAGACCGTGGAGGGAAATTTACGAAAATCGATCACAAGTACGGTCCGAGGTATGAGGACGGAAATACTTTAATGGTTGGTAATAAAATACTAGATTTTGATAGGAACGGTGATATACTGATCGGTGATAAACGATATGACGGGACCGAAGGACTTTACGAATTACTGTTTATGAGAACACCTGACGAAAACCTGTTCAATGAGGATGATTTAGACTCTTACAAATCTCTTTTAATCGAGTCGAGCGCGCACAAAAAGGGGTATACGTCTGACGGTCCGGTGAATAGAAATACATCCTATAAGTACAGAGGTGTTATTATAAAAATATTCCCTGTTCCTGATAAAACAGGATCAGGAATGCACTGGAAATCAACAAAATCCCGCGACATTGTCCACTGGGATGATCCTAACGAGCTTGTGGACCGTTTGCGTTTACTAGTCATGTCCGCCGTGACAGGGAATAATTCACATACGAATGAGATACTTAACATCGTCGAAGAGTTGAAAGAAGGCGGATTTATAAAAGGTGTAGGAAACAAACGTTTTCAGACATTGTTAAAATGAACGTAGACAAGTTCGGTCGTTATAGTTACACTGGCATGACCATAGATAAATTTGGTCGCCACACGTCAAAAGAAAGGATACGGGGACCTAAAGGTGAGGGGTTTAAATTGACAACTGACGGCAGTTATGATATCGGAAATAAAAGATTAGTTAATGTTTCAGACCCCTTGTCCGAAGCGGACGGTGTTAATTTAAAAACTCTACAGACACATACAGGTTCTTGTTTAAAACTAAACGATAACAATGAGTTTTATGATGCACAAAATAGACGGATCGCTAATATTGGCGATCCAATTAGTGCGGGTGAGGTCGTAACTAAAGGGTACATTGATTCCCGCATCCCTAAAAGACTAGATCCCACTTTAAGTTATTCTTTTCACCAATACAGATTACAAGATCTAGCCGCGCCCATAACCTACGGAGACGCTGTAAATCTAAAGTATTTAACAGATAATGCATTGACCAGAACCGATGGTACGACTGGGTGGGATTTTAATCATCTTCGATTGACAAATGTGGGTAAACCTCGTGATGATGGAGATGCCGTAAACAAGAAATACATGCACAATAATACGGTGATTAAATCTAGCAACAAGGGTTTTAACTTTTTGAAAAGTCGGTTATTGATGGTAGGATCGCCTATGGACGATTTGGATGCTACTAACGTTGCATATGTCAAAGAGAATTCGTTGCATAAAACGAAGGACGGTAACTATGATGCAAAGTCCCGTAGAGTGATGAACCTCGCTAATCCGAAAGAGATGAACGACGCTGTAAGTAAAAGATATTTCAAGACAATCATAAGTGATCTAGCGTACTTTTTATACAAGTCCACTCATAAAAAAGGTAGGAGCCAGCCTATACCTCCTGAACAGTGGAAAAATAAAGTGTTAGAGTCAAGTTGGGAGGATCTATTTAACGATGATCACGCTTGATGAACGAATCATTTATAAAATGGCTAGGCGCAAAGCAACATCAAACATTCGAAAGAGAACTCTTGTGAAAGGAGGAGGTATTTTCGGTTCAGCGGTTAATAAAGCTATTGATTTACTACCTGTAGAACTTCATATACCTGGTTATAATTTTTGTGGACCCGGAACTAAGCTCAAAAAGCGATTAGCGAGAGGTGATAAAGGTGTAAATCCTTTGGACGAAGCGTGTAAAATTCACGATATAGCGTATTCGAAATTCAAAGACTCGGGACGAAGACAACAAGCTGATAGAGAGCTTGCAGAAAGGGCTTGGCAACGATTCAAGGCAGGAGACGCATCTTTAGGAGAACGAGCCGCGGCTTGGACAGTTACGACAGCTATGAAGGCGAAAACCAAATTTGGAGGTGGCCGGAGGCGGCGGCGGAGGAGCTGTGTTAAACGTAAAACCCCCGCCAAAGGTAGAGGATTATATTTGAGACCTTATCCGAAAAGGGGAGGTGGAAAAAAGAAAAAGAGAGTAACTAAAAAAAAACGTCTATCCCGATAAAACCGCTCACCAATTATGAATTAGATTACTACGCCGCTAAGCTAAATGTACCTCACTTTAGAGGTGTGTTCATGCGAGACACTTTACCCGTCAAACCAAGAAAGAACGAATCGGCTATAGTGAATTTGGACTCAAATAGTGGCAGCGGTACACATTGGGTATGTTATATGAAACTTGGAGATAAAGTTTTTTATTTTGACAGTTTTGGTAATCTCCGTCCTCCTGTAGAAATCACACGATATTTAGGGGCGTCAGTGGAAATCAAGTATAACTATAACAGACGACAAAGTTTTGATTCAGTTATTTGCGGACATTTGTGTCTAGAGTCCCTAACTAATGTTTTCCCTTAGCGGAACCGGCCCCACTATCAGTTGCGAGGTTTTCCCACCGCTCGACGTCAGTAAAGGTGACTGGGAAATAGGACTAGTCGGTCTGACCACGTACAATTCGATTCCGAACATCGAGAAGGATATAAATGATAAGTTTTACTATGGAGACGGCAAAGAACTAACTATCCCCGAGGGATCGTACGAAATTGATGACATAGAGGAAGAAATAAAAAAGCATGTACTTATTAGTTTGAAAGCCAACAATAATACGTTGAAGGCCGAGATGAAATGTGCAGAGGATGTCCACTTTGACAAGGAAAATACGATAGCGTCTTTGTTGGGTTTCGAGAAACGGGTGTATAAGAAAGACAAGTTACACGTTTCTTCGCAAACCATTAATATAATCAAAGTAAATTCAATCAGTGTAGAATGTAATATTGCTCGCGGTTCGTATCATAACGGTGAGGAGGGACACATTTTACACGAGTTTTATTTGGCTGTCGAACCGGGGTATAAAATCGTTGTGATCCCCAATCCAATCATTTATTTGCCTGTTAACGTTCAGCGAGTAAGTAACATAAGTGTTCGGCTTAGCGATCAAAACGGAGAGCCTGTGAACTTCAGAGAAGAAATAATATCATTGAGGTTACACTTGAGGAAGCGTCAGGATGGGTCTGGTATTTAGGGAATCGCCAGTTACAACACCGCTCATTAATCAGAAAGAAGCGGGACAATTAACATCGTTCAGCGTGAAATTTCTAGAGTCATTAGGATTCAAAGTGAAAAATGTTCGCCATAGAAAGCGCAGTTGAGTACGAAAACACCGTCACGGGGTACGAGTATCACATGTACAAACCGTATGCGTCGTGTACATTTAAAAATAATGATGAAATTAGAATAGCCGTCAGTCAACAGGACATCATAACCGCCCCGTTTGAAAGCACATTACATATTAAAGTAAAAATTAATGGGAAGAAAACAGGGGGTGATGCTGACGTCTCACTGGTCAACAATGCTATTGCATATCTTTTCGATAATATCCGATATGAGATTGGGGGAATCGAGGTGGATCATACTAAAAATCCTGGAATCACCACCACCATAAAAGGACTTCTTTCAGTACGTGACGTTGAAAAGGATAATTTGAAAAATGCCTGCTGGTTAGGAGCGGGAGAAACGCTAAAAATTGACAACGATAAAGAATTTACATTTTCTGTTCCACTCAGATTGTTGCTCGGTTTCGCCGAAGATTACAAACGGGTGTTAGTGAACGTCAAACAAGAGCTTATCTTGCTACGGTCAGCGTCTGACCTCGATGCTATCGTATCATCCGACGCGACCTCTTGCACTGTAGAGATAACCAGTTTATACTGGCGTGTTCCTCATGTCTCGGTCGTGGATACTTTCCGCTTAAAACTTTTGCGTATGATCGAAAAAGACACGGCCATACAAATACCCTTCCGGTCTTGGGAATTGCACGAGTACCCGTCTCTGCCAAAGACTACACGACAGTCGTGGACAGTTAAGACGACATCGCAGTTAGAGAAACCACGATATGTAATACTAGCATTTCAGACAGATAGAAAAAATAAATTGTCAAAAGATATGTCAGCCTTTGACAGTTGTAAACTGACAAATGTAAAGCTTTATCTAAACTCTCAATACTATCCTTATGATAACATCCACGGTGATATGACTATATATTATGAAATGTTTTCCAGATTTCAAAAATCCTATTACGGTAGAGACACGTACCCAAGCGTCAGTTTGGACACTTTTAAAAGTACAACACCACTTTACGTCATCGACTGTTCCAAACAAAACGACACAATCAAGTCTGGACCTGTCGATGTGAGGTTAGAGTTTGAGACAAAAGAGTCCATTCCCGATAAAACCACAGCGTATTGTCTCATTTTACACGATTCCCACCTGGTGTACACTTTACTCACAGGTTCGGTGAAAAAGGTCATGTAATCACAGAGTCATAGGTGGGGGGTTAATAAATTCACCGGTGACCGGAGCACTGTTCAGTCTTAAACATGGATCCGTGCGCTGACGATGTGTCTACTTTTAGCTCTGATGACGAGGAGGAGTACTTCCAACTTGATCCTAAAAGACCGTGGAGGGACGATATCGGCTGGATTTATATAAATCTTAAGAGAAGGGGAAATATTGTTCGGAAAATTGAATTTGACGGGAAACCTTTAAAGTTAGACGTGCGTTCTAATGGAAAATTTGATAGGCTAGAAATGGAATTCATCGATGGCGGGGCGATGGAATTAAGTGGGTTTACAATACCGGAAATTGTAGAGAAAACACGCGCACTTTCCAAGTTTACTAAAATGACCGTTTTAATGTACACAGCTTGCGGAATGTGTGACCATGAAGACTTTTGGTTAGACGACAATTGGGATGACGAGATGCGTCCGGCCATTGATTTTAATGATATAGATTTATGCGAAAGGAAATATCTCGATCACATAGTTGTAAAACTTAAAAATACCATTCCTCCTGATGATTATACAGATAGTGACACAGAGGAGGAGGAGGAGGAGGAGGAAGAAGAAGAAGAAGCAGAAGAGACGGGGGAAGGAGAGGGGGGACCTGAGGTAAAGAAAAGGAAGGTGAACTAGGTGATTCCATGTTAGTCGTCAAGATGGCTTCGACGGTTGAGGTTCTGAAGCATAATTTTGCGGTCTGTAGAAATTATGTTCGGGACAAAATTGCGCGTGTAAATGTTTGTAGAAAACATACGTATCCGGATGGATATTCGTGGTTTGTATCGGATGTTGAATCGAGTTTGTTTACCGATAGAATACGTACCGGATACTTTAGCAAAATGTTAAACACACTCCAGATCGATGTAGAAGAAGGCAAAGCGTTGATAGGTACTGAAGATCTAGAGCACATTCTCGACTGTGTAATTCATTATGATCAGTTTGATACAATAGAAGTGTGTCTTTTTACCAGATTCGGAACCAGTGATGTGGAACAGTACGAACTTAAGAGGGGAAATATAGAGATAGAGGTGGATGAATACGTAACTCGTGCGGAAATTATTTTCAAAAATAGATTCTCATTGGCTACAGCAAAAGGAGTGGGGGAAACCAGCAGCCCTGAGGGTTACGACACTGTTAATACAGTTAAATCGGCAAAAACCCTCAGTTGCAGCCATGACGTCGACCAGTGCGGAAGTGGAGTCTCAACCTTTGATTACACAGGAGGAGGAGGAGGTAAGTACGGACACGGACTTGATACGGTTTCCACCGCGTAAGGAGCCTATCGACGCGTGTAAGGGGATTTTCCTAAAAACCGTTAACTTTTTAAATCCGGAACTAACGAAATCCGTGATTGTCGGTATTTTCAAAAACAGGGAAAATAGTCTGGGCGTTTTATTCACGGGGCGAAAAGGATCAGTGTACTGGTCATATGACACGTACAACCGGTTCTCGGTTCAGTTTGTAGATATTAAAAATGCGTTAGAAACTAAAGCTAAACTGTATTGGCGTAATGACGGAGGCGAGGAAATAAAGGTGAAAAACGTTTTTGGAAAACCGTGTGCGTTCCTTAGCGATGGGGAGCATACTTTAACACTAGATCAAAACGAATGGGCTCAGTTTATGGCCATCCGCCCTATAGTAAACAGGGAGCTTGTCGATCTATTTTACTATGAGTACTTGATCCGTGAATACATTAATACTGTTAGTGTTTCACTCGATGTGACACCACCTGCGGACTTGCCCGAACGTTTTGTCAACCGGTTGTACGACGACGTAACGATTGAAAATGGCAGCCATTGTGGAATTTCACGGGTTCAAGGACAACCATAACCGGTTTATCGTTAAGGAGCTGGCGGTTGTCGGTAAGAATTTTCAAAGTCAAGTCGTATTCAAATCACCGTTTAGTTTTTATTTTTTAAATGAAAAAATGCGGCGCACCGCAAGATGGCTGACGCGTAATTTTCATCACATAAAATGGGACGATGACGGTGTCCCGTACAGGGAGCAAGTCATACGTGATTTATGCAAACCTTTTAAAGTAATATATACGAAAGGTCTTGAAAAGGTGAAATTCCTACAGGAGTTCCACCGAGACGTCCGGGAAATCACTTGGGATCGTGGTGTTCCCTGTAATGATATACACTGTTTGCTACCTCAGCACAAAAACAGTGATGTGTGTAAATGTGCTCTGTACAGTGCAAAGTCCTTTCAGCATAACCTATAAAAACCCCAGACACGGATTAAAAGTTCTCATTTACGATGGAAACAGCGTGGCAACTACTGTCCCGGGAGCCTAAGGCTCCTGAAGGAGTTATGACCGATAGTTTCATTATGAAATTCAGTCGGTACTTGGATTGGAATTTGCTGTCTGATAACTATGATTTTTCAATTGATATGCTTAGAATGTTTCTTCATCGTGTTGTCTGGGCTAAAATCTTACGGAAGAAACTGTTTTCTGAATCGTTCCTGAGGGAAATGGCTCCCAGTTTTGACACGTCAGCCTGGGAAGTCCTGAGCAGATATCAGTTTCTTTCTGAACAGTTTATTCACGACTTTTCAGACAAGGTGGATTGGGATAATATCGCTTTGTATCAGAGTGTAAGCGGTAAATTTTTAACTGACCACCGGTATTTAGAAGAAAACGATGGGGCCTCTGTGAGTGATTAGTAAAGGGGCGGGAGTGCTCGGCATTCAGTTGAGGGTTCGCCCGTGATGGCTTGAACGGACTTTCAGAGGACCGTGTAAATAGTTGTGTAAGTAGTATACCTCTAAGGATGATTAGTAAAGGGGCGGGGGTGCTCGGCATTCGGTTGAGGGCACCCGCGTGATGGCTTGAACGGACTCGAGGAGGTTGTAAATAATTGTACATAGTATACCACTGGAGGTGATTAGTAAAGGGGCGGGGGTGTTCGGCATTCGGTTGAGGGCACCCGCGTGATGGCTTGAACGGACGTTCAGTGGTCGTTAAATAGTATTGTAAGTAGTATACCTCTAAGGGTGATTAGTAAAGGGGCGGGGGTGCTCGGCATTCGGTTGAGGGCACCCGCGTGATGGCTTGAACGGCCTCGAGGAGGTTGTAAATAATCGTAATAACTATACAGAGCCTGAAGGGAGGTAGCAATTTGGCATTTGGTTTGGCTACCACCGTAAGTGGGCGTTGTTGGGGCCCCTTACCCCAGAGGTTAGGACTACTGGTGAAGCTCTGGGTAAACAAAAAGAACGCGCCGGGACCCTGTACAGCCTGACCTAACCGGTCTACTGTGGTGTGGAAACCAGGGTCACATAGACTTTAAGAAAATAGGTTAGCGTCTCTCATTCACACCGGGCTGTTCCAAGGAGTAGCCTCAATCACAGGGCGAAGATTAAAGCCCCCCAGAGGTTAGGACTACTGGTGAAGCTCTGGGTAAACAAAAAGAACGCGCCGAGACCCTTACAGCCTGACCTAATCGGTCTACTGTGGTGTGGAAACTTGGGTCACATAATTTTCGGGTGTAGCATTTTTTAAAGGGTTGACTACCATAATAAGCGGGCGAGGGTTGGAGCACCCTATCGTAGAGGATTTGTAGATCTGTAGGCAATGTTAAAAATGAAAAGCAAATGATTAATCTAGTTTACTGTGCTTGGGACTCGGGTCGTTTAGGTCAAGCTGTGATGATTGCGAGAGTAGCGATAACGCTCATTTAAATAGAGGGTCATTGAAAGCGTTGGTCAGTGTGCTCGCAATGATTTCACCAACGGTTGTCATTATCCTAGCGATCACAGGTTGTCTGCTGGCCTCACCTCCAGACAGAGTTGTAAGTATGCTGCGTGCGTGCGTGATGCAAGTCGTGTGTGTGTGTGTGTGTGTGTGTGTGTGTGTGTGTGTGTGTGTGTGTGTGTGTGTGTGTGTGTGTGTGTGTGTGTGTGTGCGTGCGTGTGTGTGTGTGTGTGTGTGTGTGTGTGTGTGTGTGTTGTGTAGGTGAGTTTTAATTCTAATAAATCTCTTATCTTTACAGGAGACCAGGATGAATGATTCGTCGGATGATGAAGAATTGTTGATGGCTGTGCAGAGGGTTGAGGAGCAACGGTCGCCGTCCGTGATTCGCCCTCAGAGTCCAACGGGGTCTCCCGACCCATTTGAATTCCCTACCCGAAACCCATATAGGCGATTAGATGGAATGAGCCTGGGAGGTCTCCATAGAGGAACACGACCAAGACAGGCGCCCTCTCCAGACATGTTTGCATCTCCGGAGGCAAGACAGGAGGTGGTCGGAGGAGCTATAAGACGCTCTCCGCTGCGGGACATCGGGAATCTTCCTCGTAATGTAAGCAAAATAATTAAGAAGGTAAATCTATACTGTTGTATATATGTTTTTTACATCCCCTATATATTACAGGTTGATCTTCAAAAAATTTGTTATAGCGTGTGTTAACAAATAACTTTACTGATTGTGTTTTTTCCAGACTAACGGTTCATCAGCTGCTGCTACTGCGGGTCCGTCTATCAGCACCCGACCCGAGACTCCCTTACGTAGAGTGCAGCATGCACCTACTCCGCAGAGAATGCAACAATATGGCACGCTCGAGAATATGACACCTGACCCCATCGGCTTCCCTCTTAGACAGACTCGAAGGAGACTGTTTGACCGCATGCCACCGGTACGTATTTTTCGGTTAGGGGTTGAAATATATCCAGTCTTGGGATTTTAATAACCGGTTGATTTTAAGCGTCATTTTGTAACCATTTTGTTTTTACTCCAGACTGATGCGGTGTATGACGCGGCCCTCCTATCTCTCCAGAGAGCCGTGAGAGCTGTGGCGACGCATGAGGTGCGGAGTCGTCTGTGTCGCTGGAGTGTCTGCCAGCTATGTCTGCGTCAAATTGACGGACTTTATTCTGGCGGCGACACGGCGATTGGGGAGCATTTGCGATCAGGCAGTTCAAGGGTGGATGAATTGTTTCGAGTAAGTTTACCGATAACTACTAACATCCATGTCCTGCATCATCCGCTTCAATGTGTTTTATATTAAATTACATGGATTTTCTCTTCATTTTTAGAGCGAGACTGCGATATTCCCCCCATGGCAGAGTCAGGAGGCAGTCAACATCCTGACCGAGTGGATGGGCATTCTAGCCGGGGCATTGGGGATGTTAACATACTTTTACATCGAAAGTAGTGACCAAGAACGCTTGGCTCTTGCCCCCAGTATCTTTATTGAGCTATTTAACCGCCTTAGTATACCCCTAGGCACGGACAGTGAGACTATGTCTCAACTGGCTGAAAGCCGGGGGGGTTACAGGATACAACCGGCCCCAAATGACAACGCCTATTGACGAATTTTCTCCGGTAGAAACGTGTAGGGTATGTATGGACAGGAGACCGACAGTTATGATCAGACCTTGCGGGCATGTATTCTGTCGATCATGTGCACTGCAAGTTTACGTCTGTCCTGTCTGTAGGGGTACGGTGTTGGGGCGGCAGCAGCTATATTTTTAAATTTAGTAGATATAATTAGTAGACTTAGAGTTTAATATTTTTATCAGGTTTTTAGGTAACTTTCAGTATGTTACATCATTTAACGGTTTTTAACCTTTGTAACCTTAGATTAGATAAGTTCAGTTCACTTTAATTACATTCTCAAAAACTTTGAACTTTCCTCATGTTACATCAGTCTATTACGTAAATTCCCCCTCTACCCCGGCTGAACCGGTCATAAAAGCCGTCCCACCACACAGCCGGATATCAGTATCACCTCGTCAGCCCTAGGAGTCAGAAGGCCTGCGATTCCCGTTGCTGTTAGATTGTTTGGACTTCTCCTAACTACTACTACATTGTAAGTAATATGTGATTTCTCATATGCATGGATTGGGGTACATGCTTCTCTAACAAGTTAATTTTAACGCTTTCTATCCCTTATATTTTGTGTGTATGTGTTTATTTGTGAATGTCTATGCATGTACGTGTGAATATATTTTCATGTAACCTGTTCATATACTTAAAAAATCTGTTCGGTGTTACAGATCATGTCTCTCGAAGCGAAATTGGCTGCCCTATCAAAGCCGTCCTCCAAGACGATCAGCATCAAAGACCTGGTGGGGAGAGGAGGATTCAACATAGTCGGCGCCAGGAGGGTGGTGACCCGATTTGGCACCGCCGTCGTTTTGGACATCATCTCCGGTGATCCGACTGAAACATCGTCAGTGTTCCTGCCTGCACGATTTGCCGATCTTCTCAGCGATGAAGACCTACAAGCCATCATCAGAGACTCGTACACACTAGAAATTACACAAGAGCAGACTGCCGCTGCACCCAGTATCAATATTTGTAAAAATTAAAACCTAATAAACCTGTTATAGTACTCACTACATCACTTGTCCTAATTTATCCTTTCAGATCTCAGTTCGTATTTACTCTAGAATACTGTTTAGAAAGTGTAAAAGTATCATGTGATCACAGAGGCTATCAGAGGGGTTCACTTTGGGTAAAAACCAAGATCTTGGTACAATTAAACAAAGGTATCTGACTAGTAGACCATGGTGTAACATATAAGCATACGGGAGAAAACTCCCAGGGTGTATGACAATATATTATATGTTGGTAACACTGCGAGGAAAATCGCAAATGTAAAGAACACTGGAGAACAGTTGGTAGTGCTGTGGAGGATACGGGAGGAATCTCCCAGGGTGTGACAAATATTGGCAACACTGTGAGAAAAAATAATGAAGATGGTCGTGGATATCCACAAAACATGATGTAATAATAGCTGTAGACTATACTCTACATACACATAAGTTGGCAGCACTGGGAGAAAAGGTGGCAGACTTCACATGGACGCCACCATGACGTCAAAGGCGCGTCAAAACACACGTATGTTCGGAAAAACTTAGGATAGAAAACGTGCTCACATGGACGCCGCCATCTTGATGGGTATATAAGTTGGTAACACTGGGAGTAAAGGCGGGAAAACATATATATGACGATATATTGTATGTTGGCAACACTGTAAGAAAGAAATGGAGGCGGTCCTGCTACGTGGTTGTTCACAAAACGTGACATAATATATAGCTGTGGTCTACACTCTATATACACGTAAGTTGGCAGCACTGGGGAAAAGGCGGCAAAATTCACATAGACGCCGTCATGACGCCAAAAGCGCGCCAAAACACACATGGTCGGAAATAGATAGGCTAGAACACGTGCTCACATGTACACCGCCATCTTGATGACGTCAACAGCCCGGAGAAAAGGCGGTAAAATTCAAAAAGCGCGCCAAAACACACGTGGTCGGAAAATGTTAGGTTAGAACACGTGCTCTCGTGGGCGCCGCCATCTTGATGACGTCAAATACCCGCCAAAACACACGTGGACGCCACCATCTTGATGACGTCACCGATCACGTGGTCAATCACGTGAAAGGTCAAGTTCAAGGTCATTTTGTCCTATACTCCCAGCAGGTCTACTCCCGTGAGTAAATACTGCTTTGTCTTGGTAGATTCAAGATTAAATATACTTTTGATTGACCAAATTTTAAGGTGAACCTTTTTGATAGGATCAAATTTGAAGTTGATGTTGCACTCAATAGCCGTTAGTGCAGCACACTCTGTTGTCCCTCAGACAAAACTATGACCATTTCCGACCGCACATGAAACTGGTATAGCTGGGCCTTAAAAATGATGAATGAAGTTTTCTCTGTAGGCTACCTACAGCCTGCGCTTATTCGATTGTGCAAATGTTACAAATCACTTGGCTTTAAATCAGCATCAGCTACTACTACATGATACAATGTAAAAGTATCAGTCCTATTTGATTCCTCTTGCTTTTTAAGGTTAAGATCCCTAAATTATAAAAACGGAAAATTTAAAAGTAAAAAAAAACCAGTCACGTGTTATAGTACGTTCAACCTATTTTGCTGTTTTTTAAATAAACCTTTTATCGCATGTGGTTTCAAATCAAATATAGGCAACACATGTTTTAATGTAAACAAAGTAGACGTTTTTAGATTACAATGATTTTTAAATGGCAGATATTTATCGTTATATCTTATTTTCTGATAAACTTTAAGAAATTTCTGTATTTTTCCTGAGTCCCTAGCATCAAAAACGTCTATTTGAGCCCCTCTTCCATCATTCTGCGACTTGCCAAACGCCTACAATTCGGCGCAAAAGTTTCGCTTACATATATATTAATAACTAGCGTTACCCGGCGCGCGTTGCTGCGCCCATGATACAGTCTTATATAGAACAGTGTATTGGAGTTTTAAGTATAATCATATGTTTTTTTGTAAACAAACCAAAAGCTCATTTGAATAACATGGTATCTTTAGGAGCCCGTGGGGCAGATCCCTGTGGATGGATTTACACCAAACTTGACAAAAACCATCCTGGGAACATGGTAAACAATCCCTGCAAATTTCATAAAAATCCGTTGGGCGGTTTGGGCGTCTATAGGGACCATACCCACACACACACACACATACTTCCTCTTTTATAGATATAGATGTATCGATCATTTGGCATTAAATCGGCATCGTTATAACGTAAACGAAACAAACGCATTTACCTCTACATCACAGTTTTGACTAAGCACACTCTGATGTTGCTTGGTCAAAACTGTGACCATTTCCGACCGCACATAAAACTGCCAGAGCTCAAAATGTGCTTTTTTTATAGGCCTTAAAAATTATAAGTCTTCTCTGTACGTATAGTCTGCGTTTATCGATTGAGTTAGGAATTATATTACACAGGAATATTACAAAACACTTGGATATAAAACAGCTTTGTTGTGTAATTACTTTTTACATTTTTATTTAAACATATGATTAATTGTTTTTTTTGATAGTTTGTTTACTTTGGGAAGTTAGATAAATAAGGTATGAAGTTTACTCTGTTTTAATTAATAAATGTCTCATTCAACATAATCTGATTTTTATTAAAGATGACAGAACATGGTGGCAGCGCTCAATTAATGAGCAACAAGTCATCTTTGTGTGTATTTAATCCACCAAATCAATTTGATTTTAAAAACCCTGCAACTTGGGACAGATGGATAAAAAGATTTGAAAGATACAGCACAGTATCAGGGTTAGACAACTCATCGGATGATGATCGGATACAACACTCATCTACTGCATGGGAGAAGATGCTGAAGACATCTTGACAGCAAGCAGATTGACTGAAAAGGAAAAGGGAGACTACAAGATGGTCAAATCTATGTTTGAAGAGTTCTTTATAGGTAAATTGTATTTGGAACACACTTCCAACGACGAACCAGCAGTTGAAACAAATCTTGGAAGAACAGAGAAAATGAAAGGAGTGCAAGTTGTTATACAGGTGCATAAAAGATGGATGGCCTCAATACAAAGAAGACGTTCCTCCAGAAATAAAGAAGTGGTGGTCACTGCAAGGAGAGTTGACGATTATAAAGGATATTATATGCAAGGGAGACAGAATCGTTATCCCACACATTCTTCGTAAGGAAATGCTCAACAGAATTCATGATGGTCATCTTGGAATTGTGAGGTGTTTGAATCGTGCTAAAATAAGTATTTTCTGGCCTGGAATAACCAATGAAATTAAACATATGATAGAAAATTGTGAGAAATGCATTAGTCACAGTAACACGCGGAAATTGCATTTGATTCCTACAGAAACACCACAAAGACCTTGGCAAAAAGTGGGCATGGATCTCATGGAATGGAAAAAGCAACAGTACTTAGTTATTGTGGATTATTTTTCTAGATATATCGAGCTGGCAAAGATGAATAACATCACATCTCATCAAGTCATTCAACAAACCAAATCAATATTTGCTCGTTATGGGATTCCTGAAGCAGTGTATACTGACTCTGGAACACAGTTTGTGAAATCTGCTGAGTGGAACCAATTTGCAAACACATGGGGATTCATTCAATTATCAAGCAGCCCTTACTACCATCAGAGTAATGGTGAAGCCGAACGAGCTGTCCAAACTATGAAAAACATGCTGGATAAATGTGATGATCCACATCTCGGACTCTTAACGTACAGGGCAACGCCAAACAGTTCAGGATATAGTCCCGCAGAATTGCTCATGGGGAGAAAAATACAAACTAGACTGCCAATTTTAGGGAAATGCCTTGAACCTAAGAACGTAAACATCGCTGATTTCAGAAGAAAAGATATGAAAACAAAGAATATCAAAGAAGACATTATAATTCAAAATTTAGAACCTGTGATAGCAAAGAACTTCAACCAGGAGAAAAGGTGTATGTGAGGGACAGAAACACATATGGAACGGTTGAACGGAAAATTTCTCCCCATTCATATGTTGTTCAGACGCCATCAGGCAGTTTTCGTCGCAACATAACAATGCTCCGCCAACCTCAGTCTCAAACTCAAGAAGGAACGATTACTCTTCAAAACATAGATGGCGAAAGAGAGGTCCAATCATCAGAAGAAAATAACGGAAATCATGTTTGCATGCAAAACAACACACTGAACCCAGATCTTGTCACCAGATCAAGATATGGACGATCAATAAAGCCACCTGTGAGGCTAAATTTCTGAAACAAGTTTTTAAAAGAAACGGAAAGGGAGATGTTGTGTAATTACTTTTTACATTTTTATTTAAACATATGATTAATTGTTTTTGTTTTGATAGTTTGTTTACTTTGGGAAGTTAGATAAATAAGGTATGAAGTTTACTCTGTTTTAATTAATAAATGTCTCATTCAACATAATCTGATTTTTATTAAAGATGACAGAACAAGCTTCAGCTGCTAATACATGTCATAATATTAACAAAACAGATGTATGTAATCCCTCATGTTTTTTTTCAAATTGTGAGCATGTTGAGGTCCCTAAATTGTAAAATCAGAAAATTCAAAGGTAAAAGCCGTTATTTGTTAGAGTACGTTCAACCTTCATATTTATAGCTGGATTTAAAATATACCATATCAACATCTAGCATGTGATTTTAAATAAAGTATAAGCAACACATGTTCTATGTAAACAAAGCAGACGTTTTTGGATCCCAATGCTTTTTAAATAGTAGATATTTTACGTTATTTCTCGTTTTCTAGGGAATTTCAAACAATTTCACTATTTTTCTCGCCATCACGGAATAGAGACCTTAAATTTGAGCCCTCTCCCATCTTTTACGACTTGCCAAACGCACACTTTTGACGCAAAGAATCGCCTTACGAAATTAAATATATGATGATATACAGGGTGTTCATAAAAAAACCCTTACAGACTTCGGGATATGGTTACTTACATCAAAACTAAGAAAAAAGTTCCTATAAATATGGGTCCCAAAATGCTCGGTTATCCGCCTGTCGGTCTGTATATGTTTTTAACATGACTTTGCATAACTTTGGAACTACTGAAGATGTTAACTTCAAACTTGGTACGTATATGCTGACTATTAGGACTTATTTTTGTGCGGAGTATCAAGGTTTTACTTTGTACCATTTTAAAATGGCGACCATTTTTATATTTTAAAGCTTAATATCTTAAAAACCGTAAATTTTACAAAAATCGTACAAGAAACAAAAAAGTTGCGCAATTTTATTTCCTACAAAACAAATAAAGATTATTAAGATCGAACCACAATTAACGGAGTTATTGCAATTTTTCCATCAGAATTAAAGCAAATTTGTTATAACTACCATAAACAAACATGTATTCTTGTAGGATAAGCGAGATATAGAATTTTACTTATTTCCCATAAGGTTAACATTGGGACAACGTACTGTGTTTACCACCCTCAATATCTCGGCAACCAATGGACATAGAGCAGTGATTGAAAATACTAAATTGTTTTTTTTTTTGAGCTGAATTTAATGTTGGTAACAAAAAGTTGATAACTTTTATTTTTATATGTAAAAATCTCAAAAAACCCATTTTTGGGGGTTAACCCCCAAAAAATGGGGGTTAACCCCCATTACCCCCCTCCGGTTGTCCGATCGGGCTGTCTTACGAACTCGGCTGAATAATTACTACCTTACACGTCCATGCCAAATTTCATTAGGATCGGACCATTTTTAGGCGAGTTATCGTGCTTAAACACACACACACACACACACACACACACACACACACACACACACACACACACACACACACACACACACACACACACACACACACACACACACACACCCACACACACACACTTATGAAAATGAACGAATAGTGTTTTTTGCTTCTGGGGGCCCGAAAACGAAAAATTATCATGGTCTCGGGCTTAGGTCTTATCATGAGCACTACGGTAATAGCTTCTTCCCTATGGGGGAAATTCACTAAACGTATTATTAACACATGACCAATGTACATCAACACAATATGTTACATTCGTATGGGTAATACTAGTTAGTGGGCTCTTACACCAGCAAATACGTTTAACAACTGAGTCATGGCTCGAGAACGGCTACATTACATACATTACTTTAAATGGCGAGTAAACCATACTTATTGGATTTTAAAGTTTAATTTATCATGTTAAAGATAATGTTACTTAGTTTTCCAAATATAGGTATAGTGCGACGTAGTAAAAAACCAGTTTTTCTAAAATGATGGTCTTAACTAGCATATGTAGTACCATTGAATATTTAATATTCAATGGTAGTACTCTTTTACACTTTTAATGTCCAATATATTGCTTCAGAGACTGATATAATGTCGTCACTCATTCGCATAATAGTCCAAACGTTGATGAATGTAGTAAATATTTCTTCGCGGGGTCGGCGATCAGCGCGTGCAATATATTTTAATTTAGAGAAAATAATTCTATTGTACCTTGAAGATATACAAATTCAACACTGGGTTCGCAAAGTACATTTTGTATTTCCTTAATTTTTTCAAGGCCACACTTAAAAGTGTGACCTTGATTTTTACATTCCGAGTTATTTTAGCTCAAAATATCAACTAGTTAAAACTCTCTATTTGAACTCGAACGCCAATTACTCTTGTATTTTTTACGATATCGGAAAAATGAAAATGCATATATTGAGGAATTCATTTCTTTTCATTTTGATACGTGGCTTATTGTCGACCGTTGAAAAATAACGTCAGGGTATGGTTTCTCGCAATATTGTAGTCCGCAAAAATAACGACAACACCCTTATTTGCGAGAATGCAATCCAAGCATAATTTTCGATAGAAAATCACAACGCAATATATGAAATTAAAGAGGATTAAAAATCCTACAAAGTATTACCATTTCATTCTACGATATACGACATCTGTAAGAGTAATTAGACTCTGAATTTACATAATCGCATTTACCTAATTAACATCATGTAAAAATCATCTGCTGAAATTTAGGTGTGGTTTCTCTTTTACTTTTCTTAAAATTGTGGAAGAAAATTGTAATATTTTGCATTATTTTGTCTCTTTTTTAATTCCATATATATAGTTTTGATTTTCGAATGAAAATTACCGTCAAATCATTGACATTATAATCAATTATTCATACTTTAAAATCCTATCCTATTTTATGAGGAATGTATTCTTATTTGTTTTGTTTACACGATTCTCTCAAAAACGGCTCCAACGATTTCCTTAAAATTTTAGAAATAAGTTACTTTTGGCTCAAAATCGTGTTATATGCAGGTTACTTAGCCAAGGAAAATTTAACTGGGTAAAAAAAAGTTGGTTGGAAAGCTTTAAAATTGTAACATGGATTAATTTGGGATAGCTAATTTGGCAACAAACTCACAAAGAGAAAGTAATCACCAACAAAAATCGTCTATCCACCAATATTTAATGTAACAGTAAAACATATAAGAACTATTCGTAGGGTAAAACTGGGATAAAATATTAATTACCGAGCAAGGATCGGTCCTCTAGGTGCTTACTAAAATTCTGCAAGAAAAGGGAAAATTATTTATAAAAGTAAATCTAACATACTGTACTTACATGATAGAAAAACATGAATAGTAAAATAAATTGATAAAACAATTTACGTACATGCCCCAAGTACATCTGTAGCATCGAGTTT
This sequence comes from Flexamia atlantica, assembly GCA_035578135.1. Classification (NCBI taxonomy): domain Eukaryota; kingdom Metazoa; phylum Arthropoda; class Insecta; order Hemiptera; family Cicadellidae; genus Flexamia; species Flexamia atlantica. The sequence continues at coordinate 40,349,257 of JAQJVK010000004.1, forward strand.
CTAAGAAGTACCTACCCCAGACCACAGCCCGGTCTTGGAACACCAGCTCCCCAGGCTGGAGACCCCTGGTGGCGAAGACCCCGCGACCTCCGTACGGCGACGACCCCAGGGTCCAGGAGTCCTCGGTCACCCCCAGGGTGCGGGCCAGGTACGCCCTGAGGACGGCCTCCGTGCGCGCGGGCATCGCGGGGGAGTGTCCGGGACTGGCGGGGTAAACACTACACTGGGCAGCCGTGCACAGAGACGGCGGGGGACTGACCGAGTGAAGAGTGTAGACAGCCGTGCGAGGTAGCGGGGCGTCTGCGCGCTAAGCTAAGCCAAGTTATAGTGAAAGTCAAACAACTTGGCCCTGTCCACCCATATTTCTATTGTAAATTATTATGTTATTTAATGGCAAATAAAAATCTTGAATCTTGAATCTTGGAGGTGTCAATTTTAGCATGGGGCTTATTGACAGCTGGGCTACGTCATTTGATTCGACCTGTAGTCAAATAACATGGCTCATTGGCCCATTCCACTCATAAGAGTAATGTTAGTGTTAGCAACATAAAATAAAACAACATAAAACATGCAACATAAAACATTTTATAGCAACATAAAATATATGTTAGTTTTTGGCTTATGGAGGCCAGGGCGTGTTATTTGACTCGGCCTCTAGAAGTATTTGTGATTGGTTACGTTATTAAGCTAAATCACAAGGGAGTCAAAGTTTTTTTTTAGTTAAAATTGAGTTGGTTGAGTTTTGTTGGTTGAATTTTCTAATAGTTGTGTAAGTTTGAAGACGGTTCAAATAGTTTTTTGCATCGTGTTATGCTTAAAATTTATTTGTTTATAGATTGATTTTTTGATGTTGCCAAGTCGATCTTTTTTAGATAGATGAGCTACTCTCTAAAGTGGCTTGATAAATTATCTCAGCTGAAACCAAAAGGATGAGGTACCCGAAAACAATACAGCTTTAAAGAACAAATTAAAAAATATATGTTCTTTTTCACTAAAATGACACTTAAGATATCGGTATTCAATCTATAACTTTTTGATTACAATAATTTATACTAAAACTATAACAATTTTTGTGTCGAAGTTCACGGGTTATTGTCTAGTCAGGCTTAGAGACAAAACAAGATGCTACTCTTCTAATCCAAAATTAAGTAAATTGTTGTTGGATCATTTTTTTAAATACAAACGAAATTTAATTCCTTTAGATGAATATGAATTTTACTCAGTTTAATATTATTTTACGGAAATTACTCAGTTTTTGTTCATAACTGCTTTATTTCATTAAATTTAATTTCCAAGAATTGTCAGTCTGTACGGGGAACCCAAAATAAAAAAAAGAAAACCACATAAAACCACAGATTTGTTATGTAACAGTCGACAAGGGCTTAGAAATAATGCCAGGGGTTCTTAGCATTTTCAAAGTTGTGGCTTTGAAATGTTTTATAATGCATGCAATGAGCTCTTTTGATTGAGTTTAAACAAATCTCCTCAGTAAAAACAAATCGGTTAAAGTAGTCACATCAAGTTCATATAAAATACAAAATATCCCCACAATAAAAACAGTTCTATTGTTGAATGAACCAGTAAAGCTAAGCTTGTGGTTTAGAATTTAAAGTGGATTTAGTTTACGAAATTGGTCTTGGCATTTCACAGATTACAGGCTTTTACGCGGCGGTTGTTCGGTCGTTTGAAGTAATTTCTCACTAGCTTCAGTTGAGGAAAATATTTGTTTAACTACATTTATATATCTGCTTGTCAAGACCACTTTTTCATTTAAGTAGGTTTTTAGAATTTAGGTCGAACATATATTTTACTCCTTTCTAAGTTTTAGATTATATTAAAAATAATTAACTATATGTAATGTAATAAGCATCATAATTAATTAGTGCCTCAGTTCGGTGTTCTGTGTTATATTACACAGACGGGCATGTCATTACTTATAAACATCATAAATCAAAATCACCAACAAAAAACACTTTTAAACAAATGAAAACTTTGATGATACAACACAGTTTACTTTGGCAGACAAATGATTGTTCGACGACTTTTTTAATTTGAATTAAGGCTTCAAATACTTAAAAACCTTTTTTAAAATTTAAATAATTTTTACTTTACATTATTTTGGGAAAGTATTTGGCAAATACATATCATTCCGGCATTAAATCACAGCATTTAGAATTCGTGCAGTTGAATGAGATTTTGAGATCTGGGTATTAAAAATAAACAAAAATCATTAGGGACATTCAAGATGAACCCAAAAAAGTTCACTTTTTCTTTAAAAAAATAAAAGAAAAACGCACTGCTTTCCCCACTCGTTGTTTGTATTTTCATATTTATTATTGTGTTCAGCACCAATAAGTCTTCTAAGTTTTCATTTGTGTGGGCAGCCAGGGCATCCTTGAAGTAAGCAAAATTAGCTCATTAGTTTAGTAGGGGTTGGTCGTTTTAAGACTTTCTAACTTACAGGCTAATGGAAAATAAATCAAAATTTTACTTTCAAGTATTTTACACAAAACACTCCTTGGGCAAATGGATATTTTCTTAAAACGTTATCTTTTATATAATCAATGTTTGTTTATCATCACACTACTATTGGTTTTATAGTCAGTTACAGTGCTTGATTTGTAAAAAGTGAGGTACCGGAACTGTAATTTGCCAGTTCGTACAAACCCCCCCCCCTTATCATTCTTCCGCTCAACAAAGTAGTATTTGTCCATGTGAATAATTAGGTCGATTTAAAAAGTCAAATTTGATCTAACTCAAATTTTTTATAAGTAAATTTAAAACCAACAACGCATTACTTTACTAAAAAATAAATTCTCTAAAAAAATCTAAATTTTTTATGACGCCTTGTGCGAGTATTCAGGTGTTTTTAGCGAGTTCAATATTCGGCTTAACTCAAGACTAGACAAAAGAGCGCTAATTTCAGGCCGAAACTCCGCGCGTAATTTCCGTACATTTAAAGCGATTGTTATTTTCGGTAAGATTAAACCGGCCGAGTACACGCTATCGTCACTTCCGACAAATACTCCGGCCGGTTACACATTATCCTCTCTTATGGCAAAATCTCCGGCCGCTCATACGCGATCGTCTTTAGCGGTATATTCTCCGGCCAATCATACGCGATCGTCTTTAGCGGCATATTCTCCGGCCGATCATACGCGATCGTCTTTAGCGGCATATTCTCCGGCCGATCATACGCGATCATCTTTAGCGGCATATTCTCCGGCCGATCATACGCGATCGTCTTTTGCGGCATATTCTCCGGCCGATCATACGCGATCGTCTTTTGCGGCAAATTCTCCGGCCGATCATACGCGATCGTCTTTTGCGGCAAATTCTCCGGCCGATTACACGCGATTTTCTTGTGCGGCAGTCTCCGTCCGATTACACGCGAACGTCTCTTACGACAAATACTCCGGCCGATTACACACGATCCTATCTCGTGCCAAATTCTCCGGCCGATTGTACGCGATTGTATTTATCGGCAAATTATCCATCCGATTACACGCGATCGTTTCTTGCAAAACATACTCCGGCCGATTACATACGATCGACTCTTGCGGCAGAAAGAGGTCCCGGAACGCCGTTCCGCTGCGTTCCGCCGTAAATCAAACACTGGTCAGTTATATTTAATTATTTTCCTCCAGAGAAAAATGGAGAACCCTCTTATTTTATTCAGAGACTTGTTCTTGGCTATCGCACCGAAACGACAAAATATGTGGACATATGGAAATACTAGGAGGATGAAGGCAAGATGGATGCTTCTGTCCTTCCTTGCGCTCCCTGGTCCAAGGCTGCCAACATTATACGAAATCGATTGCATCGAAACGCTAACACACCACATTATCATTATTATTATTATTTATTTTTTTAGAATGTAGCCCACCAACATTATTATATAACATTATTATATTATTATTGTATAACATTATTATATTATTGAGGATATTGGTTAAGAAGATTATACAGCTTGAAAAAGACAAACTACTTAATCGTGGCTCCGTTGAAATAAGTTATAAAAATGTATAATCTATTATACCGCTGAAGGCATAAGTTAATAACATCAAAATTAGTAATTTTGGGGTAATGAGTGTTAGTTAAATGAATTTTTTACAAACAAATAACGAGTTTTGTTCTTCACCAAACTCAAAAAGCCGTTCAAATCTGCTTTTGTTTTTAAGTACCCAAGCTTTAACACGGTTTTCGTGAGGCATAGCAAAATAATTGTCCATTTATTTTGACAAGGAAAGATAGAATTTGATCAACTAACTCGAAACAAAACTGGTTTAAAATCTAAAATAACCAAAACATCCCCTAAAGGGTGTTTATAATATGGTTATTCTCTTTAGAAGAATTTAAACAAAAATGTTTCTTCTTTTACCGTGTCATAGTTTAAATTACCTGGCCGCCTGAATTCGTTATCACGGCGGATTTGGGCATTACGTGAATAGAAAAAAAACATTCTAAAAACGCACTAATGTTTATTCTTAAGTCGATTTGAAATTTGCAGGTGCAAATGAAATGCTATGACACACGAAGACAGACGTTCTGGAAGTGGCCCAGGCTAAAACCGTCTGACACTCGGTCTTGAGGAAAGAGATTTTATTAATTCCGGAACCGGAAACTCCACCTGTTTCTTTTCATCAGGTTTGCCAACATCAAAATAAATATTAGGTATTAAGAACTCCTTCCTACTCTGTAAAAGTCATTTACGAGCAAAGTATAAAATGCTGTATATTACGTTGTAACTGAATTAGTTGAAAACATGTAAAAAAAATAATCATAACAAATGTTTGCAAAATCAGCTGTAAGGAGAACATACAGATTGAAGATTGCATATCGAGATAGTATTACTAGAGATGGCCATAAGCTCGTTACACCCAGGTACTAATTTGGAAGTCAAATAACATAAATATATGAGCATTTTATTTAAGAGGGTAGCGGCCTTTTTTGAGGTCACAGTTCCGAGGCCGAGTGCGCTACCAACTGCGCCGCCGACTCACCAATTCGCAAGAGATATCAAATTAATTTGCAAAATCCATTCAAATGTATTAACAACTAGTTTTATATAGAAAATGCTAAATTTCGATCAATATGCAACTGAGCGCTGCCTGAGCGGCTGAACCAATGCACTTATAGACACGAAATTAGGCACAAACTTGTATACTCCTTAAACAGTTAAAGCACCTGCTATGAAAGAATTTTGAAATTCCCGCAGTGGTCCGCCTTAAGGGGGTCAAAGTTTGTGGGTTTCCGTTTTTGGGGAACATTTCGATTACCCTTTTCATATGTTGACTCTTGTATGTTATGTAATGTAAATCTGCAGCTGTTTAATAGAAATATCCGGATAAGCGGGTTATCATCAGTTATTCCCAAGCAATAAAAAGGCTCTCAATACATTCCTGAGGGACTCGCTATATATTGCTTTTATTGTAGGCTTAAAGAAGCCATTTTGGGTTTATGTGAAGATCGACTCTTTTCGCTCCGTGGTTTAGTGGTCAATATATTCCAAATAAATGTGCTCTATAAATCGAGAACAGCTTTAAAATAGAGTATTTACCATTTTAGAAGGCAATTAGCCATTAAATAACAAGATTTAGTTTTTTTATTTTGATTATGATTTTTGCGGACATTTGCCATCACTGAATAGTAAAAAAATGACAATAGTGACAATAGTGATGGCAAATGTCCGCAAAAATCCTAATCAAAATATAAAATCACCATCACCAACAATGAATTTCAAACAAAGGAAGATTTAGTTAATTGTCTGGTCTCTTTAAAACCTTATCTACGAATCCCGCAAATATTTCGCTCTCGTCAGAGACCAAAGTATGTTATTTGGTCGCTGGACGTCATCAGTAAAACTAAATCGTTGCTGCAGGCCTTTGATTGTTGGAAAAACACCTTGGAGGAAAATAAAACTTTTATTTCAATTCATATTTAATGTTATTTTTAGTTTTTCAAAATAAAAAATAAATTGAAATAAAATAGAAAACTATGTTAATTATTATTCTCATGCAATGAGGAAGTTGTGGGGAATAAAAAATAGTAACTTGTTGTAAACGTCTCCTGAAGTGAAATTTCACAGATATCAAATAAATAGTTAATCGGATGAAGATTAATACGAACGATATTTCGGTATAGTAACATACTTAATGAAATCTGTAATGCCGTATGTTCGTGCAATTAAGTGTTCAACTTGAAAGTGAAAAAGAAAGTCGATTATATGTATATTTTAATATAAACATGATGGATCTTTGAAATCCATTCGTCACCTAAGACTGAAAAAGGCAGTAAAGCATACATCAAAACAATGAAATTAGGGTTACTTAAAAAAAGCAACTAATTAAAAGCCTACAAATTAGCAGACTGCATTTTTTACTGAAAGTCCCAGCCCGACGACGATTATCTCGTAAAAATCAACCGATATTAATTCGTATTTGAGAACAAGAATGAATTAAATTATCACCGATAATTTATATCAGGTGACAGTAACAAAGTGAGAAACTACCTGGTGCATAATAGACGAGATTATAATTAGTTTGGCAGTCACTTAGGCGGGTGATTGGCTCAATCAGGGCGAAAATAGATAAGAGGCTGGGCCAAGTGGAGTCAAGGTCCGCGTGTGTCGAGCTCGCTCCGTGACGTCACCGTTGGATTCATTTTTCTACTTGTGCGTCACAAACAGGTTTGACATGATGCGAAGTTAAAAAAACTGTCGCTACACTAATGTGAAATAACCTGCTTTCGTTGTGTTTTTATCACCTGCTAAAATTAATCATTACTAGGTAGCCTGTTGCTTGAAATCGAGCAATATTTAGATATTGATAAGATCAATTTTAGTAATTGATATATTTTAATGATAGTGCTTTAAGATTAGGAAGCTGTGCATGGACAACGTGATCGATACTATCGACTTCTTGGATCCAGTCTTGTTCATCCAAAGTTAATAAAATACGTGCATGTGGTAATCCACGTTTCTGAAACTATAATTTATATATCCGCATCACACAATAAATTAGCATTTTCGAATAAATGTTTTTTAATCCTGGTATTTGCTCCTTTAACTTGCCGTGAAAAACTCTTGCTATTAAATCAGGTCGAAAATATGCCAAGCTCCAGGTTCCAAATTTCAGGTCACTTAGAATTACATGACATTGTTACGAATAAAAAAGGTATCCCAACCCGTTGAACGATAGCTATTACGTCCAGGTAGTTTTGGTTCATATTTGGTGGTGTTCCTATGAATGGAGAAGGGAGGATTACCTAATTACTTCAAATACGTCAGTTTTACTGGTTAGCTTGCTGTTGGACGAAGTCTGTTACATTTAAAAACATATCTACACGCAGTTGGAAGATTCCGAATCAAAGCCAAGTCGAGTGCCTTATATCCTCACATACATAGTAACCACCCAATGTAAAAGAAGCTTTTCCGACCTATGCAGAAAAAAATCCCGTACAGCAAGTCGAAAAGAGGAATACTGCAACATGATTAGATTGTTGCGCACTACAAAGGTTCCTTGAGCATGTTTCAAACCTACATACCAGCCATTATCTCCATTTGGAAATAAAAGAGGATAGGCCATGGAATCAAGAGGAGGTTCAAGAAATGAAGTACTATGTTTTCCTCGCCAGGCAGAGCACCGTCAGCAGCCCGAAATGTAGCTACTACGTCCGTCGTGATTGCTTGATTGAATTGTCTTTGGTATGTATTTTTGTCATTAATAATGTACATAGTAACACCTTTGGCGCCAGTCTATTTATAAATCCAAGCCATTGTTTAAAAAGAGCGAGCATGTTGATTCACTCAGGTACTTACCGATTTCCTGCATTAGCTGACCGTCATGATTATTTTTATTTGCTTCAATTACCATTCTTTAGTCAGGCGTATTAACGTTATATAAATATACCTGAGTGTACTTAAATTTTTGGTTTTCTTCAGAAAGTCTCAAATCGATGATAAAAAATATCGTGAATTGGAAAGTTATATACACCTCCTACGATGGATTCATCTATATGTGCTATAGAATTCACCATCACAAATGAAGAGTTGTAGGATCTGATGTTGTCTAGGCAGTTTTTATTTGTTTTTTTTTTTTTTGTTTCCCAGGAACTGACTCCGTCAATGAGATGTTTAATACATTGTTATTGGGTATATATTCTTCTAAATTCACTTAACTTTTATGGCAACACAGATTAAATAAATGTCCTTAACGTTCCAGTTTTTTCACCTTAAAGTGTTTTCCTCTGCAATGATTCAAAATAAGTCCATATTTTCTAGTGAGAACGGTAGTTCTTTGGCAGACATTCGCTTTCCTCAATTTCTGGGGATCTATGTTGTGTTCTTCATTAATTAGCAAACGAACGTTTCTCATGTAGTTGAGATGATTAGTTCTTAAAAAGCGGATATCTCTTTTATTTATAATTGGTGGCATATATTGTGACCTTTCTAAATATCAAGTTTAATTTTTTTTTAATATTTTCCATTTAATTAGTTAGCTAGAACTTGTTTGCAGAACTAAACATTTATTTGTGATAGGTAAATAAAAACAAACCATGAAACACCTGCTGATTACATGTGACTTAAATTGCGCATACGGTCAATATGTAAACAAATCCTATCTTGTATAAGAATAATATGGTAACTTTGAGGGCCACTGGGCCAAAGCCCTTTACAGACATTGAGCTCATGTTAAGGGACGCACAACTTCAGAGTGAGCTCTTTAAAATGATACATAAAACGTCAAAATCGGTTGAAAAATGTAGGAGGAGTTCTACTGACAAAATAACCCCTACCAAATTAATTATGTATATCGAATTTGGATATAGATACAGATAGATTGTTTACCAAGCGAAAACAATGTTTACTATTTTTATTTTATTTTTCGTATACTCCGTTCCACTTTCACCTTTCAGTACAAATATGGGAGACGTGATGGGCAAAGATGGGGTGAGTCCCACTCACCTTTCATATGGGGAAATATATATTCTATTGTACCTTTGCTGAGTGTATTTGTTCACTAAATCCATATCTTCTGTTAATACAATCATCAGCTAATTATCATTTCATGTGGCTAATACAACCTAAATTGTCATTTCAAACACATGGCTTGTGTAAATACCATACTGAAAGGTTAATGTGGAATTGAGTATTGTACCTTTGACTTTTATAGTCAAAGACTTGACTTGCCAAAAAGACAACAGCCTGCTAAAACAAAATAACCCCAAAAACCTGCCTCTGCCGAGTCATAAACTTAATCTTAATTAATTAATTATTAATTTAAACCCCCTCAGGGGGAGATTTAGCTGCCGTGTTTTCTTGCCTACGCTAATCGTAATATAACCTCCTAGGGATAAAAAGATCATTTATTTGATGCCACCTTTGATGGTGATATCAGCTTTTAAAAAGTATCTGGTAACGATTTTTTTTAATGAGTACCACTGTCTGGAATATTTTTGGAATCTTCGTTTTGTTTTTAAGAAATATCTAATTGAATGCTATCTAACTATCTCAAATTTTATGTGAGAGATTATACCCTAATTTCATGTAATTTATCCCTAATAGAATTAGCCAATTAAGCTCATTAGCCTCCTTTTAGCTTCCATATTTTTTCTTCATGAACGTTATTGACGCCTGTTCGCGGTCTGGTGTAACATTCTCATTAGTAACTAAAAGAAATAAAAGGGATTTAACTATTATGAAAGTTGTTTCATTTGATTTTTGGGTCCAACTAATATTGATTGAACCTCTTAGATGAAACTTTGCCCTCTTAACGTGTTGTTATGAATCAGTTCCAAGAATATGGTTCCATTAAACCTGGTATATATATATTTTTTTTCTCTTTCGGGCAGTTATAAAAAGCAATTGATTGTATTTAGTTCTCCCTAATACAAGAAGTATTCAGCATAAATACAAATTTATAAATACAGCAATAAAATAAACATGAGGGATTTATTTAGGACTTAGTTACGAGTTGAATTAGAAAACATAGTATAAACCTCGAAAGTTAGATTGTTGAATCTATTCTCTTGAAATATGTTGCTTATTTTGAATGGAGACTTTAATTTTCATTAAAACCCTATCCTCTAAAAACATTGATCGCTAAGATTTTATTGACTATATTTAAAGTATTTTCAAAAATGTATTTCAAAAGTAGATTTGTTTGATTGTTAAATAATTATAATAAGACACTCCCGTTTGATTTGTGCTACGAACTTGTATATGAAAGACAGTAAGTTAATTTATTGGTATCTCCTCAGCGGTCAACTTTGCCACTTCACCACGTTGAGAGCGAATGAGCAAATACTTAGACGTATTTAAAGTTTCAGTAAGTTCTGATGGTAAAACTCAAACTTGATGTACCCGTACTTCCAACTGTAGGGGAAAATCATAAGTATCCAACAAGACATGGCACAAACTTCCTTCTCCCTCAAATCCGCCTATCATTGACTGGAAGAGAAGCGGTAAATGGCGCTAAAAAAGTTTTTTTTTTACAAACTGCCGAACAATCTAAAAGACTAACACCTAGTCCATCTCTTTCAGAAAATCTAAAATAATTCGACAATTTCAAAACATTCAAAAGCTCTTTTAAGCTCTTCCTTTTAGAAAAAGAGGCCTGATTGACCAATTCTTTTACCAAGTTGTTTCATTTATTTTATTTTACTGTATTGTTTATTTATAGATGATTGAGGTACAATTGTAAAATATTGTACCTATTCAGAAAACAAATGACTATGACTATGAATATGACTGTGACTGTGAATGTGACTATGACTACCTCTGCTATTGCCACAAACAATTTTATCAATTGCACCATCCATTTCACAGTGTACCGCATTAAGAAAAGGGTAATATAAAAACAACAAAATTAGTTATTTGTTATTTTATGTATACAGAGTTGTCATAAATATAATTTACAAGTGCAAAATTCAGTGAAAACGACCGATCATTCGAATCGATCGAAGTAACTAACTGGCGACTTCAGTCGGCTATAAAAAGATATGTAAACAAAGTAGATTGAAACATAAATCAGAATCTAGACACAATTTCTTAACCTAATATCATTGTTCAGCTTAAGGCCAATGCAAAGAAACGGCAACAAGAAGAATGGTCAGTTCCAAAGCAGTAGGCCTAGTTATTTACAATGCCACACGCTGAATGAAACTTAGACAACAGCTAAGAGTTGAAAAACGTTCTGTTACAAAAAAAGTTCACTATTAACTATTTCTAAGTCGGAAATGTCATTAGCAAAACATAAAACACATGATATGATCCCAAACAGCTGAGAGCTGGTGCGAGTTAGTGGTCCCAGCGAATCCTACACCTACAGTGACGGTTGTCTTCGGTGTCAAGTTGAAAACGGTACGTTGTAATTCAGAGGCTTAAAAATATTTAGTTACGAGCTACCATGGACAATAAATGTAGCCATAAAACAAGTATGTTAAAAACAAATTAAGTGAAATAGTCAATAGTAAAGGGCCAAAGAATTTCAAGCAAACAGTTTTTGGCTCCGTGGACTAACTAGAGACCCTTAAAAAGGCACATCAAAACGTTGGGACTCTTAAATAAAATAAAAAAATAACCACCTTAATAAACTGTATCTTTAAATGTAAGATTAGTCACAAATCGACGATTAAAAAAATGTATATAAGTTAAATATTTAAAAATAACTTAAAATTATTTTTGATACTTTTACAAATTTATTACATACCATCTGTGTGTAAGGATTTATGTTTATTAATTTTAGGCCCAACATAAATGGAATCGATGCAAGATGAGATATAATTGGCTGATTGAAATAGCATAGGTATCGCTTTTATTCTATAAAGACTTTGGAATATTCCTTACTCAGTTCATACATGAAAATATGTAAATCAATTAAACTATGCTAGTTTGCATTCAATTTTTTAAACGTGTTAACGTTTAAGACATTTTAAAACCTTACCGCATATAAGAGGCAGGGGAAAAAAATACTACTATTTCATTAAGATTTAAACTGATCTTTAACCATTAACAACTTTACACGTAAGACAACCATTCACATTTCAAACAAGACAAAGTCAAAACTATTAAAGAATGCGCCACATCAGGTCATATTTCTCAATTCTCACGGTTTTCTTTCACCCTGTGTCAAATAGTATTAGTGCTATTATATTAAAAATGAAACACAGAGAAAAGGCAAAAGAGCAGTTTTGATTTTAAATTTTGAGTTAGATTTTAAATGTTAAAATAAAACCAATTAATACAATAAATTTGCATGCGTTGTTTTAATAATTTTGTATTTGGACTTAATGCACAAACTTAAACGATTAAATAACATCTAAAATATATATATACACGTTTAGACTAGGTTGTGTCAAATAAATGTTAATTTGTCGGTATTAAAAAAGTAAAATTAAAAACATTATGATCTAATACTTTACAAGTAGACTAAGTAGGTATACCTCCATTTCTGGAACGTAAAGTTAATATTAAATGGAAATTGTGCTCTTTGATTTGATTAGTATACTTATAGATTTCATGTTATTATGTTGTGGGGTAACAGTCTTGTTGAAAATAAATTGTAAAGCCTATATTTGAAAAAGTTGGTAATTACAAAGAGTTGAAGCAATTCAAAGCAAAACAAACAAGACAAGTCAAATACAACATGCATCTGACCCATGATGCATTTTAGTTACCAGTATGTATAGGAATGTTATTTTAAGGCTTTAACTGTTTATGTATTCGTAGCTTTGGGATAGAAATATTAAAAGGGACAAAATATGATATAAACAATTTCGATGAGAAAAAAACTTGTGAGACTGTAAACCTATTCTCTCCAAGTCTACCTTTCAGCATTCAACACATTCAACTGAAAATGTAATAGGAACAGTGTTAACATCACCAATATACGAGTTTAAGAAGATAACAGTATTAAACTTTGTAACATTATCTACAAAAACAAAAAAATAAATAAATTCTTCCACAATCTTTAACGAACATGTAGGCTTAGAATTAATTATTAAAATATGCACAGTAGAGTTTCAAACATATCACTTTCTAAAATTTCAACAAGGTATAAACCTAATGTACAAACAAGCGTCTTACGATATACTCGGGGAATATGCTGTACAAGTAACTAGGCCCTATATATTACATAGTTCCGAAACACACGAAAGATTTATACGCTTATCTTCATAACAACAATAATAATTTATACGTGGAACCCGCTTTTCCAAATCCATGAGTTCTCAACTCACTCTGAACAATAAATTAAACCGATAAAAAAGGAAACTTTACAAACACATAACATTAAAACATCTATTTTTGAACATTTATGTTTATTTCTTCAAAACTGAAATGTATTTTGAGGTGATCATTATAGACAATAGCTTTGAATACAAAGTCAAATGTATGGGCCAAGAATTGCAAGGATATTACAATCACTTATTTTGTACTTATCAAACTCATTTGTCATATTATTTAAGGAATGGTTTGATACTTAATCAAGACTGAAATACAACCCCTATTAATGAAAAGTAATGTAGAAATAAAAAGTAAACTATTGTTTTGGTTTTGATTGGATCCCTCTCTGTTTTAAGAATAAAAAATATCTGTGAAAAATATAAAATTTAATACTTTTTGAGTGTTCAATTACACGTGCATTACACACTCACATGCATGATACATGCCTCAAATATGATAAATAATTACACTTGGTACAAGATTACCTTTCTAAGAGTATTCAAAAATTACTCGATTATTAAAAAAATAACAATATGGACACTTTTAAATAAAATTATGTTTTAAAGCTGTGTATTTTCTAATTTTTACTTTTTATTACGTACCTTACATTTCTGTAGTTTGACTACGAATCATAAGCAGAGAAGTAATAAATCATTACGGTTTAAGAATAAATACATTATTAATAGAAAAATTCTAAGGTAAGGATTTCGTGTATGATTTAATAAACTTTAGTACAACTTGAAGTCATGGACCTACTCCTTTTGTTCAGAAATAAACCTTGGTACCTAAACAATGAATTTAAAAATAATTAATTGTCCATAGATAAAATCTATAAGACACAATCAAAAGAAAAGTTACTATTCAACATTTTAATTGTTCACAAATATTTGGAAATAAAGTCAACTGGATACTTTTTACACAAAGAACAATTAATTTATTTTAGAATTTCAGGATATAAAACGATTGTTAAGAAGGCTTAGCGGAAACAAAATTGTTTTATCAATCCCCTGTCTGTAAGTAAAAATGTGCCCTTCAGTGTGTTTTTGAACATTTTATTAAAAATATAAATTATTAATACATTTTTGGCGTTAAACGTAAGTTCAAAGCAGCAGCAAGGGTTGTACGAGGCTAATAAAGCCTTTAAGAAACAAAAAAAAAGCATCTATCATGATTATAATTTATCTTATTCAATAACTTAGCAAATGAGTAAGAAGTGAAAGCAAGAGGTATGTGTATGTTTCATGACCACATGAATATTTTTCGAGTGAATATTTTTACTTAATCCTATGTGAGAATTCCAGTACTCAAATCCAACATAATTTGTTTCTATCTGTTTTTCAATCTAATAAATATAATATTTTCACTTATAATTTAAGCAATGCCATTTTAAGGTATATTAGATTTGGCTTTGTAATTATTAGAAACGGGGAACGTGCTTGTCTTAGGATTTAATAAAAAACGAAATTATGGGCACAGTTTGTCCTTGGTTGTTTTATGGTACGGTTAGAGATGGTTTAATGGCACTTCTTTAACCAAAACGGAAGCATGCAGTGTGCTGTTATTTCAAACTCATAACTAGGATTACAATTTTTAATAAGTAATTTCTATAATTACAAGGAATAACATTTCAGTTTTGTTTATATCTACATACAGCATGTACAAACGTCATAAGCGCACTGGGTAGACCAACATATAAAAATACAAACGTTAAAAAATCAACTAGTCTTTTTTATGCATAGAACATTCTTTTACATATTTTGACAGCAATTTTCACACGTCCAACTTAACTTGATTTACATTAAACATTAATACAAACCCAAAATAGAATGTCGATGAAAGAGAGAGAGAATTACTAGAGAAACATTTAATCTTGCCAGAGTCGTAACTTTAGTGAAGTGTATGCAAAATAAATCAGAATGATTTTCAGTTGTCTTAAAAATACACTAATATTTAGAATGACCCTAAGTACATTTTCATAAGAGATATATATATTTTACTACAAAATAGCTCTGTATACTATGATAAAGCTGGTGTTCGTATTACCATTCTAAATGCACAAGTGAAAACTGGCCTTACAAGAACGATAACATATTGCAGGGTAGGAAAAATTACAATCATTTGAAGAAATAGTTTTATTTACAATGGAAGCTGTACATCATCTTAGTAAAATAAAGGGGAAAGATTATTAATATAAGAAAGGATTAAAGTAGTTTTTCTGTTTTATTTTAAAATAAGTTAAATTTATTTGTTCTAGTTGTACATACTAAAGTTTTTCAAATTCAGATGACTGTACTGGATGGTTGCAAAAATCACGGTTATATGATTATAGTACTAAATATCACCAATAATTTAATGCTACATCACATTGAACGTTAGTTTGATGGCTACCAATTGTCTATTAACCATGATTTTTAAGATAATTTAATAACATCCTCTGAGTTAAAGCCAAACATCAGATGATGATTTGATGATGTTAATTTAATAACATCATCAAACCCAATGTACTGTGTTTCTATCTTACAAAGCGTACACCATATTGTTCCAAGGGCTACTGGGTTATTTTGAATTAAACATTGCTAGTTTGGAAAGAAAGACAATTACCGTTTTCAATAACAAATTATGTTTGAGACCCAAAGTTATACTACTGTTCAAGTAGACGTATATTTTTTTGAACATGAACAGAAAAACTAGAATAACATCCTGAGAAAAATGTTGTGGACACCCGTTTTTTTAAATAATAGGAAAGTGACATTTTTTCCAAAAAGCTTTCAATTACAATATCTGTATTGTTTCAACCGAGTGAGATAGGTACTAGGCCTAATCCTTAAATAAGGTAGCATCTTTTAATATAATTTTAAACTTTCCTTATCAAAAATAAAGTTAGTGAATCGTTGTTAGCTATAAATTTTAAATAAAGATACAGCTAAACTTTGAGAACATAACAACTCTTAGCAAAAAGGCTTTGTATTGTAATTTTGATTACTCTGTTATGCTCAACGCCGAATTTGGATAATGTCTGACGTTTTACTCACTCCATAACGGAGTGAGCATTTTGTTTTGACATTGAACGGTGCAAAATGCCCAAATCGCGGTGTGAGTGAAAATATTTCCTAAGCCCCAGGACATATTGCCACCCACAGCTCGTTTATTTGCGCAAGTGGTGAATACCTTAAACCGTGTGTCCAGGGGTGCCACTCTGAGAAGGGTAAGGGGGGAGCCTCTCCCCCTAGAATTTGAAAATCAAAAAGGTGGAATCCCCAGGTAGCTAGTTGAAAAAATTGAACTGAAATTGAATGTTAGTTCCACAATTAATTCAGTTTAAACTAAAACTTGTATATTTTGCAGTAATTTTACAACCAAATTTAAATTACTGTAATAATCTAACTGTACTTCACGGTAATCAAATTTCTCTACTCTTACCACTCTTAGCTCTTGAATCCTTAACCATGTATTTTAGTAAATCAACCTACTGTACAACTGGTCAAAGTAAATGTAATTTTAAAGTAAATAAATTATATTCAAGTGCTGTAATATTGTGTCCTACTAATTTATTTTTGGTAAAGCTTCAATTTCAAAGTATGAAGATCACGCACAGACCACATGGTGTCATGCTCATGACACTTTAAGCATCTAGTAATAACGCTTGGCGACTTAGGGATAAACAATTTCTCAACTCCAAAGGTCTTAAAGGGGGTGTGATCAAAAATAATCTTTCCGGTTAGTTTGCGTGTTTAAACTGAATGATTTCAGTTGGGAAATTCAGATTAAAGAGTTGGGAAATTCAAGGTCTTCAGTTGGGAAAATCGGGTGACCTCTCCCCCCTTAGATTTTTTTGTGCGACGCCACTGCGTGTGTCTTTAAAGTACCTCACACAAAGAAATATCCACAACTCGACGTGGGCTGTCCTTTGCCTGTAACATGTATCATGATTGGGTTAAATGTATCATGATTTCACTCAAACTCTGAAGAACACGTGACGATTGAACGATTTTTCAAATAAGTCTACCCACATCGCGACCTGGGTATTTCGCATCACACAATCCCAATTAAATGCCTCCTCATTCTGCGATGTGAGCAATTCACAGGAACTTCATCACAGAGTTAGTAAAAATTTCGTTCTGTTCTAATTCGGGATTTGAGTGTAGCATCTGCATGCCTATAAATCATATTTGACTGATTAAACCTCGAAAGTATATACTGAAATATAAAAATATATAGGCAAATAATTTATTCGATACATTTTTTCAGAGGAGTCTATAACTATTGTCTAATAAATTATTACAACCCAGTTGGTCTGTCTTTCAAACGCAAACAACTTTACAAACAAAACTCAATAAGAGAGTATTAATCGTTATGTGTAAAAGACTTTTTACAAGAAAATGAGATTCTACTTTGTACATGAAATCAAGGATCAACATAGAAAATCTAATCCTAGATTAGTTATTTTACATTTGTCAGGGCTGGAGTGCAGTGTACAACGGTGACAGCCCGGTTAGAACAACGACTCAGTCTAGCGTCAGTAGAATATACATAATATTACAGAAGCGTCAAGCGGCATACGTGTCTCATGACGTAATACGCTGCCTCAGAGTCAAGGATATATTGATGCTATTCCTCGACTTTTCCCTCCTTCTTCTGATCTTCCCTCTCCTCCTCTTCTTTTCTCCTTTCCTCTTCTTCCGCCTCCGCCGCCGCCGCCGCCTCGGCCGCCGCTCTGGCCGCTGCGTCTGGGGAAAATGGGGGGAAATGTGATTTGATGAGTTCAGAGCGTTCTTGATAAAGGGATCGATAAATAAAGTAGATACCTCAAGTATAAGTATTTGTATAAGATTTGTATGAGAACTTTTTTTGATTCTTGAGTTTGCATTACAAGGATAAAGGGAAACACCTTACCTTTAACGTGAGGAAACTCAAAGAAAGGATTTTACAACAGAGCCAGTACCACTCTTCTTTCCCATAAAATAACTTAAAGTCACTCTCCTGCCGTTTTTCTGGAGTCAGTTGATTTCCGAATTGTTGGAAATTTCAACCCATTGAAACAAATGAGGTAATTCATACTATGTTATCTTGAGGAAGGCATGGTTTTCATGGGTTAACTTACTTTTTCACTTTCCTCTAGATGTAAGTAAACAAATAAAATCTGTTATTATAATCAACAGAGTACATCATCTTACGATATTCTAAAGTAATATTTCAAAAATATTGAAATATTCATTAGGGAGACTTCTTTCTAATTTTAGGTAAGCAATCTGTATAAATATTGCTTTGACACGAAAAGGATTTAAAAAAGAAAACGAAAACTCCTGGTGAGAATAAAAAGTATAGAGAGAGGGGGGATATTAAAACATTAAATTATTATATTATTACTCCCGCAGCACTTGAAGTAATCAACTGAGAGTGTCTAAACATATTTTATTACAGACATACCCGATAATTTAATCCCAAAGGAATAAGAGAAGCACTTTTGAGCTTAATGAAAGAATTAAAGAACAATGAACGTTGCAACACTTACCTATAACAGCTCGCTCTTTCCAGATTTTTTTGTTCTCCGCAAGGCAGGCTAGCCAAGGTTTCTTTATTGTAAAAGGTGGCGGAGCATCATCACAGTTTACTTGTTCTGCAAAAAATAAGAAAACATTTATTTATGGATAAAAAATTGTCAAATTTGTTACTCTAGTACTATTGACCCACAATAAACATTTCTCCTATTGCTTCTTCCTTAGTATCTGAAAAAGAATTTTCTTGCTAATTTATAGTTCGCCCTGTAGATTTACAACAATTGTATTTAAGTTAGGTGACGTCTCTTTTATGATCGAAAGTCATATTTTCCATCTCCGTCTTAAATATTATGCGATTTAAATTGTGCTAAACTATTTTGTAGTAGGGTTGACATCAATGAGATTAACTCATTGATTGACTCAAAGTGTGCAAAATTTCAATAAAGGCATTCTCTTTACATATATGTTCATTTATTTTTAAACGGACTAGATTTGAAGTCCTGAAGGAACGACGTCAAATCTCCTATATAATTTTGATATGTTTCCTTTGATTTACAATTTTCTCTTGATACCTTTGGTATATCGGAACCAAAATATTATTAACTACATATTTATGAACGAGCTTCTTGATATGTAATGTTATAATCAAGATGCTGCAACCTTATTGGACTTGGTATGGTATCTGTTTTGAAGCATTAAATCAAATAAATAAATAAAATAAATGAAAATATCGACAAGATTGTAGAGATATATTCGAATTAAAGGACCTATATGATTTTTGCGATATATCGAAATCAAAACATAATTCCTGTATATCGATATCATTTTGCCATCTCGAGTATTTATAGGAGGTACCGTAATGTTTGGTCTCTGACAAAATATTAGTATATTGTAATGAATAGCACACAACGACAAAAATATATTGTAATAAATAGTACCCAACGACAAATCATAAGATTTGTTGTGACTCATTGATGTAAACCGTATGGAAATAAAGATTCTGATTCTGATTCTGACAGGGTCCGAACTAGCACTCACCGTGGTGTTTCCTGGTGTCCTCGGACACGGAGACGGACCGCTTCACCTCCTTGGCCTGCGCTGGAGCCACCACGGGAGCCAGGATAGCCTCCAGCATGTCCGAGCACACCGACATGCTCGGGTCCACGATGAACTCGATGAAACCTGAGGGTCAGAGTTGGTGATTAGGTATATTCTTCTACATAAGTAATAATTATTTGTCTCTTAAAGGAGTAAAGTGCAAGATTGCCTCCCGAGAGAACTGATGTCGGGTAAAAACACAAACATTGAGCCGTTTGAGCAGGAATTTTGTACAAAAGTAATGTGTCTGAACAACGTCGGCCTGGGACTTAAAACCCTTTTCAACCCCATGATGCCTTGGAAGATGAAAATTATTGAGTCTAAACGCAAGTAGCAAAAACGGGAAAAGTGAATTTCGTATGGAATAATGAGCTATTACCTGCACGGTGACCCTGAGCCATGGGACCATAATAACGTTTAGTTTTGGGCCCAATATATGCCAAAAGCACCATCCGTTAAAAACTTCTAAATCGTCTGTTGAAGCCCACCATCAAATATTTTGGCACTCTAGAAATCGCAATTTATGTCCAATTTTCTTCAAATTTTAAAGGAGCATTCCTTTCTATATCTAGGTCAAGTTCGTCGAGCAAAAAGTTAGAGCATTCCTAACCCCAATTTTTTGTGGATAAATGTCTCAGATTTGTTTTTCTTTTTGCTCAAAAATGATAATCTAAGCCCCAGACGTAAATCAAATGACTTTTATTCTAAAGAACATAAAATAAAATATTTAAAGACCTTTTATAATGTTTTAACTCCAAAAATAACCGTTTTGAATTGAAAATTAAGGCCCTAAAATTACCATTCGGTCCGTCATGTCTGCGCTTTGCGTTAGTACTCGAGGAGGGGGAATTAGCCGGTCCTGGCGCAGGCAGGTGGAAGTGGTTGGCAACGTCACTGGTCACGTGACTCCCCCCTCAAGACCGGCTAATTCCCTCTACTTACCTGTTTTGTGTCAAGACGATGTACAAAGGTAGGTTGGTAGTAAGTAAGTAGGTAAGTAAGTAAGTAAGTAAGTAATTAAGTAAGAAGTAAGTAAGTAGTATGTAAGTAAGTAGGTGGGTAGATATGTATAGATAGGTAGGTATGTATGTACGTAGGTTGGTAGATAGGTGGGTATGTATTTAATTTCACTTTTCTTTCGCCAGCTACAGGCATGTCCCTCACGTAAACAAACTAAAACCTACGAGTAAAGTTCGCAAGGTCCCGACAAGTATGTCATTGGCTGGAGCATTTTGTTGTTTTTTTTGTCACAACGTCGTTTTCCATTGTTTGAATCAATTGGTTTGTTTTTGTTGTTATCTTGTTTTAAAAGTTTACTAATCGTCCGCTAGATAGTGACTCTGAGACTAATGATTTTGAGATTTCGGAATGCTTCGTGTGCTTCCGCCTGCCTTCACGGAGTTGGCCTGTCATTGGCGAATGATAAGTAAACAAATTACCCTCCCTCTCCCGCTTAGTAGTTGTATTAATTCTAGCTAGGTAGAATTAATACAACTACTACTAGCTGGCTGGTTTCTAGCTGGTAGGTAGGTTTTGACCGACCTATCAGGGACTCGGCCAGCTTGCTCTTCAAGCCAGACTCGAATTATAGTATTAATCAAATATCTTGGCCCAGTCCAACCATCAGACTAATGTAAATTTTTGCTTACGGATAGTTTGCAACGTTATTTGACGTGCCTTGTAGCCTGCAATGTTTTGACCAACTTAGCTGGGCTTCGGCCACTAGCTGTTCTTCAGCCTATGACTTGAATTATAGTACTAGTGAAATAACTTGGCCCAGTCCACCATCAGACTAGTGTCCATTTTAATTTGCGGTGGCCTGGACCAAAGGTCTGTAGATAACAAGAGAATGATAATACTGTTATTCTGTCAGGTTTCCTGAATCCCATAAGGCCTGAGGAACCAAACGGTTATGGATTTCCAGTCTATGATTCCGATTTATATCCCCGACTTACTAGCTAATCAAAGTCGGGGAAATAAATCGGAAACTCTTAGCCCCATTTTAGAGGGGGCATAAACAACAATTAAGAGATCTGGGTCTAAAGTAGGCAATATTAGCCCTGAAATTTAAATTCACTCCGTCATATCTGCGTGCTGCGTGGGTAGACCTACTAGTCTTATGTGTAAAGACGAGGTACCACAAATGGTAGATCGGAAGTAGGTAGATAGGTAGGTAGGAAGGAAGACAGGAAGGAAGGTTGGTAAGTAGTCAGGTAGGTAGGTAGTCTTGGAGTTGGTAGGTAGGTAGGTATATTGGTAGGCGTATATACAGGTAGGTAAGAATAAGAATAAGAATAAGAATAAGAATAAGAATCCTTTATTGTCATAGACTATGTACAATAGCATTGACAAATCGTCATTAATCTACAAACATATTAAAACAAATGAAAATTAATACAATAAATACAAAAAATATAAAAAATATAAAATCCCTGAACTAAGGTGCAATATCAGACATGTAATCTGCAACGCTGTAAAATTCTTTAGCAATTAAAAAATCTTTTAACTTTTTCCTGAATATAGTTACTTCTAGCTCTGATTTAATGTAAATGGGTAATCTGTTGAAAAGTTTTATGGCAGAAAAAAAGGTGTGTTTTTCAAAAAACGTTGTATTATGTTTAGGTACAACTAATTTAGAGTTATGTCTAAAGTTGTAACGGGTGGTGTTACAGATTTCAAAAAAATGTTTGTTCTTCACCAAGAAAGAAAGGCAATCGTAAATATACAAACAGGGAAGTGTCAAAAGGTTATGAGTGGAAAATGTTCCCCTACAAGAATCTGTCCTCCCTAAACCAAACATCAACCTCACAGCCTTTTTTTGTAGACGGAAGAGTTGGGGGGTTCTTATTGATTCAGCACCCCAAATGGCAATAGCATAGTTTAGATGTGGGTAAATGCATCCAAAGTAAGCAGTACGAAGGATATTGAAATCTGAAAACAAGGATAATCTCCGAAGAACAAATATTCCAGTACTCACCCTGCTAGAAACCTTGGCAATATGCTGAGAAAAATCTAAGCGAGAGTCAACTATTAAACCCAAAAAATTGGCTTGTTGACAAAATTCAACCTCTGCTTCCCCCATAAGAACACTGGAAGTGAACGATTCAACAGAATTATCCCTCAATTTAAAGTCAATTATTTTTGTTTTTTCTGAGTTAATAGAAAGATTGTTATCAGCAAGCCACTGCAGAAGAAGATTACATTGTAAAAATGTGTCAATCTCAAGACGATTACGGGAAATATTACTTATACTAAGAGAAGTGTCGTCAGCAAATAGACAGAGATCAACACCGGAGACACTCTTTTGAATGTCATTAATAAACATGACAAAGAGAATCGGTCCCAGGACTGAACCTTGTGGAACGCCACAACCTACAACAGTTTCGTCAGAGAGGTGATATGAAAGCTGCCCATTACCATCTAGATGTGGAATTTCAACAGATTGCGTTCTATCTTTGAGAAAGGAAGATATCCATCCAAAAGCATTTCCTCGAATACCAATATGCTCGAGTTTATGTAAAAGTAAAGAATGATTAACCATATCAAAGGCTTTACTGAGATCAAAAAAAACACCGAAGACATTATTGTGCTCATCAAGATTTCTAGTAACATTAGAGATAAAGCTGTACATGGCATCAACGGTG
Source organism: Flexamia atlantica (assembly GCA_035578135.1). Taxonomy (NCBI): domain Eukaryota; kingdom Metazoa; phylum Arthropoda; class Insecta; order Hemiptera; family Cicadellidae; genus Flexamia; species Flexamia atlantica. Next base: position 40,372,722 of record JAQJVK010000004.1, read on the forward strand.
GAAACCTTTTGCCTAAAACCAAACTGGTTTGTGAACAAGGTCTGGTTTTCTACCAAGAAGGGATTGAGGCGGTTTAGAAAAGCCTTTTCAAACACTTTGGAAAAGGTTGAGGTAATAGAAATGGGACGGTAATTATTCTGACAAAGGGTACTTCCTTTCTTGTGAAGAGGCTTCACAATGGATGACTTTAATGATGTGGGAAATTTACCCTCTTCAAAAGAGGAATTGACCAGATGGCATAAGGGACGAACCAAAAGTTGTCCTACGGACTTGAGTATTTTTGATGAGATGCCGTCTTTTCCAGCGGCATTGCTGACTTTTAGAGAGTTAATAATACTGATTATCTCAGATTCACCAGTAGGCTGAATGAAAATAGATGAACAAGAAGCCGGAACAGAAAGTATATTGTTGAGCGCAACAGGATGAAGAGCAGAATTACTTGCTATTTCAGAGAAGAAAGTGTTAAAAGAGTTGGCTACTTCCAACGGATCACGTAGCTGAACTCCATCAGAAGACTCAACCTGAATGTTTCTAAAAGGTTTGGGGCCTTTATTAGGTACAGTCTCATTTATAACATCCCAGACCGCCTTAGATTGATTAGAAGAACTAGTGAGATGATGAAGAACATTGTTTGCCTTTGCTGTCTTGACAACTGACCTATAACGCTTCTTCAAATTGAGATAAGCCTGCTTTAAAGGGTGTGTCTGATCTAAGTCCTTTGAAGAATAGTACAACCTCAATAAATCCTCCCGCATTGCGGAAAGATTTTTATCAAAATGAATTTTAGTGTAAGTATTCCTAGCCCTAACCTTGCATCTCTTTACAGGACAAGACAAATCAAAGTAGTAATTCAGAGTAGAAATAAAACAATCCATTTTACTATCTATACCAACTGAAGCATATACTTCATTCCATGACTCTTTAGATAACAAGATTTTAAAAATACGAATATTTTGTTCACTGAGGACTCTTTTTTGTTTCCATTTAGGTTGTTCAACAGAGAGCGGATTGATTAATTTTACATCAGAAACCTGGGCATGGTGATCCGAAATTCCAGAAATAACAACATCAGTATTCAAAAGTGACGGGCCAATATTACAAAAGACAAGATCTATAAGTGACTTGGAACCATTGAATTCTCTAGTATATGATCGGACAGTATCCCGCAGACCAAATGAAGACATCAACTCAGTTAATTTCCTTGATGAAGTATCATCAACGGACATGTCTATATTAAAGTCTCCCATGATGATGATTCTGGTGTAGGGTCTATCAAATGATTCCAGGCAGTCATTGAACGATTCCAAAAAAAGGTCAATACTTTCTACAGATTTGTGAGGTGGTCTATAAACAGAAATCAAAACATACGGACAATCGTCAAAAACAAAGGTAATATGTAGATATATAGGTAAATAGGTAGATAGGTAGTTAGGTAGGTAGAAAGGGTAGCTAAGTAGTCGGGTATGTAGGTAGGTATGTATGAAAGTAGGTAGGTATATAGGTTTGTAGGTATATAGGTAGGTAGGTATGTAAGACAGTAGGTAGGTAGTTATTTACATAGCCAGCTAGATAGGAGTATTGACCGACCTATCTGGGACTCGGCGACCAGCGTGTTCTTCCTGTCGCACAGCGGACTGAACGGCAGCCCCAGCTCCTTCTCCTTGTCGCCCTGCAGGAAGAACTCCTCCAGGAGCAGCGACGTCCACTGGAAGTGCAGCTCCCACCGCTTGGCCGGGTGCGAGATGTCGCAGCAGTGGAGCACCAGCGACAGCGCCTTCGCCTTGTCGATGCTAAGGAACACCAGGGTTTGTGGTGGATAGTGATAGAAACATCGACTACATTATCGACTACAACTTTTCATCTTGAATTACAACTAAAAAATCGTTTTAATCCCAGAGTGATGGTGCATAAATATTGATGATATTTAACAGAGGATAGGGTTTAAATAGATTCAGTTTCCGGCGATGGAATCAAGTTTAGAGGTTTACTACATGATTTGAAGGTGTTTTTTGAGGGTAAGTTATTGTTTACGTGGAACAAATGTGATGTTCAGGTACATTAGAGGATTTCTTATGATTATTGTACGATGCAAATCAAATTGTAATTAAGGAGTTATTGTAACTAGTCGATTATTTTTGAACATCGACTAGTCTAGTCATTTACACTAGTCGATTAGTCACCGTGTAAAACATCGACTAGTCTAGTCGATCTAACTATTCGAACGAGCAAAAATCGGTAAAAAACAACAATATCTAATCGGTTGAGTTGCTGACTGGTCGATTAAAAACGTAAAATATAGACTAGTTGAAATAATCGACTAGAAATACCGACTAGTAAAAATAATCGACTAGTCGACTACATAACCAACTAGTCGATAGAACCACTAATCGACAAGTCGACTACCCTAACTCTAGTGGAGGAGTGTTATATTTATTTTGGGTCTAGAGCTCCGTTCTAGCTTGGTTGGTTGCTGGGCAAAATATTCAAAGAATTGTGATATTTAGTACTGCGTTAGAACTCGAGTAGGGGGAAGTGGCCGATCCTGGCGCAGGCGGGTGGTAGTGGTTGGTGACATCACAGGTCACGTGACTCCCCTCCTCCAGACCGGCTAATTCCCCCTACTTACAACCTAGGATCAATAGAATATTTTTTATGTCACTAGTTTTATTTGAAATTATAGTTTTCGCTTATCAATTTTAACTAAGCAAACAATAAATAATTTTAAAATAGTGTAACCGTGAAAGCTTCAGTTTGATGTAAACAATAATTTTTGTTGTGGGTTAGTTAAAGAGGTTGAATATGCTTCAATTGACAACTTAATTCATTACATCCAAAGTAAGAATTTAGACCGCTCCCCTCGGCTGAAAATTCTTCGAAAGGAAAATTAATTAAACAGGGTTATCTCAACTTTATTGAGGAAACATGTACGTCCACATATATAATATCTGACATTATGCGTCAGTATATATTTTTGTTACAAACTAGCTATCATGCAAAACAATCAATTAAGTACTTTTCTATTGATAAATTTAAAACAAATCAGTAAAAAATTGCCTTGAATTCTGTAACTAATTTTTACTCAACACTGCACTAAAACACAAACTATTGTTTTATAATATTTTAAATCCTTTTGGATGATTAAACACAAATATTTTCTCGGTTAAGCGAGGAAAATAAACAATGTTCGAGAGCCGACAGAACTTAGATTGTCAGACAATAAAATTTGCAGAGTTAGAGTGAGAGTGTTTGAAAGTTTATTTCGATAGGGAGGTTTTTATAATGTGTTTGCAGATAACTTAATACATTTTATTTTGAAAAGAATAGTAAAAACAAATTTAATTTATATTACAATGTTATTAGTGTTTGGACCTTAGCCGCATATTGCCACTGTTAACTTTGAATTAGCATATACACACAATGTATAATCTATACTATCTCAAATTAATATACTATTTAAAAAGTATTCATATTTTTTTTAGAAAATTTAAATGTTTGAAAGAATAGTATGCTCCAATGTTTCTAAGGTTTCTTAGAAAAAACTAGCAAGAGTATGGTTTCATATTTTAATATTTATCACAAGGAAATTGGGAATGATTTCATATACGCTAAACTTACGATGAAAATATTCATCTACATTTGTACTGCTATAATCTGGATGTGGTACCGGTACCTAATATCTTTATATGAAAACAACATTTATTAATGTTAATGTTATTGGTAATTAAGAAAATCATAAACAATCTTAATTTTTGCTGGATTAGTCATTGGTGTAAATACTCTAACGACATGTAATTATTAAACAAACAAAGCTTCACCTTGGTTCTTGTAGCGAAAGAAGATTCTTCATATTCTTAAGTTGGTGGAAATGACAGCTCATGTCAGTCGCTAATACAGTTTCTATCACTAGAGATCGGAATTCTCTGTATTCTTCTCTCGACATATTACTTAAAATATTGCAATCTTCTTCCTTAAGAACCCTGAAACATAAGGGTGGAATGAACTTACATAAATACAATGTTAATACGGGTTTGATAAAAGTAACAATTGGATATTCTAAGGACATGGTAAGAATCGAGCTTCCAATGGTCGAAAGGCTCAATTCTTGCCCAAAAACCTTGAAAACACCGCAAAAAAGAAGAGCAGATCTATTTGAAGCTCATTAAACTTTTAGATCAATGCCATCCTGGTCATTAGCTGATGATTAGCTCTCTAGGTTTAGGTTGTTGGTGATGGTTTTCAGAGTTTTCCCATGGTGAATACCGTTGTTACACAAATACAAATCAAGCTCGAAGCTAATCAGAAACATTAACTTACTTTTTTTTCACGAAAATACGTCGAAAGGTATCTAGCACAAACTACTCAATGGTTATGCACTGTAAACAATAAGGTTAATTTTATAAAATAGTACAGATGTACAACTTTTCATCTTGAATTACAACTAAAAAATCGTTTTAATCCCAGAGTGATGGTGCATAAATATTGATGATATTTAACAGAGGATAGGGTTTAAATAGATTCAGTTTCCGGCGATGGAATCAAGTTTAGAGGTTTACTACATGATTTGAAGGTGTTTTTTGAGGGTAAGTTATTGTTTACGTGGAACAAATGTGATGTTCAGGTACATTAGAGGATTTCTTATGATTATTGTACGATGCAAATCAAATTGTAATTAAGGAGTTCAAAATGTAATAATCTCAAGCGAGTTTTACTAATACTTAAACCTGCGAGTATTTTTGTATGAATACAACTCCACAGAATATTCTTGGAAACAGGAAAAATGTACATTGAAAATACATCCTCATTTTATAATCTCATTCGCATTTTTTGTATTTCACCCAAAAACCTCGTAATATAGGCTAGGCGAATGACAAATACCCAGATAAATGCTTAAACAATGTGTTTAATTAATTCCTGTTCGTATAACACAATACTTACAGAGCTTGTTACAGTTCAGCTTTGAGTGTTTTTTCTACTGTAATAATTGGAAGCCTGAGTAAGTTCGAAAGGTTAAAACTTTTACTAACTTCACCAGAAGTCTTTCCCCTTTCTCTCCTTAAGAAAGGCTAAAAAAACCTTTTTATCGGTGAAGTTTTTAATTGAGTTTTGCCTCTTTGATACGCACTCAAAATGAATTGCATCCCCATTTACTTATTAATGTACATATCTCCTTTGATTACATTACAAATCTTCAATAAATGTCAATTTGTCACCTACTTATATCTAATACAAAAGTAAAATTATTAATTTGGTTAGATCCATTAAAGAATTGAGATTGAGTAATTTGTAATTATTACCCACGAGTACAGACAGATACATGTTATGATATTGTTTAAAACGTGTTCAGGTGAGCGTTCGCAGTGCAAATGAACAAAATCACTCATCTAAAGAAGTAATAAACTTTCCAACTTAGAATAATATATTTTGCAAGAAGCTCAAATGAAAATTTTTTAGTTCAATCTATTCTCAAACTCCTCAAGGTTCTCTTAGTAAAAAAGAAATAGTAAAGGCTTTGTGTAGTTCCGTGAGAGGAGCTGGTTAAGGGCGAACTTCCAATGTTTACTTATATGGCATATTTTCATATTAGGTTTTTCGTGGATTAATAACTGTTCCAATTTAAACAAAAATCCCCTAAATGAACATCAACCTATCTACTTTCTGCAGACCTGGACGAGGCACTGAGGGGGTGTATTAATAATGATACTGAACCGTAACTGAAAAATTACAAATTTTCAGTGTAGACTAAGGGTTAAAAATTGAAGTAACTAAATACTATTAAATAACTAAATACTATAAAGTATCAAATACCTCATCCTTTACAATCCTGAATGGGTTACAGCTGTAATGTAATTGAATAAGAACTACTGAACGTGATCGTGGGATGAAAATCAGGACGAAATCCAATTCTGATCTCTAAAAGAGAACGTAATTCTTGACTTTATGTTTCTTAGTGATGTATGAACTTGTTAAATTATTTGGCAAATGCAAACTTTACAAAACAATATAGTTGTTGAGGAGTAAAGTACAACATTGTCTTAAGAGTGAAAATGTGGTACCCGAGCTTCCCGAGAGCTAAGCTTTTCACGAGGGAGACAACGTTCTGTATTCCCGAAATACACATATCTTTACGGATGAATGAATAAACAATAGAATAATATGAATTGTAATTTCACTAAAAAAAGATTTTATTGTATTGCACTGATTAACATAATTGCTTTAATTGTCACTAACTGAGCGTTTTCTTCAGTTTCCGTTGTAAGCCAGTGCCTCTAAACAGCCGTTAGCGACTCATTATTGAGCTGCAACATTTTTGCACGTCTGCGTGGAAATCTAAAGGCGCTCGATTTTTTTATTTTAACGTTTTTCTTGTGGGTTTCAAGTCATCACTTTGCCCTCGCTGAGAGAAAAAGTATCATTTTACTCACGGATTACAAGGAGTAAAAGCGTCTAAACATATCAGGTGATGGAAAACATTGCACTTTCTAAATTAATCATAGGCTTTCTAATAGCGACTAAGCCTACGCACAGGCAATCTGTCCAAGTAGGCTTATTTCCACGATTTTTTTGTATTAGATGTAAGAAAAATATGTATATTATGTCTTTATATTTGTCAATCACATGTTGTATTTTTCTATAAAGAATCAAAATTTGAATTTGAATTTAGAAATATTTTTCGTTTTCATTATTTTACTATTTATACATTATATACATTACCTGAAATGGCGACCTACCCAGATAGGTATTTTAAGCAAAGTATAAATGACAGATGAGTGAAGGAAGATTGTGACGCGATCTTGCAGTCTTGTTACTGACCAAGGCCGACATGTTCCCTAGACAGGACTGTTAATTAATAGTCCAATAGCCAATGGCAACTTAAGGGACCTACATTTTAACGTGGGATCCGAACCACAATTTTGCCTGGTTAAAAATTTACGAAATGGTCTAATTATGAGGATGGTCTTATGAACGTAGTATTCAATAGTGCGGACGTTAAATCCACAACAAGGAACACCGCATCCACAAGCCACCGCTCATAACTATCCACAATTCGTGACCTCCAAGTAGCTGGATTACAGGACACGCCACCGTCCTAGTCAATATTGATTATTATCATTGTTATTACTATATTGATTATTTTATTATTCAGTTCACCTGAATGAGGCACTGAGGTGGTGGTTCTCCAGCACGGCCTTGTCGTTGTACAGCAGCGCGGTGTCGGTCCCGGACATGACGTGGAAGTTGTTGGTGGTGCCCGTGTGCTCGTAGTCGTGGATCAGCGCGGCGATCAGCGTCGCGAAGATCTCCAGGTCCGTCATCCAGTTCTGCAACAACCGGAGGCAACTGTTAGACTGTCAGGCTTTGGAGGAATGAGCAGTGTTGCCAGAGAGGATTTTACATTTTACCCACCAACTCCATTAAAAATCCCCGATTTTACTCGGTTTCCGACAATAATCCCCGCAAGTAACAAAAACCTGGTGGTTACCCGAAAAACTACCTGCTGTTTTCAAAACACCCAAAACCGGTAGTTTCCTAAAATTACCAGGTAAGGAGAGAAATCTTACATCAAAAAGTGCACACTGATACCGAAATTTGTCTATTTACTTCGAGTATTGTTTTCAAATCAAGGAAACTAATTATTTTTCTCTTCGTACATGAACACCGGATATTTGCAAAGCAAAACATTATTAAAAAATCCCAGGCTTTACCAGTATTTTATGTATTTAGGATGGCGGGCAAATCCCCGCAGCTGAAGCCTAAAATCCCCGGTTTTACCTGATTTTTCTTAGTCCTCTCAAATCCCCGAATGGCCTTCAAATACCCGAAACCGGGCAAATACCCGGTTTCTGGCAATATTGAAACCAATAAAACTATACCAAATGTATATTACCAAGTAAAAAAATACCTAGAGTTTTAAAAATTTTTGTAGGTCGTTCAAAATACCGGTTTTACTCGTTATTTTAAACATACAGGATGTTGGGTAAATCCACGCAGCCCTAGTCTTAAATCCCCGGTTTTACTGTTTTTTTTTAATCCCCGCCAAATCCCCGCTCGGCTTCCAAAATACCCGAAACCCGGATGAATACCCAGTTTTTGGCAACATTGGGAATGAAAGTCCTAGCATTGCCATCTTTGATATAGGCACGTCTCTGTAGGAATATTATGCAGCTTACGGAAGGAAGGGTTTGTCAGGATGGAAAGGTACTGAGGGCAATCAGCCTCATCCATGAAGAGAGATACTTTTCCGACCCATCCTCCAGGCTCTTATTCCGGGACGATTCATCCTCTAACTAGAGACCTCCCAAGCACTTTCAGACTAGGATCTCCACCTTGGAGCTGTCTGTGCTGTGAAGAGTTTCATCCAGGTCGGTTCGCCTTCTAGACTAGTAAACGCTCAGAGATTTATCCGATAAGGATTTCTCAACCCCTCCCAGATGGACAAGTTAGGACGGTGCAATATTCCCACCAGGGCTCAGACCTGATTGGATATCAAAGCTCAGCCAGGAATCAAAGTTCCCAGAGAGGTAAGGTGAACAGGAAGCTGGTTAATTCAGAAAGCACTTACCAGCACAATGACAGCTTCTAATTAATGTACCCATTGTCGATATCTGTACTGGTATAAACTAGTCAGAGAACCTATGGTGACTGTAAGATGGGAGAAAGAAGAGACTCCTATCTAACTGGTAAGTTAGTCGTAGTTACTGGTAATCCTACTTCTTATAAGAACCCCAACAACCAACGATGACGACTGTTAGTCGGGTAAAAAAGAGATTCCAGTTACTTTCCTACTTATTATAAGAAACCAATCTGATAATGACTTTGCATGATATAACTTTGAAGTAGAGCATTTACCCCACACATTGAAATTATTGTAGCAAGCCCCATTGCTCTTGATGAGTCAAAGTAATTTTTGGTGGGGATAAAAATTAATATCTCCATAAAAGTTAAATTATTTTAGCCCTTTGGGCTAAACGAACGAATCATAGATTTCTTCTTATGTATAGTATTGCCGTAAAAAGCATCACCTCTCTTTCGTAGGAAGAGAGTATTATTATTAACTTAACCTCCAAGCAATGGATCTCCAAGACGATTTACTCTAACATAATTTCATTTGAGGTCTTGCTTTGGGAAGGATCACCCTTCGGAAGCAGTTCATACTTAGGAGCGTAAATCCAGGACGGTTAAACTGGTTGATCATAAGAATGTCAGGTAATGGTTTCTCATCCAAGATGCTTCTTTTATTTGGACAAGCTATTACTATCTCCAGGGCTCAGACTTGCAAAGGTGTCCAAGAATAGCTAGGAGTCGAAGCTCCAAACGATGTATGGAAGCTGACCACTGAGTTATTATAAAGGACCGAATGAACAAGATATTTATCGTGTTACCATGAGGCCGGTCTGACACAGCATGTAGTGGACGGACTGCGCGACGTCGGCGGCGTGGAGGTTGTTGTGGTAGGGGTTGCCGTACCTCAGGTACCCCTGCTCCACTTTGTTGAGGAAGTTCTCTATTGTCTGAAGGCTTATCTGTAACGAACAAAAATGGTTTACTTGCCTGATTGTAAAATATACGTTTTCATCACTCTGTGCACGAAAATTGCCCGTTACTGTACAGCTGAGATCTACGAAAACTCTCAATTTCCTTACATAAAAACAAATAATGACTAGCTGCTTTTTCAGTACCCAAACATTGCATTCCCGTCCCCAAACAAACCATTTCCGTACCAAAACAAAATTTTGCCGTACCCAAACAAACGGTTTTCCTATTTTGACAGTTCAACCAGTTGACTCTAAAAACTAAAATGGACAGTTCAGCCGTATTGTGTTTGGTTATAGAAAAATGACTGAATTATGAAATGTTGGATGACTTTTTAAAAGTTTGGTTACTTATTTGCTTCGTGATGAAAAGTATTGTAACCTCATTTTATACTATTATAACCTTCATGAAATATACTATTTATATGAAGATCTAGCTTTTGTGTCATATCATTGCAAGCTTCAACATCAGACATCACTGTTCCATTCCCTCTACCACCGCAACTGTAACTGTAAATAATTTTTATTTTACTTTTAATATTATAAGTGAGAAAGTACGGATGTTTGTGCATAAATGTGAATTTCCATCACGTAAAAACGTACTGGACCAATTGAGCTGGAAGTTTGTAGGAATATAGCCAATATACTAGAGATAGACATGGGCAAATCTTTAATTTAATCTTCACTAGGGCTCCGCTACTAGTACCAGAAGAGGCTACAAAGACGCTAATTTTATAAAGTTTTCAGTAAAAATAAATAATCACCTGATATATTACAAATCAACCGACAGAATATAATATCAAAGTCGGTGCTGGTTTCCAAAATAGCCTTTTTAAACAGGAATATTTTATCTTGAATATTTGTTTATGTAATTACAAAGACCTCATAGTTTTAAACACCTTAAATACATTTTCATGTTTGAACCGATTGTTTTAAAATTTTCTTCACGCTAGTGAAATATATTAAATAAAAACGCTTAAAACAAGTAAAATGAAACATTAAAAGATGTTCTGCAATACTTGAGCTCCATCGCTCGATTGAATAATTAATCAACTGGCGGCTAAAGTTGGCAACTCAGCGCCCAATGGAGTGGAAGCACAACAGTTCGCTAACAGCTTGTAGGCTTGTCTGATTTGGTATACTTAATGCCACGCTAAATCAAACTGAACTTAGTTAAGATACAATGGAAACAAATAAAGAAAGTTGAAAGACTTGTTTTATAATATGGAATATTTTAAATAAAGTAAAACATTAGCATTATTATTTGAATGGGAACAATAATTTTGATATAGTTTTTATTTGTATCTAGCTTTTGTTCTATTAATTAGAGGTGGCTAGAAGAAATTACAGACCCCTACATTATAAATTATCTTGGAACAACTGTTCTCTCTTCTACATAGTATACACGGCGATTTTAGTCGTAACTTTTTATTATAACCCTCCTAATTAACACTGAAAATGAGGAAGGCCAAAGGGGTACAGCACTAAGGGAAGTTGTGATGAGAATGTGCCGATGTAATTTATTGGTATATTTTGATTTTACCAAGTTATCTACCTCAATATATTAGGTTGATTTAAAAGTTCTATAGATTAAACGTAATACAAACTTATAATCAGAACCATAAGAAATTTCCAAGCTAACTCCAGTTTAGAAAGTTTATTTATGTTTTATTTTTAGAAAATGGTTTTTTGCTGAATTTAAACTCGTCGACCTCCAATCTTACTAATAACATATTTTGTTAATTTTCTGTAAACATACGCTATGTCAATGCTACTGAAGCCCCTTTCACACGAAGCAATTAATTTTGATGCGACGCTTGTCGTACGACAAGGTGTCGTCTGATTCGTATTCCTATGTAACCTTATGGATGCTTTCTTACTACGCAACAGCCACAGAGAAGTCCTCTGTGCAACAGCGTTTTGCACGGCAATTTCGTATGATCCACATGGTAGGCTGAGACGGCAGCGGGTCGCACGGCTCCTTGTCGGACGACAGCAGCCGCATAAAAACCGCATCATGTGAAAGGGGCCTGATGGATCTGTTGATTTATCGATTCCTTTAACCTATACATCTCCCATTAGCATATAAGTTATCATTATGACTTGTATGTAGTTTTCAACTGGTTACCTTGAACTTGGAGAGGCAGCCGTATCGGTTGAGGAGGTCGTAGCCCAGGTATCTGACCGGCTGGTTCTGCGCCGCTCTGCCCAGCGCGAACACGTCGAACGACCACTCGTCCAGCGACTACACACACATAGAACATGAGCGAGTCTGACACCAGTAGTGGTTGAGGAGGTCGTAGCCCAGGTATCTGACTGGCTGGTTCTGCGCCGCTCTGTCCAGCGCGAACACGTCGAACGACCACTCGTCCAGCGACTACAACACACATAGAACATGAGCGAGTCTGACACCAGTAGTGGTTGAGGAGGTCGTAGCCCAGGTATCTGACTGGCTGGTTCTGCGCCGCTCTGTCCAGCGCGAAAACGTCGAACGACCACTCGTCCAGCGACTACAACACACATAGAACATGAGCGAGTCTGACACCAGTAGTGGTTGAGGAGGTCGTAGCCCAGGTATCTGACCGGCTGGTTCTGCGCCGCTCTGTCCAGCGCGAAAACGTCGAACGACCACTCGTCCAGCGACTACAACACACATAGAACATGAGCGAGTCTGACACCAGTAGTGGTTGAGGAGGTCGTAGCCCAGGTATCTGACCGGCTGGTTCTGCGCTGCTCTGCCCAGCGCGAACACGTCGAACGACCACTCGTCCAGCGACTACAACACACATAGAACATGAGCGAGTCTGACACCAGTAGTGGTTGAGGAGGTCGTGGCCCAGGTATCTGACCGGCTGGTTCTGCGCCGCTCTGGCCAGCGCGAACACGTCGAACGACCACTCGTCCAGCGACTACAACACACATAGAACATGAGCGAGTCTGACACCAGTAGTGGTTGAGGAGGTCGTAGCCCAGGTATCTGACTGGCTGGTTCTGCGCTGCTCTGGCCAGCGCGAACACGTCGAACGACCACTCGTCCAGCGACTACAACACACATAGAACATGAGCGGGTCTGACACCAGTAGTGGTTGAGGAGGTCGTAGCCCAGGAGTCTGACCGGCTGGTTCTGGGCCGCTCTGCCCAGCGCGAACACGTCGAACGACCACTCGTCCAGCGACTACAACACACATAGAACATGAGTGAGTCTGACACCAGTAGTGGTTGAGGAGGTCGTAGCCCAGGAGTCTGACCGGCTGGTTCTGGGCCGCTCTGCCCAGCGCGAACACGTCGAACGACCACTCGTCCAGCGACTACAACACACATAGAACATGAGCGGGTCTGACACCAGTAGTGGTTGAGGGGGTCGTAGCCAAGGTATCTGACCGGCTGGTTCTGCGCCGCTCTGGCCAGCGCGAACACGTCGAACGACCACTCGTCCAGCGACTACAACACACATAGAACGTGAGCGAGTCTGACACCAGTAGTGGTTGAGGAGGTCGTAGCCCAGGTATCTGACCGGCTGGTTCTGGGCCGCTCTGCCCAGCGCGAACACGTCGAACGACCACTCGTCCAGCGACTACACGAACATAGAACATGAGCGAGTCTGACACCAGTAGTGGTTGAGGAGGTCGTAGCCCAGGTATCTGACCGGCTGGTTCTGGGCCGCTCTGCCCAGTGCGAACACGTCGAACGACCACTCGTCCAGCGACTACAACACACATAGAACATGAGCGAGTCTGACACCAGTAGTGGTTGAGGAGGTCGTAGCCCAGGTATCTGACCGGCTGGTTCTGGGCCGCTCTGCCCAGCGCGAACACGTCGAACGACCACTCGTCCAGCGACTACACGAACATAGAACATGAGCGAGTCTGACACCAGTAGTGGTTGAGGAGGTTGTAGCCCAGGTATCTGACCGGCTGGTTCTGGGCCGCTCTGTTCAGCGCGAACACGTCGAACGACCACTCGTCCAGCGACTACAACACATCGTGGCAAACTTTGTAATATATCTATATTTGAGTCAACAATATTTTGTAAGTAAACAAATGTTCATAAAAAAAACAGTAAAATAGTCACCTAAAAATTTAACAGTTGCCTCGAAATGCTCGAAAATGTATTTTCGTGAAACGTCATCTGAGTTTTCAGAACAATACGTTCAGCTACATTTATAATGACCACTGTTTTTTTCAGTAAAATATATTGTTAAATGTAAGATCCAATGTTAAAAATCTGTTTATTAAATGAAAAAGCTTATAAAATGTCCATAAGTGACATCCCTTATTTAAAGAGATTTTATATTATCATTAAACTTCATAAGAAATTTTACGTCAAACAAACATTTTTCACAAATACCTTGAGCAATTTTTAGAAAAATCATAAAACAAACATAATATTTAAAACGTTAAAAAAATAATTAAATACTCGAATGACGTATTCACCCTTTGAAAACCCAAAGGTCGTGTCCAAGTTTAGGTAAAACGTAATGTTACATCAATAATTAGTAGAACGAATATACATCTACCACAACACCCAACATTTCGATCGACTACTCGATAATAAATAGTCACATGGTTAGCCACATGGGTTTGCTCGCTGATATGTGTATCAAGGGTCTCCTACGTGTATCGAATATTTTGTTACAACTGTTCATCATTTTGCAGGACTTGGAATTTCAAATTGAACATCCTATTTCCACTCACAGGTTGCTTGTTTCATAATAATTCGGGTATAAAATAGCTTAATTTAGGTTAAAATTTGTGTTCAAACCCATAAAGCTAACGAAAAGTTATTAACTTGTTGTTAATTGAAGTTTATATAAATTACAACTTCTTCAACAGGCAAATTATCAAAACATTACTACAATTTTCCAAATTGTATTTTATTTTAAAAATGGTGACTTAAATTCCACTGAAAGAATACATTACTTTAGCTGTTCAGCCATTAATATTGTAAAAAAGAGGTGATATTCTGTCTGTCTCTGTATTTTCCTTGTTTCGGAGCAACGCAAAACCGACTGCCAACTGGGCTGAAATTTTACATAACATGTAGTTTTTATTCATGTACTTAATTAAATTCTCCCCGGGTTTCACCCCGTGGACATATTTTGTACTATTTTCTGAGATTATGATAGTTTTATGTGGTTTCCATAGAACTGTTGATTTATCAGTTTAGCCGAGCGAAGCTGTTGTATTTTTGAATACGAAGCTAGATGTAAATTTTAGGTGCAACAGGTAGTTTCATCAAAAATTTACAATTCTTTTGGCAACGTTTTCTAAAAATATTTAATTTATAAATACTTTTCACTTTAAGTTAACAATTAAATTTCATTGTCTTAAAACATAAATTTATTTTAAATAGTGTACATGAACTGTAATCTATCGTCAGAAAAAAATAAAAAATAAATTCCTTTTAAAAACATAATAGAAAATTGAATAATATTTTCTTGAAGCTCGATGTCCGAAAATCGTTATCGCTGAATCATTGGAAGGACGGTACAATAATGAGCTATCGTTGGTTTGTAGTCATTATAGTTGATTTCTCTCTGTTGTTTCTCATCCGGTTTCTCTCTGCTGTTTGATTTCGCCGGTTCTGGACGCATAAGGCAGCTACACAGGGTATCGAGGCAAACTACACAGCAGCAACCCATTGTTGAGAGAGTTTATCGGTATAGTGTCAAAGAACAGTTTGTATCATGTTAAAAGTCTTCAAAAGTTAATTTAAAATGCAACTGCATCACAGTAAATTTAGAGGTTAGTATTCACCGTCGCCTAGCAACTGTTTTTAATTTGTAGTGATTTTCATTACTAAGGTTTTTTTGATGATCATTAAGAGAAAAATGGTTAAACGTGGTATACAAGGCATATTTTACTTTATTTACATTTTTTGTTTGAGAAGATATATTTTAAGTTAAATATGGTGGTATTCATTAGTTCAAGCAAGTTTTACAACTTTTGTTTTTGTTTGAAAAAATGCCATAATTTTGCTGATAGTCCGGTTTTCATTTTTTTCCTTTGCTTAATTTTTAATAATATTGTGAGGGTAACCCCAATCGGGCATTGCCTAGGGGGAACCTAATTTTATTCACCTTAAGTATGGTATAGTTTTAGTTATGTAGTAATTAGTGTTTTATTTTGTATGAATGTTTCAGAACCTGAATTTGTACGCTATGTATTTTTTGATGAATAAAATTTATTATTATTTATTATTATTATTATTTACCGAACATGTTCGATTAGTTAACTTAGGAGGCTATTGCGACAAATAAGTAAAAGCAAATCTATACTATTTTTCAATCATGAACCGGAAGCCTCTCGCCTCCAAAAACGACGTGGTCATGTGCACCATCAGACGTTCAAGTTTGTTATAGATTTGAAGATGGATTCAACTGAGTTTTTTAAAAAAATTTCAAGATAATCTGCTATTTAAAAGCAACCAAACTGCCAATTTGTTGAAATACATAATTTTATCACTACTCAAAAATAACAAAAACCGGTAGGCCAACATAGAGAGAATAGAGCGTATAATATACTGTAGATATAATTCCTTGTTATACTACAGATTAAGAATTACAGATATGAAATAATAATATTCCAATCAGTTGTTTTTCTTATCTGTTCCAAAACATTTTTGAGCCTTCAGCTAAGCCATCTATAGCCACAAAACACTTACCATAATAAAACAAAATACTAAGAAATATTGTTCAAATGACAAAGTTGTTTAAAATTGCTCATTCCTTTGTCGCTTGTTGTAAATAACCATAATTCCACTTAAAAAAAAGTTAAGGAGTCATTAAAGAACAAAAAATATGTCCTATTCATAACTGCTAATAACGTCATAATTCCCTTATTAAGGTGCAATACGAATCACATTGATGCACGAACATTTAACCACATTTACTTAGAATCCTTTGTCATAGTTTATTTAAAGTGCCTGGTATTTGTTTTAATGTTAGTGATGTCCCAGCTCAATTAGGGAGGTTATTGGGGCACAAGAAAATTTTGTTAGGATATTGTAATATTAATCCAAATGCAGCCTCAAGACGGGTCAGTTCATCAGAGCCAATCAGCCATGAGCTTACTGCAGCGTTTAAAGCCAATCAACGGCTTGCTTGCTGAAGCAACCACCAATAAAACTTCAATCTCAGCTTTATTGATAGGAACAATTCGTTTTTACAGAGAGATATCACAGATTGTGTTGTACGGTTCACTGACCTAAATCTTTCATCAGGAAATGTTAGCTAATGAAATATTTATTACATTACGTGATTAAAATCATTCTTGCTTTTATTCGTTTAGTTGAAAAAGTTAATGAACAAACGGTTTAAGCAAAAAACCCAATTCATGTAATAGGTGGGGCAAACATGTCATTTTATATATTTGTTTTACTGATAACAAAATCTAGTAACAGTTATAGTAGTTCCAAAAAGTAACTAAAACGTCTTTATTGTATTCGTTTTATCCAACCCGAACTTCACACGGGTAAGGTGAGAAAATGAGCAATAATTCCTATGGGAAGAAAACTAAACTACCATCTACTAAACATCTTAAAAATGAAAACTGACCCCCGCTTTTATAAACAGTCCTTCTCCGAGTTCGGTATCGTGCGGCCGGCCGGTAGCATGTCCAAGTAATTAATTGTGCGCAATTCGTGTATTTTTGTAAAAACGTATTTTTTAAGTTTTGAATGTGTGACTGTTTGTGTTTTAATGTGTCAACTCGTGTGAATACCATGACGATCTTCACATCACTGAAGAAAATGGAGCCTGGCATGTCTTTATTGATTTGATAATAGCCTAATGGAGCCGAAACTATAGTCATCCCTGATAATAATTAGAAGCGACGTCAGTATCTGGGGTAAGTAAACCCAACTTAATTCAACTGCAGTGCAATATCGTGCGTCGTAGTCTATTTGCGTATCCAAAATACAGTGTGAAACATATAAAAATATTTTACACAACAATAAAGATAAATAAAAGATTTTTCCTTAATAAACTAAATAGCATACAATATCTTTCTGTGCGTAACAAAAAGACTCTCAGAATTAAACTGTTTTATTGATAGACCGGGGAGAGGAAGAGGTGTGGGATTCATTAAAATGAAAGTGTAACACTGTGTAAATCCTGTGTAAACGCCAGATCGCCGCGGGCGCTGCCCTATACACGCGGCGTTCCATTAAAACAGGGCGCAACAGTTATTATTTACCTAAAGCCCTAATCATAATGTTTAACACACAAATTTTCAATCAGCACTAATAATCCTATATTTAAAGTAACAACAGTATTAAAATAAATCGTTACATAATTTCTGCTGTTTGTGATCAAATTGTATACTATGTTTTAAGTAAAATGTAGATTTTCATCCAGAAATAGTTATGGGCATAGGATTTTTAGCGATTTTTTCCCTAAAGGGAAGCAAACACTTAAACCGTCATTCATGACTGATTTAAAAAACGAGCTAGATCAATTTACTCCAGGAAGGGGTTTTTAACAAATTAAAATTTATTCTCAAGATTAGACATTTTTTTAAGTTTTATAATTGAAATTGTGTTCAGAATTTTATTATGAAACATTAATAATTTAGCATTTGCATTCTTGGATTTTTTTTCCAAATTTTATGATTGAGAGTAAACTTTCCCAAGAGTTTAAAATGTTTGTGAAATTAAAAAAATGTGAATTTTTTAGCACTAAAATCCTCATAATTTTTGCATTTTTATAGGCATTCGGGTGGTATCATTTTGTTTGGCATCTTAAACACAATAAGCCCTGAAATTTGTACCAAAATCGTTGACTACATCATGCCCTATGCATGCCAAATTTCATGAAAAGATTAGTGGTGGTGTCACTAGCTCTGTTTACATGCCCGCATCCACATACAGTATACGGACCGTCATCACTTTAAAAACCATATTTTTATATTAACGGAACACTAAATAGTATATTTCACCTCTAGTCACGAAAGTATCCCATATCGGAGCAAGTTAGTGTTTTACTGCGGCGGAAGCCGAGCATGTAAAACACTATCGAGCCCCGGAATGGAACTTTTGTGACGAGTTGTGAACAATACTTTTCATCACGATGCAAATAAGTAACCAAACTTGTAAGAAATCATAAAAAAATTCATAATTTAGTCATTTTTCTATAAGCAAACATAATACTGCTGAACTGTCTATTTTAGTTTAGAGTCAGCTGGTTGAACTAATAAAATAGGAACTTGGTTGTTTGGGTACGGCAAAATTTTGTTTGGATACGGAAATAGTTTGTTTGGGTACGGAAATGCAATGTTTGGGTACGGAAAGCAATGTTTGGGTACCGAAAAATCAGCTTATCATTATTTGTTTTGATGTAAGGAAATCGAGGGTTTTCGTAGATTTCAGCTGTGCGGCAACGGGCAATTTTCGTATACAGAGTGAAGAAAACGTATATTTTCATTTTCAACTCTGATTCTAAAATATTGACGGAAACAGTACTTTCTCCGCATACTATGTCAAGGGGGGGGAGAAAAAATCTGTAAAGCTTTCCTAACTCGCACCATTACAGAAAAAAACTACTTCGTGAAAAAGCCTTGCGTTAGAGATCCAAGAGAAGTAAAATATTTTATCTCTCTCAGCAAAGTTAATGGTGGGACTTAGTGCAGACCCGGTAATCTGCAGGGGTTTAAATATCACTTTAACTTTATAAACTTATGATGAATGAGTTGGAAAGTCTCGAATGAAGTGTGGATAAGTCTTTCAAAAACTTTTTCACACGTTATCACACTAATGAAGCTATCTCTGCATCAATGAATATGCTGTGAAACGTTTACAAAGTATTTTTTAGAGGAGATCAATGTAGTATATCATCTTAATACATCTTGTGGAATTCTTTACTTGTGGAGGAAGTTTTTTTCCAAATATGTTCTCATATTTATGGTAACTGTTATTCTTACAACTAACAATTATAAAATCAGGGAATTATAAATGAAATATAGATTCCTTACTATATTATAAATTTACTATATTATAAATGAAATAATAGTGATTATAATATAATGAAATAATAAT
This sequence comes from Flexamia atlantica, assembly GCA_035578135.1. Taxonomy (NCBI): domain Eukaryota; kingdom Metazoa; phylum Arthropoda; class Insecta; order Hemiptera; family Cicadellidae; genus Flexamia; species Flexamia atlantica. Next base: position 40,392,284 of record JAQJVK010000004.1, read on the forward strand.
AATGATTATAATATAATTTACTATATTATATTATATTATATTATTATATTTACTATATTATATGATTATTTACTATATTATAAATAAAATATAGTTTTAGAGTTCTTCTGTCTTGCAGTACATGCGATAGTGCATAGGCTACTATATACAGCGCCTAATTAAAAAAATATCAAAAGATAAAACTCATGCAATCGATTAATTCTCCGATTTTACGGTCATCATACTTTTTAATGTAACTAAATGATAAGTTGGTTTCAAAATATAAGTACCTACATTTACCTGTAAACAAAATGGATCAAACGATAACTAAAACATAACTAACAAAAGAAACGACTTGGCGTAACGCGGTCGTGTGGGAGCTAAATCATTCTTCTGTATTTAATAATGTGCTTGGCTGAAAAGTAAAAACATACCGTCAGCCATTTTGTACAAAATTTATATGACAAATATTCATTTACGTTTTAATTGAAGATCTTGAACATGTTTTATGTTGATTGGCTAAATTCATATCGCTAGTTATATATTTAATATGAATAACAGTGCACTTGCAATAAATTTATAAAGTCACTTTAATAATCATTGGTATCTAAACTTTAGACATATTGCTCCTAAAAAGGTCAACTAAAGGTTCTCCAATCGGAATTTATTTGTTGTTTCCTCTAAAAAACTATCCTGTATAAAGAATTAAAAAAATATTTTTAACATTCGTGATTTTTGTTAAGTTTAGAATTCGACCTAGTAAATCATCTGGATTTATACTGTCCTTCCAATGTAATCATCTTCCGAGGGATGGTTTTACGTTTATTAAGGAATTATTAATACTACTTAACAGTAAAAAGTCAAAAGTAGGTAAAATATTACATTTTTACACTTTTATACGAGGTCAAGTTTTCCGACCGAGGCGAAAATGACCGAGTTATGTAACTTTCGGCCCGTGTGATGAACCATATTTTCCCTCATATTGCATAATACATGAGTAAACTAACTACTTTATGAAACAAAGATTTAAAAACTTGTTTACTTTCAAAGGAATTTTCCTGAAATAGCTTACATGTTGTCTTGATATTTAAATCAACCAACTGATTGTTGAGTTGATATAGATATTTCATATTATATAAATATATTATACATTCAATTAGAATTAAAACAATTTAATTAAAAAATATTTAAAACAATTTAATTAAAACAATTTTACAAACATTTAATTAAAAAATATAAAAATAAATAATGAGAAAGTAAAAATAAAAAAAATGTTGTATTTAATATAAAATGTCAAGCTTTTATTACAATACTGTAATATTCACTATGTCCATTTATTCTTTTTTACAAGTAAATGTCAAAATAAATCAAAACAATTTCAGTTCATTTGTCTCAAAACTCTTCAGACATTGGAGCCGAAAGACTTTTTGTTTCAGAAGTAGGTCAAGGCAGCTAATTATAATAAGAAAGTTCAAGCCAAAACGGTAAAGGATATGGATATTATTGCAAATGTAAATAATTTAATACTCGGAAAGGCATGGTGAGGGATTGAACACAGCATGCAAGTCATATGCAACCGTTGCGTTTAAACGGTTTGGTTCACTTGAAAACAAAATATGGAAGTGCAGTCAGTCAAAACTCCAATCTTTTAAACACAACTGATTTAAAATTCATGTTACATAAACAATTTCCAATTTTGAAGCTGCTTCATTATTTATACATTCAGTTTTAAAAACGTCCAACAATTTGAGATCACCCTTATTTTTGTCTTAGGAATTATGTTATGTGTTTATCTCAAATATATGGTGTTTTGGAAATGAGTTCTATTATAAAAGGTTAAAATCAAAGAAAACCAATTAAAAAATACCCTTCCAATATTGTTAACATGAAGTATAAATTAAAACAAAAGTCAGTGAAGGGGTTGGCCGCCACTTCACTGAGTGGAGTAACGAGGCACGCAGGTGGCCAGATAGGGAGGGTTACCAACGTAAGCTGCTGAAATATTGTTCCACCCCCCCCCCCTTTCCGGCTGTAGATTGTACTTGCATATTTCACACGAACTTTTTCGATTTACAAAATAACGTGCCTTGAGTCCTATTTAAACTTGATTATTTTTTAATATGATAAAACTGGGCAGCTGGACAATCTTGTTTCATAAGGTCATAAAATAAATTTTAATTTGCTTGCCATGAAAATCACCTCATGCTACATTGTAACCAAAACGTATTTGTTTTAACTATAGATTGATGTTCAAATCGTTTAGTTATCTTGTAATTATTATGTTTGAAGAACTTATTGTGAAATGAAATGTTGTTCAAGAAATTACATTTGACGTCTCTTTTGTCTCCAAAAGATGATTAATTTTTTAAAATTAACTTTTAAAAGGTGAGTTTTATAGGTCCCAGGTTGAAATAGTAAAACATAAGCTACTCAATTGTTTCATGTTTCTATATCCCAAGCTGGTATAAACCAGGTGTTATCGTTAAATGTATGTGAAAATCATTCATCCTAGTTTTTATTTTTCCAAGGTAAGTAATATATTAAATATATAATCGAAACATAAACCCTTCGTTAAACTATGATTTGTAATTAATTTAATTACAAAACACAATGGTTTCAATCGTATTATTATATACGTAAATTACGTAAATAAATAAATGAAACCAGGGTTCAATTAAAACAAATTTTTACATAAATAAAATCATCAAATGTCTCAGGATCATTTGTTCCAGTTATCGTCAGCGCCAGTTAAAGTGTCTCAGTTTTCATGTTAAAGGCTAACCCAGACTTGCTCCACCTAAATCACAAAAATGGCCGCCACTTTTAAACGAATTAAGAACTAAGATAATGTTTTTCACCATAATGTTTATAAAAAGAACTTTAAAATTACTTAACATTCATTATAGTATCATGCAGAAAATTTCAAGATTTTTCACCCCCCCCCCCCTCTCACCGGGTGTAGATTGTACTTGCATATTTCACACGAACTTTCTCGATTTACAAAACAATCATCAGCGCAAGTTAGAGTTAGTTTTCATGCTAAAGCCAAACCCAGACTTGCTCATCCTAAATCATAAGAATTGCCACCACTTTGAAACGAATTGAGATAAGTTAATCATGTTTTTACCATAATGTTTCTATAACAAAAGCTTTAAAATTACTTAACATCCGTCATAGGAATATGCAGAAAATTTCGATATTCGAGCCCGTGACCTCCACTTGTAGAACACCGTGTAATCCTCCCCGAACGATCACCGCCAGTAAAATTTATTACTTGCCCCACACGTGCGCTTTGCACTTAAGGAAATGTTTTATATGAATTGTAATTATTTGAACGCATTGGAATTGAATTGCATTTAGTATGACGTTCAGATGATTCAAACGAACAACCGTGGCAATCTTGTGCCATCAGAATGTTTTCCCTCGATCCTTATTTTTGGTCAAATTAGGCCGGACTACAACCCCAGTAAGATACTCGTTTGCTTGTATTAAAATTTACAGTCGCTCAAAAATTAAGAAGTGGAAAGACTGTTATGGGATAACTAATATAAATTTAGATAGATAGGTAGGTAGATAGACGGGAAACTAGACATCGGGAGACTCATGTTTTTGTATTGAAAAAGTTGTGTTCCTCCACCTTCTGTGCTTAGATGCTTTGTAATGCCTTGTAATGGGTGAGTAAAATAATAATTTTCCTCCCAGTAGGAGTAAAGTGACAAAGTAAACCCAAAAGAATAACATTGAAATCAATAATTATTAAAAAATTAGAGCGCCTTAAAATTTCCGAGCACACATGCAAATATATTGCAGCTCAACGAATGCAGGCGCTAACAGCTGATATGGCAGCAGAAATATAATCAAGTAATATTAACATTAAGAAAAATCATCTGTGAAAACGTTCAAGAAGCGTGTAAGAAAGTTGCAACAATCAGCTGATCGATGATGCATGCATCATCGATGATGATTGCAGCTACCCGGATGCAGGCGCTATTAGCAGAAGGAAACAAAATGTATATTTTATTACATACTAAGTCAATAAAATAAATTCTTAAGGTATAAAAATCAATAGAGCAGGTAAGGGAAAAATGTTTTGTCTTGAGTAAAGCACATTGTCTTCGTGACATTGTCCTCGTGAAAATTATTGCCCTCGCGAGCTCGGACGTCAGAATTTTCACTCGTGAGACAATGTTGTACTTTACTCACTCAACACACAAATCAGTACTGTCATGGTCCAAGGAATAACGGCGCTATCATATAACGGTCTATAGAGTATTAGTAACTTTGTAGTCATGTAGAGTAACATAAACATTGCAAAATGATAAAAATAAATTTACTTCAATTAATTGTTTGGTTAGTAATTTGATTAAATTTGCACCAACAACGATTTGTACGGTAACCAATTGAAACGCTTTTACACAGATTAAGTTATCAACATGTCCGGTTAGATGTTTATTTGAATGCGGTAATGATAATTATAATTTCTCTGTTCATACAAACGCCTAATCTGATGGAGTGGTTCATAAACAATGTAATATGCTGCTAGTATCAGCCAGTTAATCTGGATAAAACATCTCTTTATGGTTACAAACTTTTGGTTTATTGATTATTGAAGAAAAGGTGTTCGGTCAAACATTGATTTTGAATTTTGTTCTCTCAATTTGTTATTTATGTTGAAACAATACCAGAACAACTAAATTTAATATAAGAGAGTTACCGACGATTGATGTGCCAATCAGGCAAAAAATGCCAATATCGGTATAACTGTTTGGGGTAAAGTTTTTGATCTACAAGGCTTATATTTCGGAGTTATTTATACATAATTGATTATTGTCTAGAGCCTAACGTGAAAGTAGACCGAGTTGCTAATTGTCATTTGGGCCTTGATTAACAATAAACTATCCAACAAAAGGCGCCGCCAGATATACAAAAGACCTTCGCAACTCCATTTCCGAACAAGACGTAAAATATTGCCCCTAGCGTGTATTATATACATATATATTTTATATAAAATACGGTGTCTCAAAATAGTTCCCTAACTTTTCTCTATTGATCTATAGGATCGATTAGACCACTCCCAAACATCATAAGGTAGTAAGTACTTCATTTTGAGTGGGGACTCCTTTTTGGGCACCAACTTGGATCCCTCAAATATGAGTGTGAGAATCAGCAATCCGTAAAAGGATTTTAATTTTTTTCCCAACAAAAGAGAACTTCTCATCAACTAATTTTGGACAAACTATAACACTGATTGTTAAAATAATAATATAATCTATAATCTATTTAAAATGCTCCTTAATGGTCATTTTTGAGAAATTTTGATTTCATTTTAATCTATGTCGATTTTTCGACCGCTGTGTTGGATCGGTAATTTTAAAATAATTTTTACAATACAAAGAAAATGCTGTAACTCAAAATTTTTGTAACGCTGAATGGAATGCTACTATCCTAATTTAATTATAGTTTTGTTTTCAAGTCATTGAAATTGTTCTAATAAAAATATCAAAAAAAGGTATTTTCTCGAAGACGATGAAAAAAGTATTGTGGCATTGAATTTGGAGTAAAATATTAATTTGAAGTGTAGGTCAGAACACTATCTACCATTTTGAAATAACTATCCTAGTTGAAAATGGAAGATATATGCAGGTGGTCAAAGATTTGCAACCATCAAAATGAAAAGGAAATGACTGAGCAATGACCACTGAAAATAATTTGTTACTATCTAACATTATTATTTTTGTCATTATTGTATTTATAAATAAGGTGGAATCACTTTTAAAACTCTTAAGTCTTAGTGTTTAAATATTTTGAAAATCCACTAACTCATAAATTGGTTCATAAACCTTGAGAAGCAATCGATAATTTTGGGAAAGGATTGCTTCTCAAGGTTTATGAACCAATTTATGAGTTAGTGGATTACTCTTATTAGAGTAAAAATCTTGTTTAAAATAATAGGTCACAAAAAACCAGTTACACAAAAAATTTTTATCTTTTATCCAAGATTGTGAGAAAAATGATAACTCATCAAAATAAAGTGCAATCTACCCAATAATGTTTGAAGGTGGATTATGATTCATATTTGCAAAATGCAGGAAACATTAAATGGGGGACTACAATTGGGCATTCGGTATGTTTACATTGAAATTTCAAATTCATATACGTTTATTCTAAAAGTAAGTTCTGATACGAGAAATTGTAAATATAAAGAAAATAACTATTATAAATAATAAAATAATGTACGTTTACATGCGTAAATCCTTTAAAGCACTCGTGAACTCTTTTAAATGATTTTAGTCAGTCTGAGGTCGTGAATAAATAATACCATTCTTTTACGTCAGTCACAAATCCAACTAAGTTTATGTTCGAACATTATAAGTCAGAAACGCAAACTCTAAATATTATGCACAATGAGATGGTTTTAAGGTACACAATAAGGAAAAGTAAGATAACAATTTTGTTTTATCTGAATTTTGTAATAATTCCCTTTATAGGCCTAACACTCTTTGGTTGGAGTAAACAACAAATAAAAATGTTATCAAGGTAAAACTCATGGTGAGAAAAGGGGGCTTTGCGAATTCCATACGCAAATCAATATGTCATATCAGTGTTTTCTGCTTGATTAACCAGAACTAAATCCAACAAGAGTTTCCTCAAAGATAAACACATTTAGCTGCACAAACATATCTGCTATTGGAATCCCGTCTGCCAATCTCACACGGATTTCAATTTTTCAGTTTACTGTACAAAGAGTTGCCAGCTTTAACTGGGTCACAATAAATTGCGTGTTGCTAATACTTTTTCACGTTGCATTATTAATGGTTTGAAAAATTCTGGTTTTATAAAGCCAAATTGCCAAATTATATAAATGTCATATTTTTACTAATCAATGTTTTCTTTGTGTAAACCCATGAAATAAACATAGCATTGAATTATTCTGATCGCTTTCATGTATTATAGCTCTTGATAATCCATTATGAATAATAATATTGATTTATGAACACATCTACATAAATAAAATTAGAGTATTGTATGTAAATTGCTTAAAATAATGAAATTATTGGTTATTTTTGTGTTTTGAATCCGAATCGCATCAGGAGTTATATTTTTTATCGTGAGAAAAGCCACGGGCAAGGGTTAGTTAGAGAAATAATTATTTTATTAAATAAATTTTGTTAGTTCTCACCAGTTTCATGAAAATTTACCATTCTCCACAAACACTAAATAAAACAGTTAATTTTACTTCATAAAAAACTTTTCATGTTAATTCGTCACAATTGTTCAAGCTTTTAGCCCAATTAAATGTTAAAAGGAATTAATTTATTAAGTCTTAATTATTAATTTTTTTATAAATATATCGAAAAAATAAGGCTATAATTTTTATCTATTCTTTAAGAAACATCATTAGCACACGAATCTTATTATGAAATCAGATTTCTAATAAAGATTTCCTGTCAAATCATTATGAATATAAACTTTGGAAAGAAAAGAACATTAAATCCAAATGACATCGTTATGTGCTGCGCATTCAACCAGAGTTTATATTCAAAGAGACCTTTCCTGTTTTCATATGATAATGTCTTTGGATATAACTGTGAGGTATAACGAATAAAAACAATTCTTCTGCCCATCCTTACGTTATTCAAAATATTTATTTACTTTTCAGTAAATTTTGGAATCGCGCCAAAGTAATTGACATTCTACTGACGGCTTTTGATTGTTTATGAACAAAGTCATTGTTTAATTAAGGCACGGTAAGAACAAAAAATTCCCCCCCACCTCCTATGTTTAGATGCTTTTTACTCCTTAGAATGGATGAGTTAAATGATAGTTTGTCTTCTTGCGGAAGATAAAGTATACCTATAAGAATAACAATGAAATAAATAATTAAAAAATTAGGGTGCTATAAAATTTCCACGCACACATGCAAATGCACGCTCAACGAATGCAGGCGCTAAAAGGTATTCTTAGGGGGACTAATCAAATAACAATAGCATTAGCAACGATCAGCTCTGAGAACGTCAAGGAATGAAGCATTTAAGAACATTTCAACAATCAGCCGCTGCATGGTTCCAGCTACCCGTGTGCATGCGCTAATGGCAGAACGAAACAAAATTTTTTTTATTACTTACTAAGGTAATAAAATACATGTTTATGGTCAGGATATTTATTACTGCAGGTGAGGGGAAAATGTTGTGTTTATTTCGAGAGTAAAGCACATTGTCTCCCTCGTGTAAACTGTCGCCCTCGCAAGCTGGGGCGCCAACATTTTCACTCGTGGGACAATGTACTTTTCTAAATCAACACACAAATAACTATTAAGTGTAACAATTTTTCAGATCTAAGAACAAATAGTAGAAATGAAAATTTAAATACAACATTAGTTAAATGGCTGATAGAGTCAACTACTGCAGATGACATAATGATTTAGGTGAATTTGAGATTTGCCAGTTTCTATTATTTACCAGCAATAACGACCAAAGTCAGACTATGGAACAAAGTTCAAATTTTACCATGTACTAGAAAAATCTGCTCTGTTATAATATCAATATGGAATTACTCGATCCCACATTTCATCATCCTCCAACTTTTACCTAAAAGCCTACCTTACACCATTTACTGATGAGTCAGAATTTCAATCGATATATTTCATTACTAGGGCATAAGGTGACGCTTTTCGACATTAGCTCAAATTTAACGACGGAGGCGCCAGCCGGGATAGGAAAATGAACGAGGATCAAAAAGGCACTGTAGCTAGTATGATGAACTATATTCTTCGTCATACAGAAGACAAAAATTTCATAAAACTCTTACTTCAAACCATGTTTATCTTCAATAGTTTAATCACACTTTTTAATCGGATCAACCTTAAAAATTGAGAAGTTCATAAATGGTAAAATCGAAAAAATGCTAACTCGATTACTTCGAACGATTTGATTGAGTTACGTAGCTGTAAAATCAATCATACTGTAGTTGTTTTTCGATTATTAAATTTATCCATATCGAATTTACAGATAAAATTAATCATTAAAATGTATTCGTTGAAATAATTAACTAGCTGATTTTTTATTGAATTAGTGCTCAAGTAACAGCTTATATCCTTCAATACAAATGATACTTTCACCCTTGGACACAAAAATCATGAAAATAATCTTTTTAACTCTAGGGCGGAAAAAATAATAAAATAAAAATTATGTGATTATTAAAAAAGATTTTACAATAATAATAAACCCACGCATTTGTTATAAAACCAACCGTTTAGGCAGTATGACAGAAAAGGTTTCTTCTATAAAGTTTATCGAACTTTAGCACAATAAGAGGAACCCATAATGTAGACTCAGCACTGAAGGACGCTGTTGGGGTTTTATAGTTTCCAGTATTGGACATGCGAGGGAAACGAATTTGGAACAGTCGATCATTCGCACAGAGTTTACAGTGCTTTAGAATTTACAGTACTAATTTAAAATAACATTAATTATAGATACTGAAGATGTAGGGGTGTGCGAGTAGTGACTTTCAAAGTCGAGTCGAGTTTTAAAAAATAATCACGAGTTTCGAGCTTTTTTTGAGTCAAAAAGTTCTTAAAAATTATAATATAATAGTCATCATGTTTCTATGTAATCGTCATGTCAAACATTATTATTGTCGACCGAATACAAATGAGAATTTTAAATTTAACTTAATAAAAGAATTACTGAACTAAGAGGAGATATATAAATAAATAACTCAAAAAAAGAAAGAAGCCCTTTTACTTAAACTCTAAAATATTCTTGATTTGATATGTTTTTCAGGCCTAACTTGTCTTTAGGATTACTTGAGTTTTAAATACCCCCGTCGCAGCAGACCTGCGTACTCAGCGAATTTCCATAGGATTTATTTTGTATATGTGAGCATTCAACTTGTTTGAAGGAAAGTATCATTTATCAAAATAAGGTTACGTACCTTTAAACTGTCGTCAATTCTCAGTAATCAATATTTATGATTTACTCAAGTTTCGGCAGTTGGCCCAGTCTGGCAGTCTGGCAGTCTGGAGCTCGTATTTGTGCCGGCCGGTACCATGTGTAGTGTGTTAAGTGTTAAGTGTATGTCAGTGTTCTTTTTAACTTTTAACTTCAATGAATGTACCAAATTTTAAATAATAATGACGACTGAAGATATTCTTGTATTTGGATTTTGAAAATGGCATCTTGTATGCCGAAACTTGAGTAAATCATAAATATTGATTACTGAGAATTGACGACAGTTTAAAGGTACGTAACCTTATTTTGATAAATTGCATCAATTCAGGAGGTGAATAATGAACAAGTATCATTTGAATACGTTAAGTATATAATATACTAAAAACACATATTTAATCATTCATGAGCTTTAAACATGAGGAAAATTAACAAAGAGACCAACAATTAACAAAGTGTATGTTTTCATTAGTAATACATACACTTTTGTATTTTATATAATTCTTAGTCTTTTAATTTTTAATAACTGTAATCTTGTTATAGAATATAAATGTCAACAAACATATAACCAATGAACTCAAAACACTCAAAACAAACAAATAATTTAATCTCATGAAAAAATTAAATTCAATCAAATGGTCAGTTTTATAGTAACTAGTGGATCCGAGCGCACGGAATCGTGCACTACTCTAGCAGAGCGATAATTCAAATGGCGACAAATTTAAAACACAATCATGCTAACACGATCCGTCTTTAGGGTTATGTTTACACAAATTAAAAAATAACAGCAATTAAATTATCCAGCTGATCAAAATGTAAACAATTATGTTCTTCATAAGGATAACTTGGGAACTTTAAAAGCCAATGGGGCAGAGCCCAAGGGACTTTTTCAAAAATGTAAGGCCAGTTTGCAAATCTACGCGACACGTTCTTTCCAATGAGCCGTCAATGATCAAAATCGGTTAAGAAATTACGGAGGAGTTCATAAGACAAATTTCGTGTTGGCGTATTAATTATATAGATTCAAACATCCCTGTTGCAACAGACCTACATATCCAGCCAATTTCAATAAAACATATTATCAATCCTCATAATTGTAAACATCCCATATATTATGCTACATTTTCAGGCAGTTTAGACCAAGACACCCCCCTCTCCAAATGCTCATATTTTCTCTATTAAATTTAAAAGTAATTTGTATTTTTTGATATAGTATATATTTTCTGCAAAATCTTGATCAATGAACTCTAACTATTCAAAATAAACACAAATAAAATATTCATCACCTGAAAATTTTATCATATGTTCAGAATTGTATTTTTAAAAAACATCTCAAATCAGGGTAACTATACTTTTTGGAGGGAAATTTAAAAAATAATATTGGACAACGTACTGTGTTTAGCATATCCAATATTATCCAATATCTAAGCAACGGATTGAGGTAGAATAATAATTCAAAATGCTAAATTGTTTGTTTTTTTTTAAGCTGAATTCAATTTAGACAATTAAATTAAAAAATAATTAGTAAAAAGGTGTTAAATCTTGGAAATAAATTTTATTTTGTCAAAAAAAACTTCTTAGAGTAAACCAATCTTGGTAGTTTTCGAACTCGAAGTCATGAATGACGCTTTACATGTTTGTTCCAAATTTCATCAAGATCGGATCTTTTTTACAAAGGTTATCGCGCCTGCGGACAGGTATATATATATGAAAATGAACGAACGGTGTTTTTGGGGTCTAGGGACCTCAAAATGAAAAAATAACATGGTCCCGGGCTTAAGTCTCACCGTGCCGCCTACGGTAATAGCTACTTCCCTATAGGGGAAATTCGCTAAAAAAGAAATGAAGACACAGCCCTTAACTGACTCAATACATACATGATTAAAATATTTCCTTTGAGTTTCTCGCAGAGGTACATTTCTATTCATGTAATTGTCAACAAATAAATGACTTTGTTATTTATTTGGTACAGTTTCTAAAATATGACAGCAATCACTTTTTTAAAGAGAAGAAATAATTCATAACCTCAAACTAAAGAAAATATGGAGTGATATAGAAATTAATGTATCTTTAATAACTCAAAAGAACTCCCTACTTTAAGTATATAGCAAACGAGTTTTTAGTTAGTTAATTATAGATGGATTGACATTGTAAAAAAATACCGAAATATTCTTTCGATGTATCACGGGTAAACGGTGGGAGCAACAACTCGATCGAGCTTTCGAGTATTTTGCAATAAGTCGAGTAATGTATACTTGGCTCGAAAAAGCTTCTTGAGTACTCGCACTCCCCTTTGAATAAGGCATTCCATCTATACGGCCCACGAGTGCCTCTTTTGGTGTTGTCCAGAATTAAGGGTGAGTGGATCTTGACTGAACTTAAGACTAAAGTGTGATCGTTCTTACGACTACAGTGTACAATATAGCTACAATATAGCTACAGTATTACAATATTACAATATAGCTACAGTGGTACAATATGCTCGTCGCGTTACCTTAACTGCTGTGTTACCTCCTGCGTAGAACGTAATTAATTGTTGACAGCAGTATAGTCTGCTGGTGACAGTTTAACTGAATTCTCTTTAAAACCTGAGTAACTCAAAAGTTTCCTCACTTTTGCGATGGGAATGGACATACTAATTCAATACAGTTGATAGTGGAAGAGGTTTTAAATAACAGGGAAAGGTTCTTAGGTAGGGAAAAAAACTTTGATTTTTATGGATGAGGAGATTCAGGCATAAACCTTATTAATCAATTGTGAAGTGCCTCAAAACCCATGAAATCACTCTTAACCTTCTGAGTATTAATATTCTATAACCAACAAAAAAAAATTCACGTTTTGAGCGATCTGTTGATACCGCATATATATGTTTATTACCTTTTCTATAATTTTTAATAAGTTGACAGAGTAGATAAAGGATTATTGCAAAGAAGCCATTTCTTATGGTATTTACTGGTAATAAATCTTATTGCCTGCTAAAATAGAAAGCCTGATGAAATTAGATTATTTGGTGGAAGGAGGTTACCAAAAGTGAAAGTTCTCCTCACCTAAGTTGTTGCACTTTTTCAAAAGGTCTAGGGATCAATAATCAATCGAAAATCAAGAATAATTGATAATCAGAACCGACAATCATCGAGAATAGAGAATCGAGAATCAAGACTCATGATCCACGAATAGTTTATTTATCTATGAAAAGTGATTCATTGTCAAAGTCTAGCCTACTTGGCTACGATCAGTGAACAAATAGAAGAGACTACTCAACTTCAGAATGAAGGGAATATCGTTTGACCTTGAGTTCAGGCCCAGGTGGGAATTAAAGCTGGAACTGAACTTTGTAACGGTCTTGAATTTCAACCTGGGGATTGAACTTAGTACTTCATCAAAATATTTACGCGCCGTGGCTTGTAATCACGATAAAATGTCCCTCCAACTAATACCCCAGATCATCAAGTCAACCGTCGCCAGTTCCCCTTCCAACTATCAGTCTTTGCTCTACTCTGATTGAGTAGGGACGTTTTCTGCACTGATTGGTGATATTTGTGATGTCTGTGTTATTTTGTGATCTTGATTTGTTTTGTTTACAGTTCTCTTTTAGCCATGTTTTTTTCAGATTGTCCTGGACGTGTGACACTTATCTTGTTTTGTTCAAGGTTCTTTTTCACCAAAAGACGGGAACAGATTCCAGGTCCCGAACCGTTAGTTGTTTGGATAGCCGAGTGGATAAAGTGCTTAACTCATAACCTGAAGGTTGCTGATTCGAATGTTGTTTACGATCGAAACTGGGCGCACTTGCCATTTCTTATTGATAACTGAACCGTTAATGTTTCGACCGTTCCCGATCCAAACGTAACAAATTACCCCTGACGTTGAAGCACACAAAATAAAATAAAAACTTCGGGAAACTAATTTTCAATAATCAGTGATGCCAAATGTTAGTAGTGGAAAATGGTTGGGTACGGGGCTGCCATCATTGAATACGTCAGGGCACCACCTTTTTGGCACCACCCACCTGCCCCAGGACCAACCATTTCCCACTAATAATGTCAGCGAAAATTCAACGTTAACGTCAACTCACCTTCAACACCTCGACAATCTCCGGGGAGAACTGCATGAACCCGCTGGCGGCCATCCTCCTGTAGATCCTGTCCACGAAGATGCCCGCCCGGATGGCCTGCGCCACGGACCGGAACTTGGGCTTCTCCTCCTTCCGGCAGCGCGTGGGCGCCAGCTGGCGGGTGAAGGTGGAGGTGAGCCACTCCCGCACCTCCGCGGGCACGGCGTCCGGCTGCACCTCCGACAACTCGTCCTCCTCGTCCGCCAGCCGCCTGCAACAGAGCCGGGGGTCAGTGGAGGTGGAGGAGGTGGGACAAAGAAGTACACTAATGGAAGGGCGCACCGATATTCCGCGCAAAATCCAGGTAGACACCGATATTCCGCCGCGACTCTAACTCTCGTCCCAAGTGTGGACCGATATTCCGCCGCAGCCCTTCTTAAAATTACATGAGGAAGGCAAGCACTGACTCCTCGTCTCGCATTTGAAATGGGAACACAGGAATTCCTTAAAAACCCTTCACTATCCCCCCCCCCCCTGGGGGGAAGTGGTGAGTGACCAACAGAGTTAGGCTAAATCTGAAAATTCTTACAGTTTTTTACAGCTCTTTCTAAACCGCAGTGTGTTGAGTTATGTATAAAGTAGGTAGTACAAATAAGACGGTTGCAACCAACAATAATGTTTTAGATTAACTGATAAAAACACCCACTCCAACGTTACGCACCGCGCAACGTCCCACTCATTAGGTTTAGATTTTTGCATATCAAAATTCTTTCGTAAACTGTTGCACATGTACCCTTCAGATAACTCACCCGTAATATTTTGAGATACTTGCGGTTAAAAATTGTCGTCTTTTTAGTAGCCACATATATTACAAGAATGATCTGGTTAAATTTTATAAATCAAATCTCGTAATACACAAAGTGGCCCTTAAGCTTTTCTGTTCAATTTCCAAAAAATAATGCGAAACACAATAATTTTGTGGTTCATTATCTGAGCCTGGTCAGGCGGGGGGGGGGGGGGAGGGTAACATTCCTGAGTCATTACGTGATATTGCTGTCCTCAGGTACCTGCCACCCTCGCGGCGGAATATCGGTTAGGGGATTAGTAAACCTTTTTCGTCAGTTTGGTATGCGGCGAAATATCGGTACACCGTTCTGGAACGCGCGCTGCTTGGGCCGCGGGTTGTAGTTTCCGAGCGCATGCTTCGCGATTGCATCCAGGGCCGCGCGGGCGCTAAAATTGGGCAATAAGAAGGCACGACCATCGCGGCTACGCCCTAATTGGCGGGTAATAATTTTATTACCCGCCAAAAAAAATAAATCAGTAAAAAAAACAATAAATCAGTAAAAAAAATAAATCAGTGAAAAAAGTCAATCAGTAGGCGTATTTCTGGATCTACAAAAAGCTTTTGACTGCTTAAATCATTCACTATTTCAACCTGGGACTCCGGATCAAGTCATTTTTGCAGTCTCGGAGTCAGTTAGTTCAGATAGATAATTTTCAATCAAATAGCAATATAGTCGAATTCGGGATCCCCCGAGGCTCCGTGTTGGGGCCCATCATTTACATTTTATATACAAATAGTATTACCAGGATATTTCCTAATATTAAACTAACAATGTATGCGGATGACCCTAGAAATGGTCAGTTATTTGCAGCTAGCCAACTTCTACAGTACTTAAATAGTAATAATTTGCATATCAATCCGGATAAGTCGAACAGTATATATTTTAATACAAGTAGGAATAGCGAATTAGACCCCTTAATTTTTATGAATGATTACGAGCTTCCGTGTACCTCTGAAACTAAATATCTTAGATAAATCTATGATGAAATATTTACTTGGTCTGAGTCCTTGGACTGCTTTGTGTTCAAAATTATCTTCTTAATTATTCTGACTATGCGATTTTCAAAATTTCAAAAAAACTTATCTTATGAAGTTAATTTATTTTGCACTGATTGAATCAAGATTAAGGTACGGCATAATTCTGTGGGTGTCTACATCACGTCAAATTTCTCTCGTGTTTTTAGATTGCAGAAAAGAGCTATCCGAATCATGCCTGCAGTGTGCAGAATATCACCTTGCCGGAATATTTTTAAATCTTTGGAAATTTTAACGCTGCCATCAATTTATATTTTCGAACTTTTACAATATTATGAGTTCAAATCAAGGACATTAACGACCGGTGCAGATGTTCATAATTATAATACCAGGCAAAGGCACTATCACAGGCAAACTCAACATCGATTGAAATTAGACGCAACACTACCTCAAAATATTGGGCCTAAATTATTACAAATTAGCTGAAAATATTAAATTAGTAAATTTAGAATCGAAATTCAAATTCTTTTAAAGAAACACCTTTTGGAACGTGCCTGTTACTCTACAAGAGAATTTTGGGAATAAGCATTTTGGGATATGTAGACAAGTTAAATCCATTTAATCAATTAGTTATAGTTAGATTTCAATTTTAAGTTTGACGGTTGTAATGCAATTGTATAATTGTCCTACTAAAATAAAATATTTTGAATTTTGAATTTTTAACGGACGAGCATGATGGTCCTCACGCGAGCTAGAGGCAAGTGCGGGATTTTCATGCGAGTACAATAAAACTTACCGGGCGTGTGATATACGATACTTTATATCATACTACTCAGGAAAACTTATTTTTAAAAATCATAATGTATTCCTTGCATAGCCCATTACGTTTCCTAATTCTTCAAACCTAACCTATAATAACAAACACTTGCTACCTACACCAGTGCCGCCTCTGCATTCCTCACGTAATGCATGTTAATGCAACTGACCCCGTCGTCGCAATAATGCATTAAACGTCGATTTGCTTCAATCGGATAATTGTTTTGATTGCTTACTTCCGCTATTTCCGTTTCTTAGTTCACGGCAAATTTACTGTTTCCCAGTCTCTGGGGTTGGAATCATGACAAGGTTCGAAATTGGGCTCAGATACCACTTGTCATTGAGCTATGATTTAATAACGAATTCTACCAATAGGTTTTCGGTAGACAGCAATACAAGGGTTTAATCCTGATCGTTAAAAAACATCGTAAAAAATAATTTAGTTTCTGAAGAATCTGAATTAATGTTTGGATTTATCAAGGACTATGTGTCTCTGGAAAGGTCAATGTACTTAGCTTGAGATTGTATCAATCGATGAAAATAGTTTTTTCCTTTCAATGTAACTCGAGTTAAGTCAAATATTTAGTCATGCAAAGATAAAATTCGCTATGTAAGGTTCATCACTTACTTCAATCATCATTCATAGTTCAAATAGTCAACTAAATCTTATACGGATATGTTAGTTATTTTTCTGGGTTGTCTAAATTCGACACATTGAGAGTTGCAATAACGTTTTCGTAAAGAATAGGTATGATTTTCATTTTGTCTAACTCTTCATGGCAATTATTTTATTCAAGTTATGCCATGGGAGTTATAAATACAAAATTGTGACAGGTTTTTATTGTATGAATCACGCTTTCCAACTTTGAATGAATGAAAGAATTTCATTTAAACTTTCGTGATTGCAGTGGCTGAACAAATTTGTAACTTTGCACACGCTGAAAGAATGGATTGTATGAATCAATTTCGATAACGCGGTTCAAAGCTGATCAAAATTGAGATTATTTTCATCCTTTTTCATTCCTGTTACTTGTCAAGCAGATTATAGATAGTCAGTACACATACAAGATGTGTTATCGACGGTTATTAGTTGCAATGAGTACAAATCTTTAAATCAAAACTGTCACAATGTCGCCCACCTTAACACATGAGTCTAAGGGACATAACACAGAATATCTGAAAATGGGAACTGTCTGTGACCTGCTTCGTAATCTGTAACCTTCGTGAGGATTTGATCGAATTATTATCGAAACACAGGTGCTCATTAAGGTAAATTCGTACGATTGGTAAAAGTTACGCATGGTAATTAAATGTTCAGTCCCTGAAATTTGGATGATCGTGAAATCAGCTATCCATCGCATTTTAGTTAGCTATGCGTTCTAAATCATTCGATAAAAAATCACTATTTTAAATGTACATTAAAAATATGAGAGTATGCATTAGAAGCATTAGATTTCAATTTAAAAACGAATGAGAAGTTTTTGAGTTCCCAAATCTAAGCTGCGAGTAAAAAAACTTATCAGGTATGAATGCAAAATAATAAAATCATCTACAGTCGTGAATGAGATCCTTTTGCTATTAGGTAGTTAGGGTCACAATATTTGTAAAATAATTATTTGAGTATTTGTAATACAAAAATCAATTCTTTAAAAATATTTTTTCCACTGAAAGTAAGATACGTATTTTTTTAAATAGTTAAAAATAATACTGTTTATGCCTATTTGTTTACAAACTTCATCTTTGAATAAAGCCAAAACGGTATGAGAAATTCATTAGAGTACAATCAAAAATGTAACATAAGTACAATGAGCTATAAAATAATAACAGGGTAAATGATATAAAGCAAATTAGTTGTTTGTTCTTTTCAATAGCATGCAAAAGATAGAAAAACTTTATAGTAATTTAATAACTGAAACACAAATGATATTTGTGGAACCAAATTACACCAAGATTTAAGGAGTTAAGTTTATTTTACGCGATTCTTTCATCGATTTCAATGAATAAATTATTTATAAATTAACAAGATAAGCGCTAGATCGAGAAAACTAATTAGTTATTGTAAATTTCCTCAATATTTTTGGCAAAATAAACAAAAGAAGCCATGAAAATTAATATTTTGGTGCTATAAATAAAAAAGTCTCTTGAAATGGTCTGAGGTAGCTGAAAATCAAAAGTTTAAATGGTTTAGTTATTTTTTTCTGAATACTAAACAAAAGTTACTTTAAGAATGTAACAGCGTTTACAAACATGTCAATAGCTACATAGAAACTCGTATTTTTTATTTGAAATAATCTAACTGGGATTCGTTACGGAGATAAATTGATTATTGCAATTGAAAAAGAAAAAAGAACGATAGACTTTACTAATTGATCATGCTACTTTATTACGTACCATTTCGTCTTATTTTATAAAGTAGATTAATCTGAGAAACTGAAATAAATGTCTACATCTATAGTAATAAAGTTTATTTTAAACATATATAAATATACTCCATAAATATTATTTATACAGGAATATAAATGTTAAAGGCGCAGTATTGTATAAAGAAAAACGTATTTAAATAGTTTCAAGATTTGATTGATAAACACAAACAAAGCGTACCGTATTTGATACAAATGAGCAAGAAAATTCACTTTTCTGTTAACCCGCAAGAGCACACTATGAGCTAGTCATGTCTCCATTGATGCACCAGTGAGTCGCCGCGCCGCGTGACTAGCTCATAGTTGAACTGGAAAAGTGCATTTTCTTATTTGTTGATCGATTATGACAAATGAAGTGTTATTATATTTTTAATAACATTTTCTATATGTTTTGCCTTTTGTAACGTTTTTGTAAAATTCAAATTTTTTTAGTCTTTTGACTTGAAGCAATTTTTTAAAAGTTTTCTTTGCTTGACTATAAGCGTAAGTGCAAAGTTTGGTTATTACAGCTAAAGCGGTATTTGAGGAATTTATAAAAATACAAAATTCTGGATAGCGGCTAAACGAGGGTTTTTCGACACTTGTTTTATCTGACATTTTTTGTTCGTTTTGATGAGTACTATTAGCCCCCAAAGTTTGTGACCAACTTAAATGAACTGGCTAGTTATTTGTAAATTAAATTTAGTTACTAAGCTACTGCATTTTTTCATAATAAAGGTTTAGTTATATTCAAATATACCTACTGGTAATAATCGAAATTAGAAATGAAACCAAGATTATCAAGAATATTCGTTAAGCCATAAAAGGACATAAATAATTTACCTAAATTTAAGATTTTATAAAGTAATATTCAAATTTTATCACTGAGCATTCGCGATGCATTGCCAAGTATAACAATATATTTGTATGCAGTCCATGGCTTTTAGTGCAATAATACCTTTCTGATCCTCTGCGACCACTAGTGCAGAACGATGCTTCGCTAGCGCATGCAGACACTAAGTTCCAACTCGATCACAAAATACTATTTTCATCAACTCATTCTTCTACTCAAACCATTCAATAAAATGTCCTTTATCTTTATCTCACTATGAAACCATGGGTGTAGAGAAGAGCCTTACAAAAATGTGATGCATGATTAAAAATGCTTGACATCATCCTAAGATACTTGCTTTGGGGTGATGTTTGCAAAACTTGTTTCCAACGTGCACCTTGTATTACCAAGTGCTTAACTGCTTATCCTAATTTGGTGCAAGAAAGTGCAGTTGCGTCGGGCAATATGTTTTTGAAGATAGAAGTGGGCGTAAGTGTATGTAGAGAACCTTTTATTAGTGAGGTAGGTTAGTAAGAAAATATTAGGTTTCTGGCTACCACTATGAAACTTTGCATAATCAATAATCATGCATTTTGGCACTAAATTCAGGCCAGACCCCAAAAATTAGACATCTAATTTTCAAAATGAAATACGAAACTCAAAATATAATAATAATTTATTACTCAAATGAAAGCCAATAATCTAATAAGTAAATTAAGACCTTTACCATTTCTGAGTCTTCTTTGTAACTAGAGAAATCCTTTAAGAAATGTAAAATTATTCATGTAAAACGAATTTATGTTGAGTGAAAGCTCAAAAGCTACGTAAACTTCACTCTGATCTTATTGAAAGTCAGCTTACATGAAAGGTGATGATTTACTGAGTAATTTAAGACCAAAATGAATTCAACACCTAATTTAGAACCGGAGATATTAATACTCGACTAAAATTAAATTTCTGAAAAATTGATTTTTAAGTTAAATTGAGCCTTACAGCTCATCTATCACTTAACCGATGTTGATGATTAATATCACAAATTAAAGCCGCTATTTCACTGAGTATTTTAAAACTAAAACGAACTACATATCTTTATTAAAATGAGAGATAGAAGAAAAATAATAAAAAAATATTGAAAATACGAAACGTCCTTAAGAAATGTATAGGGATACATTTTTATTAGGCATATCTTTTTAACGAATGCATATTTTCAAAAACGGATTTCAGCATTGTAATTAGCGCAAAAATCTAGTTCATAATGATGTGCCATAACACCATCCTTACTTTTAAAAGAATAAATTGGTATCCAATATGGCGGATCCAAGATGGCGGCCGAAAATTTTTATCCTTTCAAAACAAAGGATTAGCCACCCAATAATGATAGGCGTTCGTCCCGAGTCAATATCTCAAAAAATTCATGTAAAAAATGCAGTAAGGTGACTTTTTCAAAAAGATCCCATGTTATTTTTTTCCAACGATTTATCAATGATATTTTTTGTTTTTCTGTGTTATGCTGTAATTTAAACGTCGCAAACAAGCAAAACCTTAAAGTACATGTCAGTAGCAACAAAAAAATACATGTGTCGAAAATTCCCACGGGGGAGAGGGTTTCATATTTGCGGCCCATGGTCTAAATAATTAAATTTTGTCCTCTTACAACAATTTTAGCCGCCATTTTGAAAATTAGATGTCTAATTTTCGGGGTCTGGGCTGAATTTAGTTCCAAAATGCATGATCATTGATTATGCGAAGTTTTATGGTGGTAGCCGGAAACCTAATATTCTGCCCAAAAAAAATAGCTATCCTACCTCACTATATTAGGATAATCCAACTGTAAAAGTTAAATTCATCAATAAATTAAAACTCATTTCGTAGATATAATTTCAATTCCAAAATAATTTAAATTTTTATGATAATAATTCCGCTACTAGTCATGAAAATAGTCGATAGTGGTTTACATGCTTGGCTTACGCCTCGCAAGGAAATTGTTATCTTGCCCCGAAATGGGACTTTAGTGACGAATTGTGAACAATACTTTTCAACACGATGCAAATAAGCAGCCAAACTTATGCAAAAATAATACGATTTTTCATAATTTAGTAATTTTTCTCCAGTCACAGTCTTATTTTAGTTTAAAGTTAGCTGATTGAACTGCCAGAGTATGAACTCCATTTATTTGGGTAGGGAAATATATTGTTTGGGTTCGGAGAAACAATGTTTGGGCACTTACGTATATTATTTTGGGCACGGAAAAGTAATGTTTAGATCCGGAAAAGGCAGTTGGACACGATTTATTTTTATGTCAGGAAATCAAGGATTTTCATAGTTCTCAGCTATTTGGTAATAGGCTATTTTCGTATACAGAAATCAAAAATCAGAAATCAGAAATCAATCATTTATTTGCCGTTGATAATAGTAAAGTTACAATACAGAGTGATGGAATAGTATATTACGCAACTAGTGCGGGAAATAGGTGTTTACGTGCGAGCATGATAGTTCACGCGCGACGCTTGCGGAGCGCGGGAATTTCATACGAGCAACGTAAACACCTTCCCGGATGAGTTGCGTACGATAGTTTTCGCGACACTACCAGCAAAAAATATATAGGGTAAGTAAAAAACAACACACTTCTATGAAAGTTAAAAGATTTAAAAAATATTAAATAAACTGAAGAGAGAAAATGGGAACAAAACTATATTTATCTGTGCGGGGGAGATAACAAAAAGCGTTATTTCTGCTGATCAGCGACCGAGTAAGCCTTTCTAGGAATTGTCTTATCGTCACACAGACGACAACAATTGATTAAATAATATTGCTCTTTATTAACTTATCGCTATCAACTGTGCGTAGACGCAACCTGGGAAACCAGTTTAGTTACAATTGAGATATGGTCGTCATAGTTAAAATATGTATGTTGTGTTTATGTATAATGTATGTAAATTGTGTGATATACTATTCTTTTCTTCAGTTGGCCACATTGAGCATTTACCGCACTCGTGCGGTAAATGCTCAATGAAAACTCTTTACCGCACTCCAGCTGATTTGTTACCTCACTACAGCTGATATTTGCCATACTCTTTTGTAAACGGCGACTTCCCACACTGAAACGGAAGCGGAAATCGGCTACTTACTAGTGTAGTGTTGCGAAAAAGTATTTGACAGATAGATTCAGACTAATAAAATCAAACTGGTGTCTTTCTATAGCTGATGATGAGAATAGGAAAAAAGTAAATTGGCAACTCGAGCAGTGGCTCTTTCGATACTACAATCGCTCAGTGGAACGGCTATTTGTCTCCATTACAGACCTCCACCCACGAGGAAAGCAAAGAGGAATTGAATTAGTCACACTTCAGGATCATTACTCCTATCTCTGACATTCATTTTAGGCAAAAAGGCAGGATGCTTTGTTAAATTCACTTCATCTTACAAAGAACGTTATCTGATTTTATAATTTGATAACAACTAAAATTTAACATTCTCATAATTTGTGTCGGTAAGTAGTTTTTAACCCGAGATGCAGTAAGTAAGAATAGAAAGTGAATAAAATCTTAACTCATTAAAGAAACCCCTCAAGGTATAAAGTATTAAACCACGCTTGAAGTGGTTTTTACCTAATATTTAAAAGTAAATCAGAGTAATGTTGAGGCCCTAAAACATTTAATTCATGTTGTACCTAATTATTAAATACATAGGATATAAAATAGGATTTATTGCATTAAAAATACATTCAAATAAAAAATAAATGTTATGATGCTAAAAAATCTGTAATTTATTTAAAAAGTCACAGTCATTAAGACATCTAATTTAATTTTCAGTCTCGAGCAATTGTTTCGATGTCTAAAACCGTATCATCAGCACTGTCACCTATTTTAAATTGTTCCCATAATTTATAAACACTCTATTTGTTTTATGTTAAGGCAATGTCTTTAACTTTTAAAATACTGTCCATATTGTTAGCGGTTGGATTACTAAAATTACGATTTGGCACTGTCTTGATTAAGTCATATTTTTTATTCTTTAAAACAAAGAACAATGAAATTGTCTACAATCGATAGCAAACATTTTTTAATAAGTCGGTAGGTAGTTTTGTTAAACAATTTAATAGCCATCGTCAGCTATATCGTGACCCGGTGCAGGCACAGGCTCCTGCCAAACGCTGCAAGCTGTTTCCCTTGGGAGAATACCTTATTGAAGGTAAAATATGTTTAGTTATACAACTATTACAGTAGCTGTACGATTTATTGATATGTAGCACTAATTCATAATTTTGAAATATAACGGCTTTCCCGTTTGTACATATTACTAAGGGATGTAAGTAATTTGTTACTTCATTTCGTAACTTTGATTTAGTCTAAGAGATGTAAGTAATTTTATTTCATTTCTTAACTTTGATTTAGCCCAAGTGGCAGTACTGATAATGAGGCTTTTGAGCTCAAAACATTTGTAAACTGAATAAAATCTGTCCGCCTCAATGCTCAATGACAATTAATCTTATGATAATTAATAATTTAGCAATTCGTCTGCTAAATTAAAAACTGCTTAGCAGACTGCAATATGTCTGCTTAGTTAAAAACTGTATTTAGAAGCTGACTTGTTGTGAATTATGTTTTCAAAAATATCAAATGGCATTATATAGAGTGGCTGAACAACCCCGGGCCGGTTTATGAACTTCTGGCTGAAGATATTTTGGCAAAGGGTACCAATAATATGTCAATTTTTCTGTAGCCCACAAGACATTTTCTAGAGTCCCCTAAGTACGATTCATGGCAGGTTGCCTCAAATGTTAGATAAAAACCCTCAATCTGAAACGCTCGGTTAAAAACAACGAATTATCACAAACCTGATGTCAGTATCAACAAAAATGAACGCAGAGTGAAATCCAAAATTGTATCAAGGTTTGTTGAAAAATACTCACATAATAGGCTATCAATTAATAAGCTTTAAAAATTAACTTAATCCGTCTCTTGTTTTGGGTATTTATTTTGCTAAGCTTAAAAGTTACTTAGCTGGTCTGGGACTTTTCGGGTAATCTGTGTGAAATATGGATCGACCTGTGTTAGAAAACTAAATATTGAGCTTTAGCATTTACCCAGATCCATCCATTCAATAAAAAACTTGATGAAGAAGTTCCTTATAAAAATACCTAAATCAAAGACAGAAACATCCTTTTAATTTGGTTGAATAGCTATAAAAATCTTTATTGATAAATGAAATTCAATTTTCTTAAAAGAAAACATAAGACAATGCTTAAAGTTTAAATGATGGATCTAGTAAAGATTAATCATGTCGCTTTTTAACGTGATTGTAATGTTAGTGTTTATCGTGCTTTTCTATAACCTACTTTGTTTTGTAGTGATGCAAAATACGTGATTGTGGTGGTTTCTAGGCTATTGGGCGATATTCTTTAATTGATAGTGAGTAATCTTATAAAAATCAAAGGGTAAAGGGAGTAAATGGGAAAGCGATGCAGACACAGACCGGAAACGGAAACATCCAGTAACAAACCTCGTGGGATCCTCGGCTTGTTCCTTTTTCCTTACTGAGGATCTAAAAACCAAAACAACTTCAGATAGGTAAATATATAAGTAGTGTTTTATTTTTTGGATTGAGATAATTAATTACAAGGCAACTGAACGAATACCTATTGAATAGAATAATTTGAAGCACACCGAAGACCGACACTGCATGAGTATAAACATTAAATATGATAAATTAGTCTAATAAAAATTTCAAGCTATGCATGCAGCTGTTTATAAAACTAATCAATGCTAAATACAACTGCAATTTAAACATACATATATGATGAAATATTAGTCTAGGTTTTAATAATAACAAATGATAACTATAAATAATGCACGTTTAAATAAATAATAAGAAAATTACCTTACATACTTATCGACTTAAATTGTTATAAGCTTCTACATGTCATGAATATTTAGCTTTGAAAAACAAGTATGAAGCTCTAATTATGTTGGTTTTTTAGTAACTACAGACATTTTGAATATTCTGATTTTTGCAACTGCAAAAAGAAAGTAAATTTTACGTTGAAAGTAAAGAGAAGCGAGTACAAAAAGGAAATAAATAATTAATTATTTAACATAACGCTTTTGAAATATATTTAAATTCTTGGTTTTAATATTTAGAGTTAATCTTCATAAAATCTCATTGACAGCTAGTCTCAAAATAAGACTGCTTAAAATGTTCATAGCGTTGAAAAGTGTAGTAAAAATGTAATCCAATATGAAAAATACAAGTATATTTAAGATGTAAATCACAAATTTCTTTTCAAATAAACATTGGAAATACATTTGTGGATTGTATATGTTTAGGATTAAGAAAAGGCTAACAATATAAACGATGTTATATGGGAAACTAATTTAAAATATGTAACATTCTTCAGTAAGAACATTCTTAATATTGTGAATAAAATATGAAGTCATCATTTTTTACTTTACTTTGTATGATGGCAAATATATCTCGTGTATGACAGTAATTGAAGGAAAAAGTAGCAAGCTATCAGTATGTAATTCAATATTGATAAAAAAAAATAAATTTAGCAAAATGTTTTTGAAAAAAACAACACAGTTATTACCTTGTTGTTCAGGTATCTTAATTTATACTATGACGGGATTTGAGACAGAACAGGTAAAAATAAATATCGTTTAAATATCATCGTTGTCATTATTTTGGCACTTAAATTTAATTTCATTGTAATAACATAACACAACATTAATGAAACTGAAGATATAAATCCTTATCCTGAATTTGATTGAATCAAGATTGAAAAATTTAATTCTTGGTTTTTATTTCTGAATTCTAAGTTAAATCAAATTCAGGATCAGATAAACATTAATATAGTTTAATGGCATATTTTGGTACGCTTGTATAAGTTTGCCTTATTTAAGGTTAAGAAATAGCTGCTTATTCGAAAACTACGAAAAAATATTAAATTTGCACGTGCAAAATGTAGGTAAATAAGAAGTGTGGATAAAAAAATAAAAAAAATGCTGTAGAATGATTTATATTTAAGAATATTGAAAGAATATTGATTAAAAGTACTTAGTACAAACAGTGAAAGTCCTGAATGCTTAAACCATGAAAGTTGTATTCAAGCTCATAGTTTTGTCTATGTTATTAGCTAGTTCACCGCAGGAATGATCACCTTAAAACAAATTGTTTAAAGCACACAAAAGCTCTGAACTATATGAATTGTTAGTATTGCTTGATGGACAATTATTTAAATGTTATAACACATGCAATAAAGGGATAATTGTGTTGACATCCTTCAGCGGTACTTTTCTTCCACTCTCATTACAATTCCTCTTTAGCAGTAATACTAATAGTAAACCAGTTTCACATGGTGTAACCGACTATCACTAATCTTTCATACTATACTATTAACCTGGTTTATCATCCCTAAAACTAAACACGTTAGACCACTGACACACATACACACCCAACTCTTAATCATCACCATACAATTTCTATTATACAAAGATAGACAGGGAAGAAAGAGTCGTTACATTCCAGTAGCACCGTTAATACACGAACAAGGACAGAGTGCATTCTGCATTCCACTGAAGAAAATAACAGAGAGACAGATAGAAAGATTATTCGACAGGTACGTGCAACAGGTAACACATAACGTACCTGGAGAGAGGATTATCCACCTAACCCTAACCGTAGGATCGTGGGACACGGAGAGGTTCAGGAGGAAAGTGCTCGATTTGTTCTGATTCACTATAAGGTGTCAGGGTAGGTTTTTACTAAAAAAGGAATTCTCCGTGCTGTGCTTACTATTCCTCGGGACCTAGATTGCATAGCCAAGAAGTTGTGTTAACCTGACGGCCCAGACGGGAGTCTTGAGTTTGCGTTGCTGGATGTTGATCGTTGTCTCGCCTTCTGTGCGATCGGAAGACGCCTTCACATCCGCTCGCCTGTGCCATATCATTAATACACTAACAGCTGACAACACGGCGGTCCGAGGGGACACAGTATATACAGTCGTCCTCCGTCTTAGCTAAGGAATAAACACTCGAGTACATCCCATAAACTTATACGGGTGCGCCATGCACAAGCCTAACACCTGGAAGAGCCTAACAGTTATTGAGGATGCAACTACTAAAAGTGTAGACACACATAGTGGTATACCTAAAACATTCTTGTATTGTTAGTACAATGATATAGTAGTTATTTACATTATTTTGTCAGTTTCCATGTAACGTTAATATTTAAGAGCTCACAGTCAGAATAATGAGAGCAATTCTAAATTAAGTAAACTCAAGTTTCAAACACCAGTATGGGTGAAATAAAAAATAATCAAACTCAGTCGCCTTAGACATAGGTATGTGATTTTTCGTACAACTGGATAAAGGCTTGAACAAGGCTTAGCATTTAGTAGGAAAAACTACTATTTCAGAATGATTTACTATTTTTAAAAGTATTACAAATTAATACCTTATAAAAAACAAAAAAAAAGTAAAAATATTAGAATGCGCTCAGTAACTTAAACTAAAATATGTATCTAACGGTTCCTTATAGTATCCTCGAGAGAATTTAATTATTATTTAGAAAAGGTTAATTATTAATTGAAATGCGTATAAAATATAACTCGTAATGATAATAAATAATAAAAATAACAAAAATAAAAATATCTATTAAAATTTAATCAATTCAGTTTTACATAAAATTGGGATAAAAGACATAAATTACATTACGTTATAGGTGTTGAAAATGACTTGAGTTAAACAGCGACCAACCATCTAACAAACATCGATTCGATAGTTTGGTGCTGATAGTTAGAAAACGGCAATACGTAGCTCAGTATCTTAACACGTAAACATGTCAAGAGGTTTTACTTACTTGGTTTCATCTATGAAGACAGCTTCGAGAACTCTGGCTGCATACTGCAAGTTTTTTTGCAATACGTCAGCCGAGATCTCACCTCGTTCTAATTGTTTTAACAGGCACCGTAACCTGAAAACAAACAATTTATTTAAAATATAATTGATAAATAATGTAGTATTGAAAATGCATGTACATTTTCATCGATTAGTAAATATATGGCGTTAAACGAAGGACTACTAAATATAACGTTTGAAGCCTGTACTTTTTTCAGTACGTACCAAAAATTATCAGTGTACCAAAATGTACCAGTATGTGCCAAAAATTGCTTAAAATGTCACTAAATGTATAGTGCAGCTTCCAGATGATAAAAAAACTATACCTTAATGCTGAATATTTTATCCAGAGAGATTTTATGGTCATCTGTAAGGTAAGATTGAACTTTCAAGATAAAATGCCCTCTATTACCTAAAGTATAATATTAAAAAATAAGTTGAAATGAGACAGCAAGTTATATTTGAAAAAAAACATATCACATTTCTTTTGTGGACGAAAAAGAGTTCAGTTACAACGAAAAATACTAAATGATGTTTATGTAATTGTTTGAAAATGAACAGTTATATAATTATGGTACCAAAATGATACTGTATGTGATTTGTAAGATGCAATCATGGATGCATAAATATGTATATATAATTTTATTTTATTCAGCAAAGGGCAATATGATATTGCTTTTTCCAGGAAGCTGTAAGAAGTAAACCAATTTTGCTATATTATTACAGATTTAATATGAAAATCGATGTATTAATATACTGTTTATTAATGAAAAATATTCGCCGAGGTTTCATAGAGTATCCTTCTATTTACAAGGATATAATAAAACCCGCATAATATTTTGAAATTAATAAATAATTTGACTATACACTGAAATTTTATGGTATATAGGTATTTTTTTCTCGGAAAAACAACTTATTGTGTTACTTACTAAAAATATGTATTATTACAGTCATAATATCAAATGTAAATAAATATTTAAAACAAGTGTACAATTTATTTTTTCGTATTTAACAAATAGAACTGACCAGGGTTTATGCAAATTTAGCTCGTAAAACATATAGCCCCTCTTATAATGGAATTATTAAATATTGATATTTATTTCACAGTAAAACTTGTATACAAAAAATCTGTGTTTTTATTAAATTAATTTGCTTTTAATTTTATTTTGTAGAACTTGACCACTGTCTCAGGAGAGTCGAGCCTATACATATTGCATGACAGATATGATCTACCGCTGTGATCAATTTATAGGTCTAGTCCGTCATTATTTACAATAACGTAAATTATAAATTACATCGTAGTGTTAAAGTGACGTTTATGCTTGCACTTTCCTAAAAGAAGACTGATATGTATGATGTACAGCAATAAAAAATACCAATAAAAATACATTTTTAATTTGTAAATTCGTAAATGCTTTAAAATTGGTTTCATATAGCTTTCAAGTGTTTGTTTAATGATTAAGGTATTTGCCGGAGACAATGATGGATAAGCTGCCTAAAGTAATTGTTACTGTAACGATAAGTCTTGTAGCTGATCAGAATCATTTTGCAGCCGATCGAGTTCTTAAAAAGGCATCGTGCTTAACTCTTGTTATGTACAAGTTAACGTTGGAAGGTACGATTGTTAAACCAAGCACAATCAATTATCGTGGTTCAATAATCGCAGTAATAATGAATCACAACTTCTAGGCTCTAAACTAAGGGTACATTCTGGAATACTGGATTTTTGTCAAGATGCGTATTTTCCTCTTTTTATGTGTCAATTATGTCCAGTCAATGTCAAAGAATTTTCGAAAATGTTTTTAATTATGATAGCTGTTCAAAAATCCAACGTACCTAAAAAATCTCTGTATAACTATACCCGGAAAACGATTTTATATTTTTTTAAAGAGCTTATACTTCAGAAATAGTAATTATTTATTAAAGACTACAGCATGATGAAAAAGTAGTTTTGAAAATTAAATTCAGTTGTTTTTGTTTAAACAACTTTGAAAAATAAATCTCACCGTATGAAAACCACTAGATACCACATCGTAATGTACAAACTAACTATAAATTAATTAAATGTTCTTCTCCAGCGTTGAATCAACTTTCAGCCTACATAATTTACACTCGGCATTATAACCTAAAATCGACTTAGAAATGTACTCGTGTGCCCTTTTCTCCAGTCACCTCAGCCGATAAAAATTTCAAAAATAGAGGAATTCTTTTCATTTGTGACTAAACATTCTAAAGTCTACCATTGATGATTATGTATTTGTCGTGATGTAACAAAGATGATGATGATGGTGGTGGTGGTGGTGGTGGCGATGATGATGATGATGATGATTATGAAAAGAAATAAAAAGAAGAAGAAGAAGAAGGAGGAGGAGGAGGAGGAGGAGGAGGAGGAGGAGGAGGAGGAGGAGGAGAGGAGGAGGAGGAGAAGGAGGAGGAGGAGGAGGAGGAGGAGGAGGAGGAGGAGAATAAGAAGAAGAAGAAGAAGAATAAGAAGATGATGAAAAAGATACGTACCTGGCCGCGGCTTTGTCGCAGGCATCGGGTGTGTCTATCGCGGGAAGGTTGTCTGTGGTCAGGTCGTCACTGTCTACACTCTCCTCTTCACTCGTCGTTCGTTGCTGTTTTTTGGCACTACTTCGTCTTACGATTGTGAGAGAACCTTGTTCTGGAACAGAAAAAAACGGTTGATTAAATCGGCAGCTCTGCCCAACATTGACAACGTGACATGTAAATTGTATGATAAAAAGTTATTTGCCTAGCTTAAACATCTTAATGATTAAAAATGAAAACAGTTGTTATGTAGCCTGCTGAATACGTCATCTGTACCATCACTTTGTTTTAGGCTTTCAAGAATTCTTAAAGTCAGATGTAAACATTGTAAAACATCGTATAATAATCCGATGTCGTGGATAAAATATGAATATTTCTGAAAGTGTATATGTATTATGGATGCAAGGCAGTAATGCAATTTGTATTAAGGACTCTAGGGGGCTAACTCAAAGAGATGAATTAAAACAAAAATTGTAAATAGACTAAAAATATGTGGTTGTGTTTGTTTAGATAGTAATTTTTTAAAGATTCTTTTTTGAATTGTAAATTTCTTGTTTAAAGTTTTGTATGTGTGTATGATAACTGTATGGACCAATGCCCACGGTTGACATAAACTTATAGAATTTTCACAGACATACTTCAGTGGACCGTATTACCTCACTTGACTTGGTGACTTTCGGGTTTGACATTAAAACAATAAATATATAGGAAAGAAAACGGTTTATTAGTACTTAAACTCAACATTTGGTGGCGAGTATATTTATCGGCTTGAAATACTTTCAATGGGTTACTGAGGAGTAAACCTTTGGTAAAATAATTGGAACTTAGTATTCAAATTTCTTTACATATTAATTATTATCTGGCCAGATTACTTATTCTTTCCCCATTACCTAAAACATTTTTGCTTTAAGGAAAGGAGATACGGGGTTGGGAAGTAGCCAAATAAAGTCTGTTGAAACTTGAGGATGAAAACTCAATTCACTTATTCTACTGGAGTGATCTTACCCAGTTTCAGGAAACTTTACATATTTTTATTGTCTTAGTAAGCAACTACTTTTAATTATTAACTTAATACACTACATTTTTACTTCTAAACCAATATTTAAATACTATTAAAACTCAGCAAAGAAAATAAGACATGTTGCTTTTATGAAGTCTGGATCAAGAGAGAGAGAGATAAAAGGGAAAGTGGATATACCACTCCAGCAGTAGTTCTGTTTTTATTCACCAGAGTTCATCACTAATCAGACACTTGTTCACATTGCATTTAGTTCACTCACTTTCCACTAGAGTAAGGAAGTTGGAGGGAAGTAGGAATAGCCGAAACAATAAAGGAATGGAATATTTTTCACGTAGCCTATGACGTTTAGATATTCAGAAAAGTTTAGATTAATGAAACTTTTAATGATATAAAATAACTCTCAAGTGAATGATATTAGGCTAAATCAATATAAAACAAACTGAGTTTATTGTAAAAGTGATGGCCAGGCAGGCGTGAGTGGCTATTGCGTTACTGTGGTACCCGCCGGAACTGGTATTAAACTCTTCCACTTCCCTACATTTCAGGAAAGTTCAGTTCACAATTTGTATCCATTAGCTATAAGTTAGCTCAAGGAAGTTTCATGTTGCATCTACTTCTTCCCAGGTCCAAAGTTAACGGCAAGTTTCTTACCCAAGTAGAATATCCCGGAAATAAATTAACAGTTTTTTTTTATTTAAACAGCAATCTGTATTTGATACCGCTGTTTTAAGTATAACATAATTTTAAAATTAAAAAAATTAAGGAAATTATAAATTCACTGTACGTGAGTGTTTTAGAAAAATTTCTGTAGAACATTTTACAGTTGAGACAAGTTAATAGCTTTAAAATGATAGCATAAAGAGACTCTCTTATGATATAAATTTAATGGTTTGGAAATCTTTCAAAAGTTATGGCACTTAAAGTTGAGCCGCGACCTAACAAAGAAGTAGAGCATACATTTTTCATATTTGATCGTCTTTCTTCACCCTTCTAAAATTAATAAATTTCTATTTCTAATAATTCTAATTCTATTTCTAATAAAATTATAAATAGAAAATGCTCCCTTAAGGGGAAAGAAAGAACAAGCTAAGGGAATGTGAAAAGAAAACCGAGGTATACCGGAAGGTGAGAACTCGGGAAGGAAGCAGAAAGAAATGGAAAAAATGGCCGTTGGAGTTGATAGACGGCATGTCGCCCGTCGGGGACACTTCTACATGTTACATGTGTTACACAGGTGTTACTCACTGGACAGTTGGCCATTGCGGTCGATGGACGGCATGTCGCCAGTCGGGGACACTTCTACATGCTACATGTGTTACACAGGTGTAACACATGTAGTAACACAGGTGTTACTCACTGGACAGTTGGCCGTTGCGATTGATGGACGGCATGTCACCAGTCGGGGACACTTCTGCATGTTACATGTGTTACACAGGTGTTACTCACTGGACAGTTGGCCGTTGCGGTTGATGGACGGCATGTCGCCAGTCGGGGACACTTCTACATGCTACATGTGTTACACAGGTGTTACTCACTGGACAGTTGGCTGTTGCGGTTGATGGACAGCATGTCGCCAGTCGGGGACACTTCTACATGTTACATGAGTTACACAGATGTTACTCACTGGACAGTTGGCCGTTGCGGTTGATGGACGGCATGTCGCCAGTCGGGGCACCTCAACATGCTACATGTGTTACACAGGTGTTACTCACTGGACAGTTGGCCGTTGCGGTTGATGGACGGCATGTCGCCAGTCGGGGCACCTCTACATGCTACATGTGTTACACAGGTGTTACTCACTGGACAGTTGGCCGTTGCGGTTGATGGACGGCATGTCGCCAGTCGGGGCACCTCTACATGCTACATGTGTTACACAGGTGTTACTCACTGGACAGTTGGCCGTTGCGATTGATGGACGGCATGTCACCAGTCGGGGACACTTCTGCATGTTACATGTGTTACACAGGTGTTACTCACTGGACAGTTGGCCGTTGCGGTTGATGGACGGCATGTCGCCAGTCGGGGACACTTCTACATGCTACATGTGTTACACAGGTGTTACTCACTGGACAGTTGGCTGTTGCGGTTGATGGACGGCATGTCGCCAGTCGGGGACACTTCTACATGTTACATGAGTTACACAGATGTTACTCACTGGACAGTTGGCCGTTGCGGTTGATGGACGGCATGTCGCCAGTCGGGGCACCTCTACATGCTACATGTGTTACACAGGTGTTACTCACTGGACAGTTGGCCGTTGCGGTTGATGGACGGCATGTCGCCAGTCGGGGCACCTCTACATGCTACATGTGTTACACAGGTGTTACTCACTGGACAGTTGGCCGTTGCGGTTGATGGACGGCATGTCGCCAGTCGGGGCACCTCTACATGCTACATGTGTTACACAGGTGTTACTCACTGGACAGTTGGCCGTTGCGGTTGATGGACGGCATGTCGCCAGTCGGGGCACCTCTACATGCTACATGTGTTACACAGGTGTTACTCACTGGACAGTTGGCCGTTGCGGTTGATGGACGGCATGTCGCCAGTCGGGGAAGGGGCGTCCTCCTTGCTCGGGGGCCGCTCCGGTGGACTGGCCACTGCAACAAAAACACTGGTATTTAGTGTATTTAATATATTAATTATATATTTTTTATGTATTTTAAATATTTTTTTAGTACATATTAATTAAACATCACCAAGTAGTATTAAAATTTTAAATCTTTATTGTAACGATTGTCGATTTTTTTGTGACGGTCTCCCTTCCTACGGAACACGCGTTAGAGGAATTGTTTGATAAATATAAACACTGGCAGGGATTATACTTTAAACCTGAATATATGCAACCGTGAGGCGGGAGTGGGAGAGAAATTACACTTATCGTTCACCAGTGACAGGCATGTCTCTCACGAAAACAAAGAGTAAGAGTATGTTACGTAAGATCCCACCAAATATATTATTGGTTAGAGCTTTATGTTTTTTTTGTTACGATCTTGTTACCTACTGGATGAGTAATTTGGGTTTTGGTTGTTTTGATCTTTTTCTAAAATTTGGTTGGTCCCAAAACGAGTTTTCTTAAGAATTTCCGGAGATTTAGGGACTCCTCCTGAGTTTATATGTGGCTTCGTGAAAACGACGGACGTGTTGCTGGTGAATGATAAGTATGGAAAGTCCCTCCCTCTCCAGCGTCATGGTTATATAGATTATACTAGCACTTTAACATTGTATAATTAAAATGTAACAATGTCACTGGATAGTAGATTTTTTGAAGCAGTCTCCTTTCCTCCGGAACACGCGTGTTTGTCTGCAAGAGATTTATTTGATAAATAAATTTAATTGCTGGCTAAGATTTTATTTTAATCCGGGAAGGCTATACAGTAAAGCCCGAAAAAATCTTAGGAACGGCACTATTAACAACAAACCCCAGCGCTGATTAGAAGAAGTGGAAGAAAAAGAATTAGATAATATTTGAAGATTCTATTAAAAATAATAACAAAGTACAACCTTTGCTCAGAATAAGGCGGGAATGGAAATACAGAGTTCTAGAGGACGAAACGCTATCTTATTAAACTCGACCCCTGTTGGCTCCTTAAGCGATGCAGCCACTTAATAATTCCACTTTGGTTACCACATAAATATAAACCTAGTCTTTTAAAATTATCAGCCGTTTCGTTTAGGCAGTTAGTTTTATCATTGACTTTACATATCTTGTAATGTAAAGTCAATGGTTTTATCTTTGGAAGACGTGATTATTAATATACTGTTTTAGCTTTTGGAAATACGTTTTCGTGTTTTCACAACAAATTGGTAAATATCCCCGTTGCAGCAGACCTGCATACTCAGCGAATTTCAAATGCAAAACAACATATTTCGATCCAACGTATCGAGATTTGACATGTTTTTGTAAGCCCCATAAGAATAACATGGGGAATGAGTATGCAGGTTTGCTGCTACGGGTATATTAAAACTGGGTGGTTTAAATTCAATATTTAGTAGAAGAAGCCATTTACCAAGTTTTACCAAGATATGTTGAGAAATAAGTGAGATATAGAATATACAATTTTACTTATTTCCCGTAAGGTTAACATTAGGACAACGTACTGTGTTTACCACTTTCAATATCTCGGTAACCAATGGACATAGAGCAGTGATTCAAAATACTAGATTGTTTGTTTTTTTGAGCTGAATTCAATGGTACTAACAAAAATTCAATAAATTTTATTTTCCTATTTAAAAAACTCACAAAACCTATTTTTGGGGGGCTTTACCCCCCTTTACCCCCCCTTCCGGTAGTCCGATCGGGCTGGTTTACGAACTCGTCCGTAAAAAAAAAATATATATATATATATATATATATATATTTATGAAAATGGACGAATAGTGTTTTTGGCATCTGGGGACCTCAAAAATAAAAGTTATGATGGTCTCGGGCTTAGGTCTTACCATGAGACCTACGGTAACAGCTTCTTCCCTATAGGGGAAATTCGCTAAAAAAGCTTTTAAATAATTTTTCATGCTTTTTGGTTATTTAAAATATTGAGGAATTCGTCTGCTTCATCAGACCACGGCCTCCGATATCAAGGATATAAATATAAACAATCACATAGTCGATTATGTATTATAAACAAGTGTTTACTTTTATTGTTCTAAAAATTGTGTTAAGTATTGATATAAATTCGTAATTAATGTTCTTGTCTTATTTGAGAGCAAGTATTTAACTCTTGTGAATTTTTTTAAGGTCACAAAACTGTAGTGAAGTTAAAAGCGATAATAAGAATATTGAATATTGTCATGTTTAACTTTGTTTTATGTTTATTGCTTGGATGAGAAGTAATGAAATACCACTGACCTTACTTCAAAATAGATGTTTAATTAGTTTTCCGAAAATTAGTCATTAGGAATTTTTTGAAAGTGTTAGGTTCCGAATCGATGTGAGAAAAACGTTCAGTCACTGACAACCGCTGAAACAGAACGATCGTCGATTCGGGATTTGAGAAATATTGCTCCTTGCAGCACGTGTCCTCGCGAGTATTGATTATCTTATCATCAAAATTACTTTTGGATAACTCCAGTTTCATTATTTTCCCCCTTTTCTCCTAGACACTCCTTATTCCTTTGAAAAATGTATTAAGACTTAAAAAAAGCGAGTCAGGAATTTGTGCAAAACACTCCTTATTTCTGTTGCAGCGGACTGGAATGATTGTTTATAGTCTGATAGAATTGAGGGGAAATTAATTTGGTGTTATAGGTATAGTTTTACGTTTTCTCAAACAGGACTTTAATTATAAGGATATGAAATTAACGGGGTTTCAAAGAAAATTGAACTAACAATTGTGGTTTGGCTGTAAAAATGTTTAATGTACAAAAAACTAATCCACTTTAAATTTGATATATTTTCATGCCATGCTGAATATTTATTCATGGCGGAAGTTTCCCAGCGCGACTTTCTCGTTGACTTTCCAAGTTACAAACTAATTAGCTGGTGATGAAACACCCAGTCACCTTCATAATTCTTCATTAAGACCACCCGAGTCATGAATCGTGTTAAATTTACTAAATTAAAGTCAAAGTCATTTTGACACAGAATTCTTCCATAAAAGCCTGTAAAATCTGTTTATAACAGCTTTAATTATATAATACTCGTCGAAATTACTATATAAAATTATATTTTTAATGACAATAATTATATGTTATATTAAGTTGATCGACATTCAAATTCCATGGAAGAAACCTTTTTTGAGTGCAGACTTTGTATATTTATATTTTAGAAAAATACAAAAAACTAATGTACACAATGTATTGTTGAATATATAAACAGACTCTTATTAAATAGAACAAAATTTGGTCAACTACAGGAACAAAGATCACTGTAAATTCTTCTAATAAAATGGGGTTATTTGGTCAATGTTTCACTGATTAAAGTCTTCAATGATTAACGGATGGCAGTAAACAATTTTGATTAGATTAAGAACAAAAATATACAAAACGAAAAGCTACATCCCCCAACGTTTTAAATTCCGCCATACACAATTTCTTTCGGAAGAAACTTAAAGATCTGATATCATGCAACTCGGTTGATGTGGTGGGAAAGGGCCAAACTCAGAGGATTTTAAAGGTTATACCGTTAAAACCTTTTATACAATTTAAACTCGAGATCGCCAGTGGTCGAAAAATCGACCAATTTTCAGTGACAAATAGGGATAGCTAATTTAATAAATAATCCCCGCATAACAATGCGTTTCTAAATACATTTCATATAGTACATATTTTCCATGTAAACTCATAATATGACCAAACTGGGGGCTAGTAATTAGTACTTTATTAAGATCATTTTCTATCATTTTTTCACAATATGGTTTTGCTATCATTTTTTCATGACTATTTTATTAAGATTTAATGTTTTTTCAAAGAATAATTATTGAATCAGAGGAAAGTAAAACTTCAGTCATCAAATCAGTTTATCCTGTACACCCCTTACCACAGTTCTCTCCCTCCCTTTATTAATTCCTCACTCTCTACTTCCGACCTTCTTTCCACTTTTCCCTCCTTTTCTCCTTCATTCTCTTCTTACCATCTCTCCTCCCTTCTTTCCTACCATTTGGAACTTTTTCCCTCCTTCACTCTCTTCCTATTATTATCACTAAAATGTAATATATATTATACCCATTATCCACCAATAAAAACAAAATTTGAATATAATGTGTCCATTTATACTCCGGTTGCCGAACCCGGTGACAGGATTTTCGGGCCCCTGTGCAATTGAGAAAGCCGCCTTTTTCTACTCATCTCGATTCTGGGCCCCATTTTTACTAATCTCGCGTGGATCCGGGTCCCCCCCCGTCACCGGCCCCGCCGGTTGCATGTCAGTTAGTAAATTGGATGGTAGAAACTTAACTTAATGTATTTTTTTCTTCCCTTTTGATCAGAAAATTTTTATCTCTTAATCTTATTTAAGCAAGTAAACTTTATTTTTCCATATATATGTAAAATGGAACAAATTTGAGTATGATATCCCTAATCTTCTCTAAGTATAGTCCTGATTTCAATCAAATTCTATATTTTCACTCCATGCCCCAATTAACTGTGGCTTAATGTTTCTACATCAAATTATTTTCGAAAAATAGCGTGTGATAACAGCTACATATGATGCTAACTTTGTTTAAATTTGGTTGTTATACTATCACCAAAACACATAAGGCAAATGTTAATTTTTTTGAAATTTTAAATTGAATTTTCTACATTTCTAAAAGACTAATATAAATTTCAATGGGACTCTGCACATCTACAGGAAAATACAATTCTATCGGCTTGCTTAGATTTTTGCTTCGTTGCACACAATCAGGCTGAGAAAAAAGGAGTACAAAAACATTATGGAAAAAATGCTTGTCTATTAATATAAAGATAACAGACTAGAATTATACACAACATATTTCATCAAAAATATTGTGTGAACTGAAGCGAACTAGACAAAGAACGGAAACATGTTACATTCTTGTTTAAACAGCGAAACAGGGAAGAAGAAACTTCTAAACAAACAAGCAAGCAATCACATCGAGTTGATTTTCCAGGATCCGAAAAATGTAACCAATGGAAATAAAATAATATTTACTCTTTCAACAATCCTGTTTAGTTTGAATGGTACTGTCATCATACTATTTGAGGAGCGCCTTATAAAAATTGCATTTATTTCAATTTATCCAGTGCCATTCACAACACCTAAACGCTAGCACCACATGTCTTCATTACCAGAAATAAATGTTTCCTTCACCCACAACCATGTATCCACGACACACAGAAAATAAAATTTCAGTCTTCTTCATTTATAATAATTTCGGTTTGTTATGTAAACTTATATTTCATGAAATATAACGTAAAAGAATATTCCACTATATAGGCTAATGTAGGCTAGAATAGTATATTACGTTACTAGGCCGGGGAAGTACGGCAAAACTTCCCGGCCGTGTAACGTACGATATTTTTCATCATACTACGCAGAAAAAACATACCTTCAATCATAACGTAGTCCTTGCGTAAACATACATTTCTCAAACCTTCAAACCTAACCTATAACAAACAGAGGAACATTTGCTACGGATGCAGTGCTGCCACTACATTCCTCTATTAAGAAACCAATAAACCACCAATAAAGAAGCATTAAACTTCGGTTTGCTGCAATCAGCTGATTGTTTACTTCCGTTCTTTCCGGCCTAGGTCGAATAAGAGCTTATCCGGCCTAGGCCGGCTATGGGTAACTTTCGAGCCAACAAAAAGGAACTGGAAACATATGTTTCTGTGTTAGTATGATGAAAAAGTATTTTCGGAGTTGTCTGTAACGAGTAAATAAATCAGTTGTCTGTATTCATTGGATGTAAATAAAAGAAGTCTTACAACACTTACGATATATTTACACCTATTCATTATACATATGCAAGACGATAAATGTACATAAAAGATGGAAAACAGCGATCAGTTTCGATTGGTCACACCGATCATCTTTAGGCCCAATTACCTGTAGGAACAAGATGGTGGCCTTCCTTATATCCTAATGGTCGCCGGATGTCATACTAATAACGGTTTTGTACTATTCGTTGTCTGATATAAATTAAACTAACGTGTTATTTATTTTCTAAAAGTTACTTATTTTCTTAACCCAATATAAGTGAATTTATAAGTAAGCTCAAGAAATTATCATCACTTGTCATTCCACTTTACAGAAACTGAAAAAATACGATTCATAATATTTATCATATTATTTTATAAGGTAAAAAATATGTTTATCATTTGAGGGAGTTAAATGGTCAGAAAATGAATAAACACCATAAAAAATTACAGAGTTACTTGGCTCCGAGATACTGTTCATAGATGCATACACATTTAAGTAATTTTGTTAATTAATTACAAGAAAACCTGAGCGAAACGTATATAGAGTTTTTGTTGGGAAGCAGACAGAGATGAGCGATGGAACATCTGCGCAGCAGTTGCGGCTCTCACGGCATGACCCACTCGCATGAATATTTCAATTTATCATTCTCTCAGAGATTCATCGTAACAACCGAGACTGCAGATTCATTTTTGACATATAAACTCCAAAAATATACATACATATACATACCGGGTGGTCCATAATAACCGCTAAAATTTTAAACAGTTATTTCTCAGCTGTTACTCCACTTAGACATTAGATTTTTGCAACAATTAAAAGCCCAGCTGATAGCATTTTAGTTGAAATTGAACAGTGGACTGTTCAACACCGGGCCATAGAGTAATAATGAACTTCGTAAAGAGTTGGCACTTCCATTCTAACTTGGTGTTAAGGGAACAGCAGCGCTATCTGATAAAAGTGCTACGAACTAAAAAGATCGATGCGATATATCGATGGTCGTCGATGCGACATATCGATGGTCGTCGATGCGACATATCGATCGTCGTCGTCTGCTTTGTTTATATTTTCGTTTTCTTGTTCTGTTTGCTAGACTTTCAATTTTAATGACTTTACCGATTTGTTTAGATTAAGTACCTTTGCCGCTGGTGCAAGTTGTTTCGCGAAATACTGTACTGCGTGATTCTTATTGTGCTTAAAGCTATTGATTGAAAATAAATACGTAAATGTTTACATAAAAGCACTGAATAAAAATTAACTAAGTCGTAAAAAAAATAACGAGTCTATGATTACTACACAACGGTTATTTCGCAATAACTTCCACATTCATCTCAATGATGCAGTTCCTCATGCAACAACTAAAAGGTGGATGAACAATTTTAGAAATAATGCATCTGCTTTGAAAATCAAACCAACTGGTAGGCATAAATCAATTCGTACTCCAGAAAATATTGAAAATGTGCGTGCATCTGTATTGCAAATCCAAAAGCGATCATTGCATAGATTTCACATATTATTTATTTTTATGCCACCTACATTAGAAAAGTTGAATAATTTGAACAACTTATAATTAGAAAAAAATGCTATTAATTAAGAAACTATTCAACGCAAAAATCATCTGTCATCTGGCATCAATTAGCTGAGCTGTCACAAAACAAAATATTAGCGGTTATTATGGACCACCAAGTATATATACATATAAATATATAAATATATTTATAACTAGCTTCAGAGCCTGTTGTGGTTAAATACAACGGTCTCTATAAAAATTGTACATATATGTTTTTTTCCTGTGAAATACCTGAAAAATAATTGGTTTCGTTTTCCAAAATTAAATTGGTTTGAAAATCATGATCCGATACTCACCTGTAAATGTATTTTTTATGGAAAACATGCTTTTTAAGTTTTTTACGATAAATCTAATAAAAATCAAACTATCACAATAATTTGTAAATCTAAAGGGAGAAAGCTCTCCAATGACCCAATAGTTATTAAAATCACTCTAATAGAACTGTAGATTTAGCTATAGAAAGTTTTGCAAAACATCTCTAACTAAGTATTTGTTCACCACTATAAATTCGAAGGCTGCTTAGCTTTTTTGCAAGTAACTAAAATGTTGAAGAAATCGACCAAAGAGGAAGGTGATATTCTGAAAGAGATTAAAATCTCCTAAAAAACATCGAGATCAAATTATTGAAAATACTGATAACTGGCAGCCAAAATTTGGCTACATAAAAACTTAAAACAGCTTGTTTTTAGATATTTAAAAAACATGTGTGTATTTACATTTTTTATCCATAAATCTTGAAATAAATCAAGTTTTTGCTATTGTTAGCAAATCTAGAAAGAGAAAGCCTCCAATGACTTATCAATTAATAAAATAGGTCTTGTATAACTGTAGATTTAGTTGTGCAAAGTTGTGCAGAAAAATCTCTTACTCAATATTTTATCACCACTATAAACTCCGAGGTTG
Organism: Flexamia atlantica; assembly: GCA_035578135.1. Classification (NCBI taxonomy): domain Eukaryota; kingdom Metazoa; phylum Arthropoda; class Insecta; order Hemiptera; family Cicadellidae; genus Flexamia; species Flexamia atlantica. Next base: position 40,435,457 of record JAQJVK010000004.1, read on the forward strand.
CTTAGCTCTTTTGCAAATAACTTTTAAATGGTATATTTAATATATAATGTAAAATTAATTATTATATGCAATAAAACATACTTACACAAAAATATATTAATATATACTTAACATTTTAGTATATTATTTTATTTTATTTAATATTTAATATTAATATTTATTTATATATTAAAAAAATATATATATATCTTTTATTTTTGGCGTATATGCTGATGAATAATTTTTATACTTTTATGACTTAAAATTTCTTATGAATAATGCTTAATTTTTGTCTCGATGTAAGAAAATGTATTTTATTTTAAAAGTGGCTGTTAATTTAGGGGAGGTATAGTTCGCTCAGAAATGATTAAAGATGTTTTTATTACTTGAACACAGTAAACAATTATTTACAGAATTATTTTTAGGTATTTAAATTGATAAAACAATTCATTGCAAATATATTAAGTTGAAGAATATTCATCTATAAATGCTTCAATTTCCTAGCAAGATAGTATCAGTGAGACAGTAAGAAGTGGTAAAAATCTGAAAGGGTTATGATTGAAATTTATTGACAGGTTTGACATGACTCGAATGAATTTAATCTTGAATCAACTGAATCTGATTACCACTTTATACATCGTATTGGACTTTTCAACTGATGCTTTAATTTATTAAATATATACAATTTATTTGTAAAGGTTAAGTAAATACCTTTAAAACAGCTCAGTGTGTCTAAGAGAGTTTTATTTTATAAACATTTTACTAGGAACATATTGGAAAAATGGAAGACTTAATAATTTAACTAACAATACAATAGTAAATCCTATCATAGTTATAAAGGTTTCATGATTTATAAATGATCTAGGCATTACACAAAGCAAACTTGAGCACATTAATTAGTTGCACCAAAATATTTAAGATAAATAGAATAAAATAATTTAAAAATCGGTTTGTTATCAATATTTGTAAGAGGCTGAAAAAAACTGCAAGTTTTGTGGGCCCTGAGCAATAACCACACCAGGTTTAAGATATGGTTTATTTTGGGCCAAGCAACACTGACTGAAAAACGTATTGATAGTAATATTTGTACTATCGATTTTTTTATTTTTCATTTCCTATATTGATAGTAGTACACTGTATTGGAATGTGTCTAAATAATTTAAAGGAAAACCGTTTCAATTAATGTCAATATCAATAATCAAAAATAGATCTGGATAAGAAATTTGTAGGGAGTTCATATAAGATTATATAATTATTTTACATTTATTTAGAAGAATATTTTATCGTCACTACATTGTGTTTTTTAATTTTCTAACGGCGATAAAGCTACATAGGATTGCTGAAGGGGATGTTTTGACATGAAATCAGAAAATTTCATGTTGACTCCGCAAGCTACAAGGTAATTAAGCACCTTTACCTCTCTTCCTTCGCGTCCCAAGGAAGGATTTTTTAAACGATAAAATCCATCAATAAGCTTAGCAATTAGATATCTTGTAGTTACATTTTTCCGTAGAATAAATTAACATGTATTCTAATAATGCTGATATTCTGAGTTTTAGATTTTTGGTAAAAATAAGATTTTATTTAAAATTGTAGAGAATATTGTAAAACACTTCCTAATGTTCTAGAGGCTTACGAGCACATAGGTAACATTTAGGTAGGGATCACATAGGTAGGCTGATAAAGAGGAAGATACAATTTAACTTTTGCTATGGTTCACTATGGTTTATATAGTTTTAGTTTATATAGTTTTTATTAGTGGTATGGAGTATTCTCGACTAATATGTTTGATGGCAAATTATAAGCGAGTTTTAAGATGGGGAAATTGATTCACTTCCAAAGCATAATGCAAATTAAAAATATTGTTGTAGTATGTATGTTGTCAAGAGCTGCACGAAACTAAAAATCCAACATTTTGATACATTATCTTGAACAAGTTAATATTATATTTTTAAGTCCTTCTTATCAATAAAATCTCTAGGCCTTTAGATCTTTTTTTGTAAAACCATTTTTTCTCCACCGCATATTAGGATGATTGGTTTGATAAAGACAGAGTAATGTCACTTTTTAATGTTTAACATATATTTTTGCTATGGATCTTATGGGAACATAGATAACCCACAAATATAATGACAATTATCTGACTTGTTACTCTAACACACTTGATTACACTAGCTTTAAGACGTAATTGATTCACTATACAGAAATTTACAGCCGAACCACCAAATTGAAATCATAAACGTCTTGGTAAGTAATTTTATTAATTTATGAATCTAAATTACAAGCAATAAAAAATTCAACAATATTGATCAACTAAGTATTGAGGCAAACCTAAAACCCAACCTAAAACCCAATTCCGGGTATCACAACAAATCTTTTGATGTAAATAGGTAAGTATAATAAATGTTTTAGATTAGAAAATATACATACTTTTATAGAAAACCATTTTGATGAATTTGTATAGCACTATGAACCCTAACGCTACTAGCTTAAATGTATCCACAAATCTGGGAACAATAACCAGCCTAGGAGGTGTTCAATGAGTTTATACAATAATGTTTCCAGGAAATTATCCAGAACGGCTTTAATTTCTGTATAATTATAATTCCTTCTGCACCTGAAGGACGTTAACCGTTCCATTTAGCCAAGTTGCTCGCGTCCCCTTGTCGCCATGGCAACGTCGGGTGTAATTAACTTAGTCTGAGCTCTGAGTATTTTATACGTCTCAACATAACACAGGTTGCTTGAGTAAATAATTCACTAGTAAAAAAACTACTTCAAATGTCCATTTAGGAAATGAATGGAAATGGAAATGGAAATTAATGAATGAATTATAAGTACTTGTAATGATAGATAACTTTAACTTAGATTTGATACAATTTAAAGAATAGAATAACTTCCCGTCGTGACTAACCATGGTAATCAAATTTACAACGGTTAAGTGTCCATAATTAAAAGCTACTTAAATATTTACAGTTTATGTCGTAATGCAATTTAGAAAACCACAATATGAATCACTTTTTTATTGTTTAATCCTATGAAATAAAACATTTAGAATTTCTGCAAAAGAAATGTAAAAAAAATAATGTAAATTACTTATAAACATATGTAAGCGCTTAATATAAAACAACCTCCATCAGTTACGGCAGCATGGCAATACAATAACAATATAAGAAAGGTAGCCACAATAAACTTTTTTATTTGAAAAATTAAGTCAAAGAGCAATAAGTAATAATTTTAGAGATACTTTCTCTTTTTAGGAGAAAATTAATGAAACATAATACTTTGAAATTTTTATTGATTATTGCTAAAAAAGAGTAAAATAAATAAACATTCTAACAACATAATGTATGACATAGTAACATAACATAATATAACATTTCAACATAATGTGAGCAATATTTTACTGATATACTTCAGCAAGAATACGAAATATACGTAATTTTTCCAATAATAAACTAAAAATGCTCGTTATAATCCAAAACATAACTAATACTCTCTTAAAATATGGTATATCATTATTTTATACAACATAAACCTATTGAATACACCCAGACTGATTGATTAACCAATCGTTTACTTCTTAGAAGAGAGCATTTCTCTCTGAGAGACGTGAGCGGGTGTAGTGTGGAGGTGCAGTCCCCGGGGGCCGTGACGACATCAGCGCCTCCCAGCGGGGAAGCTGCGAGAACAAATCTCTCCCTAGAGACTCATTAATCCGCGATCTTATAAAAAAATACAACTTCCTTCCGGTATCATAGTTTTGAAAGTGTTGTCATTTTTATTATGATAAAAATGAATAGACGGATTTTTAGTTACGACTGATTAATTGTAAGTGTACCTAGGCCGAAAATAAGGTTTTGTAAAAAGTTAAAGGTTTTGAGAGGTGAAAATGCTTTTTTTGTGATACAAAATGCAAGGTGAAAATTGAGGTAGCAGCTTAAAAACTTTACAATTTAATTCCATGTTTACATCTAATCGTTTTTTTTCAATCTGGGCAATCTTATTCCAAACGTTTACTGTTTAGTGGTCATGTGTAAACACTTTTACTAAATCCGAAAATTATATCAATTAGAATACGTAATACTTAAATATTTAATACTTAATATTTAAATTAATATTTTCGCTTAAATATTTAATACTTAATATTTAAATTAATATTTTCGCTAACATGCTCTGTTTTTGGTTAATTGTGCTTTAATTATGACATAAATTAAATAAAAATTCAATACATATTTTCACAATTAGTTTAAAATATTGAAGGTAAAAACGAAACTAATAACTCATTCATCAAACAACAACAAAAATTCAATGAATGGCTGTCCCAGATTATTAAATTGTATAAACGGGTTTTTACAAATATTTCTGTAACAGAGTGCTGATAAAGTCATATAATATAGCAAAGTTTAAGTCATCTGTTTATTATAAGTATACTTTAAAAAATCAATGCTTAACCTTGGTATAAAAGTTTATTGAATAATACCGTGGCTCGAATCTTACGTAACATAACATAATATAACTTAAATTGTAAAAAAAATTTCGAAAATTTTAATTTTTATTCTATGAATTTATTATTCTTGTAGTATTAAAGAGCCAATACTAATGGTTTCATGTTTGTTTTATTTAATTTATTTGGATAATCCGTGTTTAAAAAAACAATAATATTAATTAAAATTAGTGGGTAGGTGTATAAATATAATAAAAAACATGCTCTAATAAATAAGTTCTTAAAAAGTTAAATAATAGGAAAGGTACTCCTCGAACTCCGATATAACTTTAATAAAAAGCCTTGTTATGGGTTTAAAAGCAAAGTAAACTCAAAACGCGAGAATGTCAAAGGTTAAAGGGCTAAAGAATCGATAGTGGCGCCCACTAGGCGCCGGCGCACATCCCTTCGTTTTAAATTATTTCAATACACCATGTCCCAAAAAAACTGATCAATTCCAAAACCTAATAAAACCCGTTTAGGCAAACGTAGCGAATTTTGCAGGTGACCACGATATACCTAAACTCATAATTACTTTTAATGTCATTAGTAAATATCCGCTGACTCAATTCCGTTGCTCAGGGTTAAAATTAAATATAATAAATAAATACCTGCAGTAAATAATATGACATCACATGCCTGACAAGCTGGTCTCAACGATTCTGCGACGTGTCACTATGTTTTGTTCAGTCTGTGGGACGAAATTTAAGAACATGTGTTTCCGTTTATGAAAAAAAGTTAATATATTTAAAACATCACATGGTGATAAACCCAATAATGTCAGCTTATCAGAATGCTGTGGGAAATTATTGGTTGAAGGTTAGTGTTTAAATTTAAAGCTTGGAGTAACGACGGTGAATCAGTAGATATTTACAAATAACATTCAAATAAACATTATGAGTCCAGTTATCAAATGATAAATGAGCCTGAAAAATTAGCTACGTTTGCCTAAACGCGGTTTATTAGGTTTTGAAATCGATCAGTATTTGTTTGGACACTTGTATTATAGTTTTATACCTTATAGTCTCACTTAAAGCAAATAGCAAAATATTGAGTTATCATTAATAATGTCGCTCTGGCATAAAAAACAGTATGGAATACTCGGCCACAACCGTGTTTACATTGGTTAGGTTTTACCTTGTGTACCCTAGGAATCAATACAGATTGTTTTTGATTGCAGAAATAATTATGGAATAAAATTAAATGTTGAGATGTGTATTTCATATTTTGTTGTGATAACAGGAAACGTATTTATTTCGCAGAATAATTATTGAGGTTTTCAAATGGAAACTAGACAGTAACCACAACGGAGTTCCAAGGAAGTGGCTTTGCATCAGGATTATGAGAGGCTCTCGTGTTTATTTTATAGCCACTCGAGATAAATGCTCTTTTGATCTGTAAATGTTAACTTTGTATGATATGGGTCACTGTGTTTTAACTAAAGAAGTCAAATAAGATCAAAAGGTTTTTACATTAAGTTTATTCATTGTAGTGTGTAATACGAAAGTGAGTGATTAAAATTTGGAAGTTTTATATTAGTAGAATCAAAACCTAAAATACTTCTACCAAATTTTTTTCAAGATCTTTTTCATTCAAGTTCTATTGGAAATGGGATGTAAAAACAAATTTTGTTTACAAAGGAAATAATACATTTAAAATCATCATAGCTGTGACGGCTCAAATGCTGCCATCCCTCAATTTGGCCACTGGCATTAACTTCATTCTTATAAACTTAAATTATTTTAAGTAAATAAATAAATAAATAAATAAATAAATAAACAAATAAATAAATAAATAAATAAATAAATAAATAAATAAACAAACAAATAAACAAATAAACAAATAAATAAATAAATAAATAAATAAATAAATAAATAAAAAGAGTTTCAGCCAACTCGATCTGCGTTCACACGATAGTAGAGATGCAATTATTAAATTAGACACACGTACAGTATTGGGCAAAGCGGCACTCCTGATTTTATAAACAAAATCTTCCTGAATAATTTCTGTTCTTCTCTAATTTATCCAAACTATAAATACTTTCTGTTCTTCTCTAATGTATTCAAAACTATAGTTTTGGATAATGTCTTGAATAACATCAGATAAAAATGTCCGATATAAAAATAATGACAAATTCAGCACAAAAGAATATTTTATGTTACAAGTAATATTTTTCAACTTAGATAAATTATAAAAATAAATACTGATGACTTAGATTACATTTGTGTATTACATTATCTCTAATAAAACCGAGGCCAGACCCTGTTCATCATAATCATGTAGTATTAAGCAATAACATTGATTCCTTTTCGGTTTAAATTTTAACGATTTAGTACACTATAACAAATCATGCACGCAGAACCATTTAAGCTAACTTCAATCTTCAACAATTACAGAAGTTGTCAAATTGATTGTACGTTCATATTCAATATTCTCAAAGTATATTTACTTAAACGTAAAACGTGTACGATTAAGATCCAGACAGAAAAAAGTTAATGCTGTCTTATTCATAAAAAATATTTTAATATGAATAAAAGAGTAAATGTGAAAAGAAAGGATGAAGTGGCTTTTGAAAAAGATAAAGAGGTTCCGAGGGAAACGAGAATGTTTCATTACACAGAAGCTGGTTAGACTCTTGTTAAAATATAAAAAGGCTGAGGGAGTTAGGAGTAAGTGGACGTTCGAAAAAACGGACTAGTAGATGATTAAAACGTCTAATAGTCCGTGGAATTAGCTCAAAAATATTTCACTTTTTGATACCACCTTGAGATTTTTATCAGTAAATATATATGTAATAAGAATCAAGAAATCACCGGGAGACACTCGATCACAGGTCAGGAACTCCCTGTTATGACGTCATCAAAATGGCCGCCATAAAAAATTATATGGGTCTGTTTAAACACCTATAACTCCATGATCAAGTGTATAAACCCCAAAAATGTTAATATTTTCAGAAAGGTAATTAAATTTTAAACAAAAAGAGTTATAGTTAGTTTACATCAGACTAGCCGTTTGCGAGATAAAGCGACTCAAACTTCATTTTTCTTCATTTTCACCACTCGATATATTGAAGAAACGCTTAATTCTCCTTAACTAACCACAAAACCCCCATAAATGTATATATTTTCTGAAAGGCAATATAATTCTTAACTAAACTTCCCATAACATTAGTTTTCCTCGGGCTAGCCGTTTCCAAGATATTTCGATTCAAATTCATTTTGTAATTTTCACTACCCAATAATAAATTTTAAAGAATCACATATTTCTCCGTTGTTAACCATAAAATCCCCATAAATATTGATATTTTTTAAAAGGTTATAAAATTTTAAACAAAACATGTCATAATATTAGATTACATTAAACTAGCCGTTTCGGAGATATTTCGGCTTAAATTTTATTTAATTTTTAGTTTTAAAAATATTTAAAATTTAAGGTTTATGCGTACACGGTGTTCTTTAAGTGCATTACTTAACTTCTTAATTTGGTTCTTTGGGTCAAAATAAAGAAAAAAGTTCATGTTAACATAGGTCCTATCTCGCTTCGTTTACCGTTTGTCGGTCTGTACGTTTTTTTACATTCAACAACGTAGCTTTAAAACGGCTTGAGATACTGGCTTCAATTTTTGTGTGTGTACTGAGACTATTATGATCTATTTCATTACAGGCTATCAAGTTTCTACTTTGTACTGATTCAAAATGGCGGTCATTTATATTTTTCAAAGCCTAATATCTCAGAAACCTTACATTTTATCAACAATTGTTGAAGTATAAAAAAGGCGCAAAATTTAATTTTCTTTACGAAAATGTTAAATTTTATATGGTTTATTGTACGAATAACGGAAACAGATATATATTTTATTTTGTTAGTACACGAAAATATGGCAAAAATACGTTTTTGCTGTATTAATTTGTGAAAAATGAAAATTCAACCGTTCTTCCTTATACAAACACTGTAAATATCTATGTTTCCAGAAAGACAATTAAATTTCAAACAAAATATACCATTACACTGGTATATCTCAAGCTCGACGTTAAGGAGATATTTCAAATAAAAAATTAATTTTAATTTCCACTGTACAACATTAAGCTCGATATCAAGGAAACGCTTTTATCTCTGTTATAACACGTAAAAACCTAGTTTAAGAATGTGATTTCAGTGTTAGAGGACCAAAGAGGTCTAGTAGCCATCTCCAACTTTTTCCCAGTTCCATTTACAAGGATCCAGAGGCTGGAGGTTTCTCTTCAGGCAGTTCGTCCAGAGTATTGCAAATAAGCTCTTTTAGCATGCTAAAGTAGAGCGTTACTTGTTGGAGGAATACTCTCAATCGGTCTGTTGTGTTTCGTAAACAGGTTTCGCTTCCCTTCATTCACCGCCACTGATGAACTTGATGGCTGATACATTATGTTGACAAGTAGTTGGATGAGTAGAAGTGGAGTTTTTTTAAGTAGGCCTAAGTAGAAAATAATAAAAAAAAATTATTTTGGAACTTTATTCTGTTAAATAAATTATAAACATCTTTCATGTTACTGATATCCTAAAACTAGTTTAATAGCTGCAATAGCTTATGTAATGTTTACATTAATAATAGTCATTAATTCTGTAGCTACTAAATTGAGAAGGCCAGGTAATAAGCCTTTGATGCAAGAAAACGCATTCAAATTAATTTCTGAAATATTAAAAAAATGTTAATTATTATAGCCTTCTTAATCAGCTCTACAATGTGCAGACATGCAATGATATTAAATTTTCAGATAATTTGTGATGGGATTCCTCCAGATGACCCTAAATACATGCATTTATATCCCGTTTTCACTGTTTCAAAAATAAACTTTTTAACACTTGCTAACAAGTGCTGAAAATACAAAAAAAGTTCAAGCTGCAATATCTCCTAAACAACTACTCTGATCTAAAATAATATAAGACATTTTTTTTAAATTCAATTGCCTATTACTGAAGATGACACTCCATTTCTACACATCCAACTATTTGTCAACATAATGTATCAGCCATCAAGTTCATCAGTGGCGGTGAATGAAGGGAAGCGAATCCTGTTTACGAAACACAACAGACCGATTGAGAGTATTCCTCCAACAAGTAACGCTCTACTTTAGCATGCTAAAAGAGCTTATTTGCAATACTCTGGACGAACTGCCTGAAGAGAAACCTCCAGCCTCTGGATCCTTGTAAATGGAACTGGGAAAAAGTTGGAGATGGCTACTAGACCTCTTTGGTCCTCTAACACTGAAATCACATTCTAAAACTAGGTTTTTACGTGTTATAACAGAGATAAAAGCGTTTCCTGATATCGAGCTTAATGTTGTACAGTGGAAATTAAAATTAATTTTTTATTTGAAATATCTCCTTAACGTCGAGCTTGAGATATACCAGTGTAATGGTATATTTTGTTTGAAATTTAATTGTCTTTCTGGAATTATACATATTTACAGTGTTTGTATAAGGAAGAACGGTTGAATTTTCATTTTTCACAAATTAATACAGCAAAAACGTATTTTTGCCATATTTTCGTGTACTAACAAAATAAAATATATATTTGTTTCCGTTATTCATACAATAAACCATATAAAATTTAACATTTTCGTAAAGAAAATTAAATTTTGCGCCTTTTAGCGAATTTCCTTAAAGGAATAAGCTATTACCGTAGGTCTCATGGTAAGACCTAAGCCCGAGACCATGTTAACTTTTCATTTTGGGGCCCCCAGAAGCAAAAAACACTATTCGTTTGAATTTATATATATATATCTATATATATATATATATATATATATATATATATATATATATATGTCTTTTAACACGATAGCGGCCGTAAATATGGTCCGATCATAATGAAATTTGGTACAGACGTGTAAAGTGGTAATCACTCGGACGAGTTCGTGAACCAGCCCGATCGGACCACCGGAAGAGGGGTTAAAGGAAGGTAAACCCCCCCAAAAATGGGTTTTTTGAGTTTTTTATAAAGAAAATTGAAAATTATCCAATTTTTGCTAGCATTATTGAATTCAGCTAAAAAGAAACAAACAATTTAGTATTTTGAATCACTGCTCTATGTTCATTGGTTTCCGAGATATTGAAAGTGGTAAACACAGTACGTTGTCCCAATGTTAACCTTATGGGAAATAAAGAAAATTATATATCTCGCTTATTTCTCAACATATCTTGATAAAACTTGGTAAATGGCTTCTTCTAGTTCAGATCAACTAAATATTGAATTAAAACCACCCAGTTTTAATATACCCGTAGCAGCAAACCTGGATACTCATTACCCATGTTATTCTTATGGAGATTACAAAAACATGTTGAATCTCGGTATGTTGGATTGAAATATGTTGTTTTGCATTTGAAATTCGCTGAGTATGCAGGTCTGCTGCAACGGGGGTATTTTATACTTCAACAATTGTTGATAAAATGTAAGGTTTCTGAGATATTAGGCTTTGAAAAATATAAATGACCGCCATTTTGAATCATTACAAAGTAGAAACTTGATAGCCTGTACTGAAATAGATCATAATAGTCTCAGTACACACACAAAAAATTGAAGCCAGTATCAAGCCGTTTTAAAGCTACGTTGTTGAATGTAAAAAAACGTACAGGCCGACAGACGGTAAACGAAGCGAGATAGGACCTATGTTAACATGAACTTTTTTCTTTATTTTGACCCAAAGAACCAAATTATGAAGTTAAGTAACGCACTTAAAGAACACCGTGTACGCATAACCTTAAATTTTAAATATTTTTAAAATTAAAAATGAAATAAAATTTAAGCCGAAATATCTCCGAAACGGCTAGTTTAATGTAATCTAATATTATGACATGTTTTGTTTAAAATTTTATAACCTTTTAAAAAATATCAATATTTATGGGGATTTTATGGGTAACAACGGAGAAATATGTGATTCTTTAAAATTTGTTATTGGGTAGTGAAAATTACAAAAAGAACTTGAGTCGAAATATCTTGGAAACGGCTAGCCCGAGGAAAACTAATGTAATGGGAAGTTTTGTTAAGAATTATATTGTCTTTCAGAAAATATATACATTTATGCGGGTTTTGTGGTTAGTTAAGGAGAATTAAGCGTTTCTTCAATATATCGAGTGGTGAAAATGAAGAAAAATGAAGTTTGAGTCGCTTTATCTCGTAAACGGCTAGTCTGATGTAAACTAACGATAACTCTTTTTGTTTAAAATTTAATTACCTTTCTGAAAATATTACCATTTTTGGGGTTTATACACGTGATCATGGAGTTATAGGTGTTTAAACAGACCCATATAATTTTTCATGGCGGCCATTTTGATGACGTCATAACAGGGAGTTCCTGACCTGTGATCGAGTGTCTCCCGGTGATTTCTTGATTCTTATTACATATATATTTACTGAAAAAAATCTCAAGGTGGTATCAAAAAGTGAAATATTGAGCTGATTCTGAAAACTAATTCCACGGACTATAATATGGAAGTTGTTCGTAAAGATAAAAAAAAACTTAACGACTCTTTTTTTGAAATCTGACCCTTTTCCTTTATTGTCTACGATTACAAAATGAGTTTTTAACCTGCAAAGTTAGAATTTTAAGGAAGAGTACATTTTGTTTTGGGCCTTTAACATTTTTGGCAGAAATGAAATAAACATATTTATAAAAATGAATAAATAGATTAGCCATTAAAAAGAGTCTGGTCACATCATGAGGAATTAACGGAGATGTGCTACAGAACTAAGATCAAACCAATTGAACAGATATTCTTGCGATATTTAATCAATATACGTTATTTTTTTAAACTGAGGTACAAGTCGAAGATGATTAACAAATTGTCATGTGATAGATGTTATGTTATAAATAACCAAATAAAATAATAAAATAACCAATTCAATATTATTTGTTTTGATCTTTAAATCTGGTTCTTAAGAAAATTGACTTGTATTGAGATACGTTGCATGGATTATATGAAGTGGAATCCTTATTCTAAAAAATGCTATAAATAGAATTTAGCATTATGATTACAGCATTACGAGTATAGTATTCAGAAGTTAATGAGGATGTGAAATTAATTAAATATGTAAAGTGATATTTGCTTGATCGATGAGTTTTCCACATTCGTTTTTCTTTTTGTGAAACTTTACAAGTAAACATGACATAAATTATTGAATAATTTTTCATTTTTGTTTCCATAGCTTACTTTATTTTAAAAATCTAAAGTCCATCAACGTTATTTGAGGTAATAGAAAACATCTATTGAGGACGTAAGGACAAGTTAAAGTGGTCATAATGGCAAACAATTACATTCCTGAAGAATACGTTATCAGACTGAAAAGAAGTTGCCTCCCCTTTCATCGAATACTGTGATAAAAAGATCTGGTGAAACTCCTTCGGGACTCGGGCAAGCTACGGCCGTCATCAAGTGTAAAGTTGAACGTGGTCCAAATAGAAGAGAATGGCGGATGTAACTCTTTCTCTCTGGGTTTATATTATCAAGCCAGCTAATTGGAAGATAAACATCCTGTTTTCGTTTCAGATTACAAATAAATGGCTTCTTTTGAAGATTTAAATTTACTAGATTTCATTACATGAATTAGTAGTAGTAGGGTGGGTGCACCAGTGAATGACCGGTTAAGGACGATGTCTCATGTTAATCTAACATTACTCCCTTATTTTATGGTCACAGCTATATATTTTAATGCAGAAAGTTCATTTATTCTTTAAGGATTAAGCAATATTAGTTAAATATGTCACTTAATGAGAATACTGGTTGTAATATTAATTCAAATACAACTATGTCAATGCTCCAATAAATGACCGGGACTGGACCAGTGAATGACCGATCTTGCACCAGTGAATGACCGGTCTGTTTTGGCTGAATAACTGTCAAAAAATTTTAAAATCAGCTGACAACAATGATTAAGCATAATTCAGCTGAGAATATAGATCATAGCTAGTAAATGACCAATCTCGTTCCAGTGAATGACCGCTAAGTTTTTCCCCGGTCATTCACTGGTTTTTGCCCTAGTTACGTTCCAATTTATGACCACCCTCAGTAATAATTAATCTTAACATGCACAGCAATAAAATTGATTTTAAATTGCAGGACAGTATGTTAAATATCATTTATTGCAACACAATTTTGAAACAATCATCAAATACAGAATGAATTTAAATCCAGGAAAGCCTTGCAGGGGTAATCACTATAGCAGGAAACATAAAAATCAAAGATAGTGGGACACTCAATATTAAATATGTTTAAAAAGTATTTTCGACTCCAGCAATTTTAACCAATGAAAGATAATAAGAGATGGTAATTATTGTTGAATAATATTCCAAGGCTGGTTTTATGCTTATTTTTAATTAGCTAGCCCAAAGAATATGCTTATTAATGGGCTTTTTAAACAAAACGGTCATTCACTGGGGGATGGTCATTCACTGGTGCACCCACCCTAGTATTGTTATTATTAAACCCAGTTATAGTTGCATACAAAATAACATCAATACGAAATTAAGACTGTAAATAATGAGTGAAATGTTAAAGTTATTATATTCATGCATTAAATGGGTTTTTAATATATTAATTTAAGATCGGATTAGTTTTTCCAATTATTATAATTTATGTTTTAATGGAGATAGTGTAAAATTAAAACTATGAATTCCCAATGTTTGTTGAAGTAATGACTTTAAGAGATGGTTGAGATTAACATAGATAATCTTATTGCAGGTGCAAGCTCAAAATTACATTCTCTAACTCTGTTTTCCATTTGTGTCGCTGCTTGCTAGTGTTTGGTAAGGAATTTGACGTGGCTGTGTAATTTATTGAATTGTTGATGGCATTTTTTAAAACCATTCTACATCAAAACGTTTTAGTTTCTGCTTAAATTAACATTCAAAATTATTTAGCCATAAAGAAACATGTTTTTTGTTTACTAATTTCAGAAGTGCTTGTATAATTTGCCGTTCGTTAAATAATCTGTGAAATGCATAGATAGTTATCACAGTTACTATTTGCAACTTCATCATAATTCAAACCCTTTCTAACAATGTGAGAGAAACAGTTGAAGAGGTCAATAATGTGGCCATACACACAACATAAAGCGAATGATGAAATCGTTGTGTAGCTTGCGTGACTCTGTTCTATCTTGGAAGGAGCTTAAGTTGTAATTTAATGACAGTTGGACTAATATCTAAAGTTATATGGCCTAGTTTAAGTTGGCAAGTTATGAGAAATTTAACGATCAGCGAGTCTATTATGACGATCTCTAGCACTAAAATACCCAAGAGTGATAATTATTAGGTAGTGCTTACTTTTATATGTTTTTAAATTGAAAACTTTTTATGGAAAAATGTATTGTTTTGAGGATAATTGCAAAATAGTTGAATAAAGGTTACGATTAATAAGGTAGCAATCAAATATTTCACGTTATATAAAGGTGAGTGACACCAACACTACTGACTGATTGACACCGCCATTCATCCGGAACATTTGTGATCAATCAAAGAATGTCAATAGTTCACAACTGACTGACTAAACTTCAACACAATTAATGATGGCCAGAGCGCTCGCAGTTTTCATAGTTCAGATAGTTTGGTGATGATGTTTTTGATAATTCATTGACGTAATGTGATGATGACACACTGCACAACATACATTCCACATTCCGTACATATCCTTACATTCTGGCAATATACTTTTCTTCTTTTCATGTGAAATACAAGGAGAAGTCTCTTTGATTTGGAATGTTGCCCACATCGTTTGAGCAAGTGAACCGGATCGTATTCTGCCATATAAGTTTCAATCCCGATCTTTATTTAATTTTTAAGTCGTATTTTTATTTGTTTATTTTTACCTTACCATCGAGAAAGAAGAAAGAACAACTATCCTTAAATATAAAAGAAAACAGCATATTAGTTAGTTTTTGTTGCTCTTATTCCATCCAGATTATTAATTTTATAAACTCTATTTTCTTGCAAAAATTTGTGGAACGTCGTACACATATTTTGATAACAGGTTTTCCTAAACAGAATTGAAATATTGACGAAGCGTCACATCCTAAAACAATTACACCTGTCTATCCACTTCCACTCACACAAACAATCTTCTTTAATACATCCCTCTCGTCTCACGGATGCCGGAGAAACTAGTGATGAATAGGTTGGGAAGGAAAGTTCTTTGCGAGCTAACCGAAGCTGTGGCTCTGAGAACCACTCTGCCTGCTTCAAAAACCGATAATTTTATTTCCCTTTCATCTTTTTATTTTCCCTTCAAAAATGAGTACATGTTAAAAAAATGTCTGTACAACTTCTTAGACCTGACTATTTTGTATCATTCCCTGGAATATATATGTGTACACCTATCACCATATTCGAGTGGCAATTTGACCAATTTGGTCATACGAGCAAGTACCAATTTTAAATCCACATTTATCTCACAATACAGGTGCCTTATTTGTCGACATATGGACCTATATTAAAAGAACATTAATTTGGTATATCGTACCTTTTGATTAACAGTCAAGATGACTAAATTTTTGAAAATGATCGGTATATAAAAAATAATTAGTTCAGACATACCTTCTACCATCGGTTGTTTGGAGGAAAACTACTGATGTATCATCAAAATTGAAATACCAATTCCAATTGGAAGACTTGCACTATAACTGAGTATAGATGTTTCATTTTGGACAAAAATTAAAATATGCTTTTAGCTATCCTAAGTATCCAAAGGAAATTTAGATTTTCGTACTATAACGAAAAAAAAATTCCAAAAAAAGTTACTATAATCTATGGCTCACGAACTTTAATATTAATCGATTATATCTAATGTTAAAACTTTTTCCCAAAACATTTGGGGACTAAAAGAATTCAAAAATTAATTTTAATTCACAGTATATTATGTGGTTTTTAGTAAAACTGTTTTCATCAACTTAATTTTCTAGGGAAGTTATATTTAAGATATACAAAACAACATTGATTTAAAACTCTCTATAAAGGTCTTACCACCACCTGTCTAACGATTTAGTCAGCTATTGGTAAATTATACGGCGGATGTTGGTAATTAAAACCCCTTTTTTTCTTTAAATGATGGATAAAAAGTTGACTGGTCCTTTTTGCGGCTGCGATTTTCACTGATGCCTTGCCAAACAGCATTTGTGTCTGAAATAACGAACAGTTTTAGTGAGGGGAACTAACAGTTAAGTGATTAATTGTTTCTCTTCCAACCTACTTTTTGAAAACGATAAATGAAATAAGATAAAATAAATACCCGAACTTGTTCCATAAATTATTGGATAAGGTATTGTATTGGAAAGCTTTTTGTTGAGTCATCCGATGCAATATCGACGTATTGAGCGCCTACATTGTTCACAGAATAAGGGATTAATCGGATGAGTCCTGCGTGTATGTAGCTGATACGATTAGACTAAATATATATCTAGATACATGCAGATTCTCTAACAATAACAGCATTGACTGTTACAAATTCCTTTCATTGTAACATATTTCATGAAATGAGAATACATTAAAACAACGGGATATTGGAATAATTGATTTTAAGAAGGTAATTTTTAGATTAGGTGAAACGGGAATAACTAAAAACATTTCACTTTGAAAGCTTGTTCTTTGAATCGTTACTTTTATATGAAATTGGAAATATCTTGAGTCAAACATACAAACATACAAATGAACTGATCTTGTACATTTGGCAAGCATTTATTATCGTCTTGTAAAACTGCTAAAAATGTTTACAGTGGGACAATGAAAAGGAAGGGAATACACTATATTTTGTCCAGCAATAATGTACTGCAGTGACTGAATATAGTACAGTTTTCCCGGTAAAATAAAATACCCTAAAATGTGATCATACACTATCTGAAGTAAGTCTTAAGAAACGTTTGATAATATTACTAAACCAATTGCATTACACTTCTTTACAGGTCTTTTAAAGCAAACCTCCATATTCTTTAAAAGCATGAAACATTCATACGGTTTAATTCATGGTTTTTTCTTACAAGAAAAGGTAAAAATTATTGATAAAAAGATAAGAAGCTCTGGCCAGAGGAATATTGAATTCTCAACTATAAGCATAAACCAAACGTTGAATCATCGGTCACTTGAGTATTCAGCTAACATGTGCATGTAGGTCCACTAGGCCCTTGTAAAGGCAATCATGTCCACAAAGCTCTGTCGTTCCACCCGTTCAGCCGAGTGCAACATTGCCGCCCGCTGTAAATTAATTTTAAAGGTTACTCAATGTATCTTTTAATTCTAATTTATCGATGAATACATATTAAAAAAAAACATCTATACCTGCAGCTTTATACGAGTACAGTTATTGGATGGGTTGACGCATTTACTTATTACAAGTGAAACATTTTGCACTCAGGTTTGAAACTACGCTTAGTCCCAAATTGATTTTTTTATGGTTTTGTTAGTTGACGTTAAATTAGAACCATATATTTTGTGTAATTATAAGAAACTAGCCGATCAACACGGTTTTACCCGTGGAAAAACAGAAAAACTTCCTTGGATTCATGATTTAATGTTAAGGTTGCCATGACAACTACATAAGTTTCCCTATACTTTAACATTGAAAATTTGAGGTATCATAGGGCGTAGCCCTGAGGGAATTAAAAAAAATCCTTTCTTAGCGGAAGCCTACGCCCTGAGAAACGTTCACACAGAATTTTAAGGTTCTAGGTCAAGTATTTTGGGCTGTGCGATGATGGGTGAGTGGTATTTGACAAATATACAAGAAAAACTTTGACTTTAAATCGACCAGAAAGAATATTGAACAAAGAAGATTCCTCTTCAGTAACGTGTATTTCCACAATATATATTGAAAGAATTTAAAATTACTTTTATTTATAGTATTTTCAGAAATTTTTTTTATTAATCTCTATAACTATATTTAATACTCTATTTATAACTATTATTCACCGAAATATTAAAAGTTTTAGCTCAGCATTTTTTTCCAGTGTTAACCTCATAGGGAAGACGATCGGTTTTTATATTGCTCATACCAAAAACACATTAAAATCTCTTGTTAATACGAGAAATTTTCATGTGTTTTGGTATGAGCAATATACAAACCCAAATTCAATCAGTATACAAATTCAAATAAATCTTTTAAATTAAAATGTTGAGCTTCATCTGATTTTAGTTTTAATTAGTTGAATAAAAGTAATGAGTATGCGAAGCATCGCATGCAAATACACATCTGATGTAGAGTGTCGAACTACATCGGTCATAAACAACAAATTGATTAGGTACAATGTTGATGAGCTAGGGTCCGTAAACACGGGACCAAAGGCCACTCGTGATCTGTCGACATGCACAGATTGATGACGATGGCGGGTTCGGTTTCATCCACAGCGAGGTGTATTACTCAGCCATATCAGCCCTGAATGCGCCTCACTGGTTAATTCGTTTTTTTACAATTTTCGTTTACACAAATCACCAATCAAAAACATCTCAGATATAGAGATATTTTAATTATTTTTTACATATGCCTCCCTTAAAGTATGTATCTTCTAAATTAAAAGTGAACTATACAATTTTTATTTACCTTCTAAATCCCTTTGTTTTATTTTTTATTTTTTCGATATTAGTGTGTCTTTAATACTATTTCTACTTGTTATTTAACTTTACTATAACATGCAATAGCGTGCTAGCATGTTTAAAAAATAATTGGACATTGTAACGTGAGCTTTGTATTAGAACAATATGTTTGTTGTTTGTATTCATCAAATAATTCATCATGGGGTTCATGAGTAGAACAATGTTGAGCTATAATATAAACAATTACGATAACCTGTTTCGTACTAAACGAATAATGATTGCAATATTTAAAAGTCTATCACAAACAAACTATTACACCAGCCACTACTACCAGCCACATTAACCTTTTTGCAAACTTTACGTTTGAATTGAATCATTATTTGATTATTAGCTAGAACGATGGCTATAACTACATATACAGCCAATACAACAGAGCCTAAACGGGATGATGATATTACATGAGGCGTGTTGTGCTGCTAATTAATACCAGGTTTGTAGATGCAGCGTTAATGGGACACGACCGGTCAATGTTGCCATGTTCATGGACAGTATCACGTGGCTTGTATCACTGTATGTATATATGTGTATGGATAGTAGTAATTTGTGTGTTTAACGAGTAAAGTACAACATTTTCTAACGAGTGAAAAAGTTGGTGCCCGAGCTTGCGAGGGCGACAATTTACACGACGTAGAAAACGTGCTTTGCCCTCAAAATACACACAAAATGTTTCCCTCGCCTACAACAATAAGTATCCTGGCCATAAACGTTTATTTTATTTACTTAGTAAGTGATAAAATATATCAATTTTGTTTCTTTCTATTATTAGCGCCTGCAGTGGGTGGTTTCAATCATTCATGCATCAGCGATCACCTAAATGTTGCTTCATTTTTTCATGCTTAATTCTTAGATGTTGTCACAGCAGATTGTTGTCGATGTTACTCTTTATATTCCTGCCGCTAAATCAGCTGTTATCTCCTGTGCTCGTTGAGCTGCATCATATTTGTATGTATGCGGGGAAATGAAGAAGGCATTCTAATTTTTGATTTATTGATTTTAATGTTATTCTCAATGTTCTCAATGTTCTTTCAGTGTTATTGATATGTTATGTTATCCCGCTGGGAGACAAAGTAACCACTTTATTCTCGCTGGGAGATAAATAATTGTTATTTCACTCACGCATTAGAAGGAGTAAAAAGCCTTTATACTTCGCAGGTGGGGAAAAAGCATTTGACAGTAATGTGATATAAAACGATTGGCAAACAAGATTATTGAAAAAGATATTGAAACAACTTTCATGCTTTGCTTGCTTTACAGAATAATCAGAATAATCCGATTCTTGTTTAAAATGTTTTCAGCATTCAGAGGGATGAAAATGTGGTAGATTTGATTGGTACGAGGGAAAAGCAGTATTGATTGTCTATTAAAATATCACCTAAAAATATTTCGGCATTATATAGTAGTAGGCTACAACTTAAAAACAGATAAAATTGGTGTTATAATTTTTTAAATTTAAAGTCTTATAGATCTTTATTTTTTCAAACAAAAAACCGTCACCAATTTAAAATTGCAAAAGTTAGAAATTTGATACTTGTTACGAAATTAGTTCTTCATAGTGGTCATTTATGTACTAAGTTTGAAGTTTGTCAGTTACGATGTGAGATATAATTAAATATGTAGAAAATACAAACAGGCACACAGACGGAATACGAAGCTATTTAGGACCTACGTTTGTATAAACCTTTTTTTCTTATTTTCACCTAATCAATCGAATACTAAAATGTTTTAGCACAATTTCCAGACGTATTTTCTCATATAGTACACTTTGACGCTAGATATTATTAGAGATGACCAAGTTTCAGTCATGTAATCAACTTGCCACGGTCACTAAACTACCGCAACCGAACCCATAATTGATATTCAACCGACATTGGATACCGAGAAGTAATTTCAATACCACTATTTGCTTAATTAATAGCCAAGCCTACCCTGTATTACTGCTTGACCAACGCTACAGATCATCGGTGCTGATTGAACAGAAGGTAGGTTTACCTATATAGAGATATAATAAATTCACAGAATCAGAAGACTTGGAATCAGAAATTGGAAACCTTATTTTGAAAATATTATTGATTTTTGATGCACAATTCTCTAAAGTCTCCTACTAAAAAAATTCTGTTGGGATCTACATTTCAGGGAAGTTGAGCTTCACACAATGAGGGACATTGGCATCTCTTTTCACGTTGGAAAAATGTTTAATGAGAAAACTTAAGTTTAAATAACATAGAACATTATATCTATAACAGAGTGTGGAAGTGAACAGATTTCAAATTTTCCATCGAACCGCAATAAGATTTCTAACGGGGTTTCACATATAAGAAAAAGATTACATTAGTTAAGATTTGCTTTAAATTAGTAGATAGCATAGCATGCAATTATAAAAACTTTTTAAAAATTAAATTTACAATAAGTACTAAAAAAGAGTTTTCTCTATTGCACACCAGTGTCCTCAAAAATATATATCAACTGCAATAGACTTTGATTTATATTTATTCATAATTTAGTTCGATCATAAAATAATGAAAGTAACAAACTGTATTCCACGTTATTTTTAAGCATGAACTTCTGACGGGGGCAGCTTCCTGCCTAATTATATCAGGAAAGAACGATTTGTTGGCTAGTATTTCAGGCAAAAAGGGAGTCGCAGAACCACAAGACGTCCCAACACAAGTCAGTGCAGACAGATGATCAGTTGTGATTGATCATATGAGGGCTTAAAGATTGATCGATTACTGGATTAACTTTCATAATGAAATCCTAAAAAGTCGAGGTCACAGAAAGATACAGGGGGTTGTACTATTTTGTTTCTTTCTTTCAAGTACGATACAAACAGTGTATACAAACAATTTAATTATTGAGAGAAAATAAATTTATTTTTCTTTTCTTTTCTTTTTGTTTAATCATTGCAATGAGCAAGACAAACTCATATCTAAAATTGAATTAAATATTCTATTTAATAACTTGAACATAAATCGTTTAGTTATGATGCCATAGGAGAACATTTTATTAATAAGTTACAATTTTTATGATATAATTTACAAATAACTACGTCTGAATCAGTAATGACCGACAGTTGAGGATATTAATTTTCCTAAGAAATTACCTAACGATTAATTCGCTTATAGAATTCACACTTAAATATCCACAAGTCCAAAACGTCGTATGGATCATTTGCGTTCTTGTTAGTAAGCGACAAAACGCATAAAAAACAACTTACAAGTTAATAGATAATAGGATTGATGGTTAAATGAATCTTGGTACTCAAAACTAGATAACTGGAATTAATTGACTGCTACACGATTTCTCGTTTCCTTGTAATGCTAGAGGTGCATTTCGGAACTTCGACCCTGTACTGGTTTATGTTAAACTTTTTGAACCACAAATTTAAATGTCCCCACGCAAAGTTTCACGTGGTTCCTTTCACACCTTTAAAGCCCCCCTTTTACAATTAGTATACAAAACTTTGTTTCACGCGCAGATGAATTTATAAAGCATTGCGTATTCATCACACTGGCTTAAATATACACTATTATTACTGATTCGTGTGAACTTAAATAGTTATGGTCTTTTAAACCATTTAATCAAGTTTATGAGAATTTTTATTAATTATAATACATTGTATATTCTACCTTCACAGGCTTAAATGTTTCTGAAAAAATATAAACACTTATTAATCTTGACCTCTACATCAGTATATATAAAAAATTAGAGAACGTGATGACTCTATGATAACCAGTGTTTAGGAAAATTATGGGTGGATAGAAGAGAGTCCTCTTAAAGACCAGTTGCTAAAACCCAACATAATATTGTGGCGTTAGAAAGCTGTTCGTGATAAACTGTGTATTTAGGTTAACCCTCTTCAACCATTTTACACGTTAATATTAAGATGGAAGCCCCCCTATCCCAAATAATCTGAAGGCATGATTTCGCAACAGTAAACTTGTACGCGTAACAAGTGCAGCAAGGGATCAATAAAATAACAATGTGTGAAGTGGGTTTAAGCGGCGGAACAATCCTATTAGTCAATATTCAATGTTTTTCCGCTTTATGCTTTGTAAGCTCTTTTTTAATTAATCAAAAACAACTAGCTTAAAACTAACCAGGTCAAATTTTGTAATATTCAAGCTCACGGTGTTCATATTGGCTCGTATTAGTAGATGGAAGCAAAAAAAACATGTTTTAGGTGGGAGTAATAGATTTCACAACAGAAAAGAAATATTTCTTAATAATCATAGTTAAGGAATATTGTAACATTGTTCTCTAGAAACAAGTATGCTTAAATAAATCAAGATTAGTGAGATTTCTAAATAAATATTTCTAAAACACATCTGCCAAACATTTAAAACAAAATAGGTACCTTATTCTGAATCAAAACTAAGTGTAAGTATAGTTTTTTAAACAATTTTTTACCGAAACTTTAGGACGAATTTAATTAAGAAAAACGCTATTTATGAATATCTTACTTTTTTAAGACAGCCAAAAAATAAACCTAATTGCTATAATTAGTGTTTTATAATGAGCATATGTAAATTTGCATGTTCCTACTATATTTATTGTTTACTTTAGATATATATTTACTATTTGCTTTGTTGTTATCGGTTGTTAAATATTTATTCATAATGCTTGGATGTTTTTTAGATTATTTAGTAATTCAGGGACAGTGCTACAATATAACTGGGTATTTCTATCTTTTTTGTAGCAATACAAATGTTATAAATAATTAAATAAACAATTTTTGAAAACTGTAGTTAACCTAAACATGTTTAGAACGTATTATTAAAGAGTTCTCTCGGAGGGGGGCAATGAAGTGTGAAATAGAACTAC
Organism: Flexamia atlantica; assembly: GCA_035578135.1. NCBI lineage: Eukaryota > Metazoa > Arthropoda > Insecta > Hemiptera > Cicadellidae > Flexamia > Flexamia atlantica. The sequence continues at coordinate 40,459,352 of JAQJVK010000004.1, forward strand.
TTCGCTGGTAACGTTGAAATGGCTACAACACCAATCATAACATCCATTGTTATTCCCAGTGTACCCTCTCATGTTTGCCAAGTGGGAAATGAAAGTACTGCTGAGCCTAGTGTTTAAATAATTAACGTTCACGCTCGGTATTCGTGTATCAGTAGCAAAATTTGTTTAGTATAAACTTTTTAAGAATTCGCATAACGAAGGCAAAATTACTGCTTTTGTAAAGTACTTAAATATTGCCAATATGTTTGAGGGCAAAAGAATTAAGAAAACCTATAATATTGCATTTAAATTACTTCCTATCGTTCTTTTTTTAACTTTTAAACTCTAGACTAGCTTTTTGCACCTAAGTGCCATCCAGCTTCGATATAAGTTACACTATTTATGTTCCCCAACATAACTTGAAAAACGTTTTTGCTAAACAAATACTAAGCAACAGTTAATTGTTGTTGTAATTAATTGTTTATTGTTTATTAAAATGTAGACGAACCAAACAGCCTACCACTAGTTTTGCTGTCGCAGCACTTTAATCACGTATATATTGCTTGTTCTAATATTAAATGAAACAGCACTGTGATTAAACGTGGAATTACCTTGGTAGTAATGAGTATGGAGCTCATTGATATCAGAGAACCTTTAGCACTAAAGTAAATTGTTATTGCTAGAATACTAGTCAAATTCGGTTTAATTTGATCCCTACTATTTGATTTTATCACTACTATTTTATAGCACTCGTGATTTTGAGGTTTCAGTTAATAACATCATGTTGTAATGGTAATTAACAATTTACCATAGGTTTTGCTAATAAATATGTTTTCTTGGAAGGGAAACGTAAATATTGTAAAGCATTTTACTCGGATTTGGTGGTCATAAGGACTTTTCTGTTCCAGCAAAGCGTAAATTTATTAACAAAGGATTTTCTTTTTAATTGTAAACTAAACGGAATCGCACCACAAGCAGATGCCGCAATACGTTGGTTACAGTCAACCCTGAAAGGCTGCAAAATCATCAATTTAAGTACGCTTCAGATAAACTTGGCTACTTTTATACAGTTAATTTGCAGTTATAAAAATCAAACAACAAATAAATTGATAAATAAATTAATATCACCCCCTGATAGATTATCTAATAACATTTCAGTCCCCTCATTCTATGAACATTAATTATAATTTAATAATTAAAAAATTGGATAGAACTAGAGTGTTTTTCACTGACATCCAGATCAGTTGTAAAAGGTGAGCAACCTTAGCCAGCGGTAAGGATCCCTATTTATTAGTGCTACTACTAGCTTATGGTTGAAAAAATGTAACTATAAGTCATTATCCTCCTAAGTTGTCTATTTCCTAAGTTACTATTTTGCATTTTCTAGTACCGATTATGAAGAAGCTTCATGCTAAAAGAAACAACAGAAATAAAACAATAAAAACAATAACCTATACGTTTCTTATCATGGCAGAGCAGTATTTTAAATTGCTTTGTCTTGGGAGCATAATTAGCATTAAATTGTGGTATGTTATAAAGTTGAATTAAACTGATAAAACCACTAACCCAACAGACCGCTGTAAGTAATCTAAATTCAAATTAAAGTTTCCCATTTCTCTAAAAATGAATTCTCTCTAAGAATACAATAAGCTTTTTGAAGTAGAACCATAAATATCCCTCTTTTGTTTTTGTATAAACAGTACATCCATATATGTAAAGTAAAGACTTCCAAACACGTAGCTTCTGTACTGTCAAATCAGTAGTACCTTATCTCAATTATTCTAAAATACATACATGTTAAAACAGTGTACGATTAAGCTACATGAACAAATAAGTTAATCCAGTCTTATTCATAATAGTGATTTTAATATGAAATAAAGAGGAAATGGAAAAGGAAATTAATAAAGTGGTTTTTGGAAAAAGGTTCCAAGAGAAACGAGGATGCTTCATTACACATCGGCTTGTCTCCGAGATCTCCTTTCAAGTGAGAAAAAGGATGAAAAAATAGGAGTTAGTGGATAAAAAAAGAACGAACTCGTTGATTATTTAAATGAATAATTTGGCATTTGATTGAAAATAACAAAAACAGAAACGACTCTTTCCATTTAATATGACCCTTTTCATTTTTTCTCTCCGATTACAAAATCAGTTTTTAACTTGCACAGTTATAATCTTAGGGAAGAGTACATTTTGCTTTGGGAATACCTTTAAAATTTACAGCAGAAATTAAATGAACATTTTCATAAAAATAAGTGGATTAGTCAGTTAAAAAGAGTCTGTTAAATGTTAGGTGTAAATCATAAGGAATTAACTAAGATTTGTTACAAAATTTAGATAAATCAATTAAACAGTTTTTCTTCTGATGTTTAATTAGTTTCGGTATTTTTGAGAACAAGTTTAAGAAGTCGTAATTGCAAACAATTACATTCCAAGCATCTTGCATACTGCAGTCAGTTGAGCTGCTGGTATAATAAATATTATGCAAACAACACTTTTGTTTGTTCGACATGTTGTTATTCAATATCAGTTTTGTATTAATGTTAGTCTAGTAGAAAAAGTATTATTAAGATTTTGATTTCAACACTATCCTTTATATTTTAAAAGTATAACATGTTTAGAGTTATGTGTAAACATTACCATTATTGAAAAATAGTTTCCTGCCCCTTTCATCGAAGTCTGTGATAAAGGATCTGGCGAAACTCCTTCGGGACTTGGGCGAGCTACGGCCGCCATCAACTGTAAAGTTGAACGTGGTCCAAATAGAAGAGAATGCGGATTTAAATCCCTCTCTGGGTTTCTATTTTGAAGCCAGCTAATTGGAAGACAAATATCCCGTCTTCGTTTCGAGATTACAAATAAATGGCTTCTTTTTGGAGTTTTACTAGGGTTTACTAAATAAAATAATAGAAGTAGTAATATTAGTCAAGATAATATTGTATGAAAATAACATAATAGGAAATTAATACTGTTGGTATTGGGTGAAATGTTGGGGTTAATATAACTGAAAACCATATAATAAAATGGTTTCCTAATTTATTAATTTAACAGTGGATTTGTTCTTAAATTATTAAGATTTAAGTTTTAATGCAGGTAATGTAAAATTGAAAGTATGAATTCATTTTTTTGTTGAAGTAATGACGTTATGGCATGGTAGACATTGACATAGGTAATCTTATTGTAAGTGCTAGCTTCAAATTACATTCTTTGAGCCTATTTTCCATTTGTGTCGCTGCTGCTAGTGCTTGCTGGTATCGAATCTGACGTGGCTTTGTAATTAATTGAATTGTTGACGGCACGGTTTAAAACCATTCTACATCAAAACATTTTAGTTTGTGCTTAAATTAATATTCAAAATTATTTAGCCGTAAAGAAAATGCTTCTTGTTTCCTAAATTCATAAGTACTTGTATAATTTGACGTTCATTAAAACAATCTATGAAATGCACAGTAAGATAGTTATCACAGTTACTATTTGCAACTTGATCATAATTCAAACCCTTTCTAACATTGTGAGAGAAACAGTGCCAATGGTCTATAATGTGGTTATGCACACAACATAAAGCGAATAATGAAATCGTTGTGTTTGCGTGACTATTCTATATTGGAAGAAGCCGAAGTCACGATTAAATGACAGTTGGGCAAATATCTAAATTTACATGGTCTAGTTTAAGTTGGCAAGTGATGAAAAGTTTAACCATTAATCAGTCCATCGTGAACCTTGACGATCTGTAAGCACTAAAATACCCAAGAGTGATAGTTTTTAGGTATTTAAGTGCTTACTTTTGTAATTGTTAAAAATGTATACTTAAAAAATGCTTTGTTTTGCAGATAATTGTAAAAACATTACCATTTCCCTTCCATATAACCCTTTTTCCACTCTAACCAACCCTCAGACCAGGGTAACCTCGTGATACGTTTTATTTATATAAAAATACAATAGATAGACCGGTAGAGCACGACGGGATTCAATTCGATTCAGCCGTGGAGAATGAAATCATTTCCACAACAAACAACATTTCAGGTATGTACATTGAATTAAATTTAGCCAGAACGTATTTAAATGGATCGATCTGATATTTTATACCACGTTTAAAAGCAATAAAATTAAATTGAACTAAACGTGGTAACTGAACTGAGGTTGTGTAAACTTGTAGATCTGAGGAAACCCATTAAATGTAATAGAAACGTAACTCCGAGCTTGTGTGTTGTCGAGGCTCCGACGCGACGCTGGTCCGATATTGCGACACTCTCAGGCCCTCCAACCAAGCATCTTGCATACTGCAGTCAGTTGTGCTGCTGGTATAATAAATATATGCAAACAACACTTTTGTTTGTTCGACATGTTGTTATTCAATATCCGTTTTGTATTAATGTTAGTCTAGTAGAAAAAGTGTTATTAAGATTTTGATTTCAACACTATCCTTTATATTTTAAAAGTATAACATGTTTAGAGTTATGTGTACGTACGTGTTTTATTGAAAACAATTACGATAGGTAATAGGTAATTACGATAGGTAAAAACAATAACAATCGAAATTATAGTTTCAACCGAGAAAGTGTTACGACAATGTTGAAGTCTCAAAATACTTTTCTTTCAATCCATTTGATAAGCGCGTCCATTTGATCGCCTATCAATACCTGTAATAAATAATTTAAAAATGGTTCCATTAACTTGATAAATACTTAAGAAAGTAGCAATAGCACATTTAACGTTTTATAAAGGTGACTGACACAGACACTACTGACTGATTGACACCGCCATTCAACCGGAACATTTGTGATCAATCAAATGTCAATAGTTCACAACTGACTGACTAACCTTCAACACAATTAATGATGGCCAGAGCGCTCGCAGTTTTCATAGTTCAGATAGTTTGGAATTGATTTACGCCATGAGATGATAATACATGGCGCAATATTCATTTCACATTCCTTACATATCCTTACATTCTGGCAATATACATTTCTTATTTTCCTGTGAAATACTTGGAAAAGTCTCTTTGATTTGAAATGTTGCCCACATCGTTTGAGCAAGTGAACCGGACAGTATATTGCCATACAAGTTTTAATCGAGATCCTTATTCCATTTTTAAGTCGTATTTTTTATTTGTTTAGTTTTAACATTGAGAAAGAAGAAAGAACAAATATTCTTAAGCATAGAAAAAAGCAGCGTATTCATTAGTTTTTGTTGCTTTTGAAGAAAAATGCATTACATTGCTGGAAATGACGACCTACCCAGGTAAGTTTTTTAAGCCAAGTATGAATGAAAGATGAGTGAACGACTCACTCATTTTACGGATCCTTAGATTTTAATAAATATATAAAAAGCATTTCTTTACGTATAAAAAAAATTGTTTGGCATTGTATTATATTTATGATAACGCGTTTTCCTAAAGAGAATTGAAATATTGACGAAGCGTCACAACCTAAAACACTTACACCTGTCTATCTACACACAAACAATTTCCCTTAACACATTCCCTTAACATTTCCCGTCTCAAGGATGCGAGAGAAACCAGTGATGAATTGGTTGGGGAGGAAAGTTCTTCGCGAGCTAACCGGAAAACTGAGGCTCGGAGAACCACTCTACCTGCTTCAAACACCGGCTATTATATGTTTATTTTTACTCAAAAAATGAGTACATGTTGAACAACTTCTGTACAATATCTTAGACTTAACTGTTTTGCATCAGACTTTGAAACATTTAGGTGTACGCTTATCACCATATTAGACTGGTGCTAATTTATTTGGTTATACAAACAAGTACCAATTTTTATATCCACATTTATCTTACATAAAAGGTGCCTCATTTGTCCACATATGACACCACCGAACACCATAACCTGCCACCGGTGTTTATGTGACCTTTAACATTAAAGGTACATAAATTAGGTCTATTGAACTTTTTGATTAATAGCCATGATGACTAAATTTTGGAAAATGATAAGTAGTTAAGAGATAATAAGTTAACACATACCTTCTACCATTGGTTGTTTGGAGAAAAACTACCGATGTACTTTCAAAATTGAAGCAGCTAGCACGACTACTAGTCGTGCTAGTAGGACGACTTTCACTAATAACTGAGTAGAGATGTTTTATTTTGGACAAAATTTAAAATATGTTTTTAGTTATGTTCATGGTTTGCCTCCTTCAAATACTTTAGCTATCCTAAGTATTTGCAGGAAAATAAATATGTATAAAAGTGTAAAAATAAATAAGTAAAAGTGTGTAAAATGAATATATATATATATATATATATATATATATATATAACAGTTTGATTTTTCTAATATAGTGGATACAAAAAATATTAAAAAAATGTTATTGTAATCTATGGCCCACGAATTTTAATGTTAATCGTTTAAATCTACTGTAAAAGCTTTTCACCAGAACATTTGGGCACTAAAGAAACATAGACAATTGGTTTTAATACGCAGAAAATGTGGTTTGTAGTAAAACAGTTTGCATAAACTTACTTTTCTAAAGAAGTTAAATTTAAGAAATACAATTCAACATTGATGTAAAACTCGCCATAGAGTTTTTATCACTACCTCTCTAACAATACAGTCAGTTAATGGTAAAATATACAGGTGATGATGGAATTGAAACCCTTTTTTTCTTGAAGTGATAAATAAAAAAGTTGACTTATCCTTTTTGCGACGACGATTTTTCACTGATTGCCTTGCCATACAACATTAGCCACCTTTGTGTCGGAAATAACGAACGAACATTTTTGGTGAGGGGAACTAACACTTGAGTGATTAATTGTTTCTCTTCCAACTTCCTTGTGGAAAATGATAAATGAAATGAGATAAAATAAATACCCGAGCTTGTTCTATGCGTTATTAGATTAAGGTATTGTATTGGAAAGCTTTTTGTTAAGTCATCCGATGTAATATACGCATATTGGTATTGAGCGCCTACGTTGTTCACAGAATAAGCGATTATCGGATGAATCCTGATCGGATGTAGCGTGTATGTAGCTGATACGATTGGACTAAATATATATCAAGAGTCATGCAGATCCTCTAACAATAACAGCATTGGCTGTTGCAAACTCCTTTCATTGGAATCTATTTTAAGAAATGAGAACACTCTTTTTACATTAAATAAAGGGATATTAAAAGGATTGATTTTGAGGAAGTAATTTTTAGATTAGGAGAAACGGAAATAACAAAAATATTTTTCATTGAAAACTTGTTTTTTGAATCGTTACTTTAATATATAATCGAGTAAAACATACGGATGCTGTGAATTTGCAAGGCATTTATTACCGTCTTGTGAAACTGCTGATAATGTTTTACCGTGGGACAATGAAAAGGAAGGGAACGAAATATTTTGTCCAGCAATAATGTACGAAAGTAACTGAAAATAACACAGTTTTCCTTGTAAAATAAAATATCCTTCTAAAGTGCGATTATAATCTGAAGTAAGTCTTAAGAAACGTTTGATAGTCGTATTAAACCAAATGCATTACATTTGTTTACAAGACTTTCAAAGCAAAGCTCCAAATTCCTTAAAAACATAAAACATTGGTACTGTTAATTTTTTAATTTCTACATGAGTAGACAAAAATCTTTGAAAAGATAGTTCATCTTTGAAAAGATGAAAAGATAGTTAGCACTGGTCGAAACAAGATTGAATTGCTCAATTAGAAGCATAAGTCAAAGAGCGATTATAATTCATCAGTCACTCTAGTATTCAGTCAACGTGTGCATGTAGGTCCACTAGGCCCTTGTGAAAGCAATCATGGCCACAAAGCTCTAGCGTTCTGCTCGTTTAGCCGAGTAGAACATAACAGCCCGCTGTAAATTAATTTCGAAGATTATTCAGTGTAGTATTTAATAAATATTAATTGATGAATACATATTGTTAAGAAACATCTATACCTGCAGTTTTATATGAGAACAGCTATTGTATGGTTTAACACCTTTACACGTGAAACATTTTTGTACTTAGGTTGAAAATCACTCTTAGTTAGCAAACTTTTTCTGGTTTGGTTGGTTGTCATGAAATTTGAACAATGTATTTTGTGGACTTAAGAGTCGCTTTTGTCAATGAATTGACTAGAAAGAGGATTAAACAGGGAGGATTCTCCTTCAGTAACGTATATTTCCAAACATACATAGAAATATTGAATTATTACTTAGCATTATTGAATTTTAGTTAAAATATTTTTACTGCTTTTTATTACTATTTGTTTCCGAAATATTATAATTTTTCAGCACCGTACGTAATTCTAAGGTCAACCTAAAGGAAAGACAGTTTCTTTGTTATATTGCTCATAAAAAAAATTTTAAATCGCTCATATTATACATATTCAAATAGAACGTTTAAATAAAATACTGGTTTCATCTGTTTTTAAATATAATTAGTTAAATAAAGGTAATGAGTATGCAAAACATCGTATGCAAATACTCATCTGATGTAGAATATCGAACTACATCGGTCATAAACAACAAATTTATGAGGTACAATGTAGATGAACACGGGTCCACGGGGGATGAGTCCATAAACACGGGACCAAAAGGCCACTCGTGATCTGTCGACATGCACAGATTGATGACGATGGCGGGTTCGGTTTCATCCACAGCGAGGTGTATTACCCAGCCATGAGCCCCGAATGCGCCTCGCTAGTTAATTAGTTTTTACAATTTTTGATTGCACTGATCAAAAACATCATAGATATAGTGATATTTAAAATATATTTTAACATATGCCTCCCTTAAAGTATGTATCTTCTAAATTAAATGCAAATTTTACAATTTATTAACCTTCTGAATCACTTTGCTTTTGATATTACAGTGTCTGTTTTACTACTTCTACCTAAGTTATTTTACTATACTATAACATGCAATAACTGGAATGTTACCAGCATGTTAATTTTTCTTGATGAGCATGATACGTGTTGTAGTACACAGTTGATGTAAATAAAAACGTCGCACTTAAAATATATTTACACTTATACTGTATTTACATACAAGATGGCACAATTGGTGAAAGATGACGATCGATATCGCTTGGTCACACGAACCATCATCAGGCCCAATGAAAGACTGGCAGATCCATTATGGCTTCCGTCCTGTTATCCTGTTGGCTGCTGGATGTTACGTCGGAAACAAGTTTTTGAACATCCCACAAGAGTCAAAGTTCACTTGCTCGTTAGTCAATTTGTTTCTATCTTTACATTTTCCTTTAAATATATATATAATTCCTCTCATGCGTTCATTACAATTTCCTTTTTACCAGCATGTTATAACTAATTGGAAATTGTAAGTGAGATTTGTAGGAATAATATGTTTGTTGTTTGTATTCATCAAATAATTCATCTTGGGGTTCAGGTGTACAACAATGTTGAGCTATAATGTAAGGAATTATGATAACCTGTTTCGTACTAAAAGAATACTGATTGCAACATTTAAAAATGTATCACAAGCTAACTGTAATGTCTTTGGTTAATAATCAATCACTTTAGTCTCTGCAGATATTATGTTTGAATTAAAACATAAAGTTATTCAATTCTAGCTATAACTAGTTATACAGCCAATACAACAGAGCCTAAACGGGATGATGCTATTACATGAGGCGTGTTGTGCTGCTAATTAATACCAGGTTTGTAGATTCAGCGTTAATGGGACACGACCGGTCAATGTTGCCATGTTCATGGACAGTATCACTCTGCTTGCATCGCTGTATGTATACATGAGTATGGCTAAATACATTTGATAATGATATGATGAAAAAGCAATTGAATAAAAGATATGTTTGAAAAAGAGACTAAACAAACCTTTGCACTGTGCTTTGCTTAGAATAAACAAGATCATCTAGTTCTTGTAAATGTTTCAGCACTTTGAGGGTCAAAAACATGTTAGCTTCGTTCGTTCTGGGCTAAAAACTATGAGGTGCCTGTTAAAAAGTCAACAAAAAAAATTCCTGTATTATATAGTGGTTCTCGCCTCCAAGTAAACCGAATATAATCGTAAATCCACGATTTCAACAAGGCGGTAGATTTAGGAAGTCAACTCCTCTGAGGAAGACTAGGTTTCCTTTTCTGAAATTTCATACATAAATCTTACCCACCCTCTTAGATTATCTATCCCTACACTTGTTTTAGATTTCAAAAACAGATTTATAATCCACACTAAACTGAGAGACACCTCTAATAAATTAAAACGTGTTTATGCTTCTCTTAAGATCAAACCAGTATCTAGTTGTAAACTGAATATGAAGCAATCAAATCAGAGAGCAATCAATTCATAAAGTATTTTTTAAAACTAAAAAGATTTTAATCTCTCCGTTTTGTCCTAAAATAGCTCATGTTCGTGCTATAAATGTATTTTTGAGATTATCAAGTTTCAGTGATATAATCAACTCACCACGGTCACTAAACTCCCGAAACCGAACCCACAATTGATATTCAACTCGACATTGGATACCGAGAAGTAATTTGAATACCACCATTTGCTTAATTAATAGGCAAGCCTACCCTGTATTACTGTTTGACCAACGCTACAGATCATCAGTGCTGATGTACACATGTATAGAAGGTAAGTTTACATGTACATGGATATAATAAAAGAAATCACAGAATCAGGAGACTTGTAATCAAAATTATTTTCAAGCCCTATTTTGAAAATATTATTAATTTGTGATGCAAAATTCTTTAAAGTCTCGAATTAAGAAACTTATATCAGGATCTACAATCAAGGGAAGTTGAACTTCGCACCAAACATTCACAACAAACATTGGCATCTCTTTCAGCGTTGTAAAAATGTCTAATGTGAAAACTTAAAGTTTTAATAACATAGAACATTATATCTGTAATTGAGTGTGAAAGTGGGCAGATTAAAAATTTTACATCGACCGCAATAAGTTTTCTGATGTATTTTTCACATATAAGAACAAGATTACAATAGTGGAAGATTTGCTTTGTATTAATACTATGAAGATAACATTGTATAAAATTATAAAGAGTTTACGGAAGTTTAATTTACATTAAGTACCATAAAAGAACTTTCTCTGTTGCATACCAGCATCCTCAAAAATATATAACAACTGCAATAGCTGTTGATTTTTATTTATTTAAAATTTTGTTTGATCATGAAATAATTAAAGTATTCAAACATGAACTTCTGATGGAGTCAGCTCCTGTATAAGTTATACCCAAAAAGAACTATTTGTTGGGTAGTATTTGAGGCAAACTGTGAATTACAGAACATGTCCAAACACAAGATGACCCAACACAAGTCAGTGCAGACAGTTCAGCTGTAATTGATCGAGTGAGGGCTTAAATACTGATTGATTACTGGATTAACTGTAAAAAAGGACACCTAAAAAGTTCAGTTCGCAGGATAATACAGGGGGCTGTACTATTTTGTTTCTATATTTTAAGTACGATGAAAATAGTGTATGTAGACGATTTAATTTTTGGAAAAAATTGTTTTGATTTTATTTAATTTTTGTGTAATCACTGCCAAGAACAAGACATACTCAATTTTATAAATTAAAAATAAAATATTATTTAATAATTAACTAACTATATTTAATAATTTTTTTAGTTACTATCACGTAGGAGAACATACAGTTGAGATTTTTAAGATATAATTTATAAATTGTTTTACAGACCTTTCGTCTCCAGTTCTGTCAGAATCAGATGTGACTGACAACTGAGTATATTCATTTCCTTAAATTATAATTTAACGATTAATTCGCTCAAAGCATTCAGGCTTGAATATCATGTTAATCCCAAGTCCAAAAATTTTGAATGCACCCTGAGCCACCGTCGCGTCGTTTCTATTGTTTGCATTCTTGTTAGTAAGCGACAAAATGCATAAATAACTAAAAACTTACAAGTAAATAGATAATAGGATTGATGGTTAAATTAATCTTGAGATTAAAAACTAGAAAACTGGAATTAATTGACTGTTACACCATTTATTGTTTCCTTGTAGTGCTAGTGGTGTTTTTTGGAACTTCGACCTTATACTGGTTGATGTTAAACTTTGTTGACAAAACATGTCGTCACGCAAAGGTTCACGTGGTTCCATTTACACCTGTACAACACTTTATTTCACGCACAGATGGATTTATAAAGCTTTACATTTTTATCACACTGGTATAAAATATTCGCTATCAATGCTAATTCATGTGAACTAAAATAACTCTTGTTGTCTTCAAAAAAATATTTCTTGAACCAATTCATCAATTTTGTGATAATGTTTGTTAATAATAAAGCATTGTAGATTCTACCTTTACAAACTTAAATGTTTTAGACAAAAATTATAAAAACTTAAAAATCTTTATCTCTACATCAGAACATATCGTAAAATCATTTAGAGAACGAAATGTCACCATGATAACCGATGTTAAGGAAAATTATGGGTAGATAGAGAATCCCCTTAAAGACCTGTGGCTAAAACCCAGCACAATATTGTGACATTAGAAAGCTGCTGTGATAAACTGTGTATTTAGGTTAACCCTCTTCAACCATTTTACACGTTAATATTAACATGGAAGCCCCCCCCATCACAAATAACCTGAAGGCATAAGCATAATTTTACAGTAAACTTGTAAGCATAACAAGAGTACCGGGGGAGCAATCAAATAACAATGTATGAAATGGATTTAAGCGGCGGAACAATCCTATTAGTCAGTCAATATTGAATATTTTTCTGCTTTGTGCTTTTTAAGCTCTTTTTAACTTGCTTACTGAATAACCACCCCCTTGTTATACCCCCCCCCCCCCTTTGTTGTGTTACTATTGTGTTTAACTAGTGCAAAATTAAATAAGCTTAAATCAAAGATGTTATTAATCCAACAAAAAAACTGTAACTTTCAGAAGTCATAAATTGTACAGAAAATATGTAATAACTACTTTATAGGAAAAACAGCTTTTGTATTGTACAATTAGTTTGTTTATTCCAAAGGCATTGACAAATTATTGACAGAAAATCAAGTTTCAGAAAAATTTCATTTTATATATTCAAAATCAACAGGCTTAAAATAATTTAAGTCAAATTTTTCAATATTCAAACTCACGGTGATCATATTGGCTCGCATTTGTTGGTGGAAGTAAGTAAAATACGTTTTAGGAGGGAGTAATATATAAATGATATTTTACTAATCATAGATATGAATATTGTAGCATTGTTCGCACTGAACATAATATATGATATACTTAAGATATTATCCGGGTATTCATAATGTATTACTAATAAATTGTGATTAGGCAAAATCATGGCAGAGTTTCTCTTTCATTAGCAAGTGATTTCAATCAAACAATCAATCAATCAATCAATCAATCAATCAATAATATTCTTTATTAAAATTTTCTTTGAGAAAAGCAATAAAGTCATATTTTTACAATGCAGGTCAGAATACAGAGCATGCTGGCAGATAATGGTTTATGGAGTTGCTGTTGTTCAGGTGCTGTTCTTCCAATCCAGATATTCCCACATGGAATAGAATGAGTGTTGCAGAAGCCAGTTAGTCGTTGCTGTCTTCAATCTTCTTGCTGGTAGGCTCTTCAGGTGGTTCGAAGCATGTTAAACAAAATTGCACCTTTGTATGAAGGTTTTTTTCATACAGGCTAAGGTAATGATAACACCACCTTACATACATAAGGCTTTATTGGGGGCTTGTGATTTAGCCCTACAATAAACTTACCTACTTTTTAAAATGATATAATTTTTCAGTTACATTGTCAATAAAACCTGAAGTGTATATATCATTTGAAAGCTTATTAAATGAAGAAACATTTGATGATAAGGAAAATCACAAAAAGAGGAGTGTGTTTTGTGTTAGGAGTGTGTTTTGTGTTTGACACACTCCTAAGTCAAACAAGACATAAAACTAATGTCGTAAGCTTCAATTCGTGTTCTTAAAAAAAACAAAATTTCAAACTTAAACGATAAAACAGAAGTTCAAAATTATGACTCGTCCTAATTATACCTTAATATTCTTCTTAATAATTTAACGAGAATTCTAAAAATGGTAATAAAATCCACAAAAACATGTTTTTTAGTTATCCTCATTTTATCGAGGGACATACGGTTTTTTTCAGAAAAGAAACTTCAGCCTTACCCTGTTTTTCTCCACAAACTGTTAAATTTATGAGTAATGAATTAGATCAATAGTAGGTTATTATACATCATTTTAAAGGTTATTAAAAGGGCGAGTTTTTTATGATATTTGACACATTCTATAATCCAGTATAACATAAAAAACCGCTTCAAACTTAATTTAAATTTTTTCAAAAAACACAAATCTAGACTTTAATTAAAAAACAAAAGTTTATAAGGGTATTGAAACTGAAGATTTCTGTATTATTCTTATTTGATATTTTATGAGGACTCTAAATATGGGAATACAATCCATAAAAACACAATATTTGATGCACTTTAAGCCATTTAATATGAGCATGGACAACAATTTTGAAAACATCTTTATTCATCATTCACTTATTATTGCAAGTTTATGGAAACTTATATTTGTGCCATTTAATCAGAAATACCATGTAGTTTATCACATAAAATGTTTTAACACTTATTTCCTTCCACCCTGTATACCTAATTGCTATAATTAGCGTCTTAAAATAAACTTGTGGGGAAACTGTAGTTAACCTAAACATTTGTAGAAAGTTTTATCAAAGTGTTTTCTCTCGGAGGGTGACAATGAAGTGTGAAATAGAACTAAATCGCTGGTAACGTTGAAATGGCTACAACACAAATCACAACATCCATTGTTATTCCTCTGTACCCTCTCATGTTTGCCAAGTGGGAAATGAAAATACTGCTGAGCCTAGAGTTTAAATTAACGTTCAGAATTTGTGTAATAGTAACAAAATTATACTGATATTGTAGAGTATTGAACTATTGGTACAATGTTTGAGAACAAAAAAAAGGTCAAAGCCTATAATAATGTAAATTACTGCCTGTCGTACTTAATTTTTAACTTTTAAACTCTAGAAAATCCAGTTTCTTACACCTGAGTGCCACCCGGCTTCGATATACTTAACGGTATTTATATTGCCCAGTATAACTTGAAACACTTTTGTTAATCAAATACAAAGTTATAGTTTATTTGCTAGTTTTAATTAAAATGTACACTAACCAAACAGCCTACCATCGGTTCAGCTGTCGCAGCACTTTAATCACGTATATATTGCCCGTTGTAATATTAAATGAAACGGCACTGTGATTAAACGTGAAACTACCCTGGTAGTAATGAGTATGGAGCTCATTGATACTAGAGAACCTTTATTACAATTGTAAATTATTATTGCCTGGATACTAGTTAAATACGGTTTGATTTTTTCACTACTATTTAATAAGGAATTTATGCACTTGTGATCTTGATGTTTCGGTTAATAACATAATATAGTAATAGTAATAAACAACTTATCATAGGTTTTGCTAATAATAATCTTTTTTTGGAGAGGAAAAGTAGATATAACATTTTCATCACTCTGTATACGAAAATTGCCCGTTACCGTACAGCTGAGACCTACGAAAACTCTAAATTTCTTTACGTCAAAACAAATAATGATCATATGCTTTTTCGGTACAAAAACATTTCATTCCCGTACCCAAACAAACTATTTCCGTATCAAAACACAATTTTGCCGTACCCAAACAAACGGTTTTCCTATTTTGAAAGTTCAACCAGCTGACTCTAAACTAAAATAGACAGTTCAGCCGTATTGTGTTTGGTTATAAAAAAATGACTGAATTATGGAATTTTGGATGATTTTTTATAAGTTTGGTTACTTATTTGCATCGTGATGAAAAGCATTGTTCACAACTCGTCACAAAAGTCCCATTGCGGGGCTCGATAGTATTTTACATGCTCGGCTTACGTCTCGCAAGTAAAACACTATCTTGCCCCAAAATGGGCTACTTTCGTGACTAGTAGTGAAATATACTATTTAAACGGATTTATTGGTTTATAAGAACTTTTCTGTTGCAGCAAAGCGTAAATTTTTAAACAATGTTTTTCTGTTTAGTTGGAAACCAAACGGAATCGCAACCATGAGCCGCAATCCGTTGGTTACGATCAACCCTGAAAGACTGTGAAATCATCAATTTCAGGGTTGATCGTACTTGGCTATTTGTATACAGTAAGTTTGTTGATACAAAAATATAACAACTAATGTATTAATAAAGAAATAAAAATAAGCCCCTGATACGTTACTTAATAGCTATATTTATTTTAATCATTCTGTGCACAGCAATTATAAATTAACCACCATAGAATTGCATGGAACTAGGATGTCTTTCGCTGACAACCAGATCAGTTGTATTAAAAGTGTGCTACTATATCTAGATAAGGATCCCTATTTTTTAGCGCTTCAACTAACTTACAATTGAAAAAATCTAACACAAAAGATATTATCCTCTTAAGTCGTCGTAGGTCAAAACTAATTGTATATTCCAGTAGGCCTACTCATAATGAAGAAGTTTTATGTTAAAAGAAACCACAGAAATCAATCAATATAAAATAAAATTTGTACTCATACGTTTCCCGTCATGGGAGACACTATTTAAAATTACTTATCCTCGGGAGCATAATTAGTACAATATTGTAGTATGTAAAAAATTAAATTTTAATTTTAATTTTAAAGGTAAATTAAACTGATAAAACGATTGACCCAACTGACCTCTGAGTAATCTCAATGCAAATTTAAGTTTCCCATTTCATTAAAAATGAATTCTCTCTACGAATACAAAAAGCTTTTGAAAGTAGAACCACAAATTCCCCTCTTTTGTTTTGGTATCGTAAAGTACATCCATATGTGGTATATTTACTTTTTTGTTTCTATTGTTTCTAGTAAAAAAGAGGGTGGTAACCTCTTTTTCACCTTGCCCTTGCCCCACCCACATAGACTGTTGATATGTGCGTGGACGTTATCAAGCAAAGACTAGGAGTGAGCCGGTACAGTACAAGGATGAGCAGTTCTGCTAAAAGTATGCGACAAGCTCGAGTCTCGAACCAGCGACGCTTTGTGGCCACAGTTCCGAGGCCGAGTGCTTTACCATCTGCGCCACCGACTCACTAATTGCGACTTGGTACAATTGATTTATTACATTTATCAATAGTATAAATAATGTAATTAGCCAATATACTTTGATATAGTGTGAAGAATCGACGACTTCATACGTTGATGTATAACTAATTCAAATTTCAATTGACTTACATCCATGATAATCCATGACTACATAAAAACCGTGAGCAATAGGTGAATTCTTTCTTGACTCAGGCTATAGGTGTTTATATAGTATTTTTTTTATTAGGCCTACTTCTTAACTACTTGAACATGTTTACTGGAAAAAAAATCAGCATAGGCTTGTCGAATGCCATTTGCGGAGTATACAACGACCGTTACGTCTGAAGCCTCTCATTGATCAACTGATGACCGCGACGTCTGAGGACAACAATAGAAAGTCAAGGTCAAGTCTCTTTACACGTTATTGTTCCAAACACATGCTATAAAGTTAATTTGTTATTTAATTTACGATACTGTGAGACAGAGGTGGTCTCTGACTGGTCCTTGTGTTTCCTGGTAAACAAAAATACTACTGAACTGACTTGAATTGAAATCTTAGACCTTTGTAGATCTTGCATCTGCAAAACCTATTCCACTGTTTAAAGAACTTACCGATACGCCTTGTGACATGTGTAGTTTGTTTTAAAAATAATCTATTTTATTCCCAAAGAATATAAGTAATAGATGGATAGATAGATAATAGTAATAGATAAATGTTATGTTCTTTCTTGTGTATAGTGTAAAACTCTTTTATTAATGTAATTTTCAATGATTGAGGCGTCAAATTAAAGGAAACTTTCTTTAAAAGTCTTGGACCGATTTGTATCATATGTAGTTCGGTTCGCCTTGCCCCCATTGGACTTTAATATAAACAACTAAAGTAAATTTAAATCTTAACATAGGTGTAAACTGCAACTTTAGTATAGAAAAAGCACGAAAGCCTTTTTTTATACCGAGAAGCTTGACATGACAAAAGATTGCCAAACGGTTGAAGAATAGGCCTAAATATAGCGAAAAGGACTTAAGAGAGAAATGTCATTCTTTTCTGTTTTAAGTAGTATTGACCACACCATGTAATAGTGTTTTCTTTAAATATAACTCACAACTTGAAATGTTTTCTAAATACCCTACATGCCTTAACTCACCCTGGCGTACTGTTGTTTTGACAACACTAAAAGGAAAACACTAATTACGAAATGAATATTAAATTAGAAAATACATCACATCTATCTTTATTCGAATTAAAATATTCTCAATGAAAAAAAGATTCTTTTTGTCCTACACAATATACGGGTTATTCACAACAAAGGGATGTCTTTCGGAACGGGGTTTCAATATTCGGAAAGTCATTTCCGCAGGACGTTCAGTCCCCGGAATTTGTGAGGGGAAAATATCTCACTCCACTGGATTTTCCGATAAATGTCTTTCATGGCGAATCACTAAGCGTCACCTGTCCCGCTGAATAAATGTGTTTTCATTTTTCTTTTTCTAAAGTGACATACTCTATTGGGCTTCTATAACCTTAAAATGTTAATATTTTTTAACAATGATCTAAACAGTTGAAAGTCTTGCTATTTTATTAAATACAATTTTCAATTACAACATAAATAAATACCTCGCTTACCTCAAAGAAGGTTATTATTATTAACTTGATTTTTAGATTTAGTAGCACTGGAGTGCCTAACGCAAACCCTGAAGTAGTTATTATTACTCAGAAAAAACGTCTGTGGGATCATTTTTAGACTTGCTGTTGAGAAAGCCACTTATTGAAGTAGGTACTTAAATCGTAGGTACTCGTAGATAACTTGTTCTCCAAAAATAATCAGGCGATAAAAGGAAGTTTAAAATTAACTTGCTATTATAAAAAATACTCTACTATACAATATTAATAAACAAATTGGATAAGTAATATTGTACTTGTTTAAATATATGTGCTTTTCTTGTTCGATAATTATTTACAACAGATTATTTTATTTTGGCATGCAGTAAACGATATTTTTTTCCTGTCACGAGTTTAATCATGGTATTAATGGATAGACAATTATGATTATTATTAGGTATTTACATACAGTCACGAATAAAACGCGAAAGGTAAAACTGCAATAAATTAAACAGAATATCTTAATCCTCTTGTGGCTTTTTGTTTTGGTGAATAATGACTATGGTATTGCACAACCGGCTTATACAGGGTGTTTTTTTAAAACGCAACCCATTTTAAGATTGAATAATGCACATATGAATGTGTAATGAGTATTGTTTTATTGATCTTTACATTTTATACAACCTATTATTTAAGTTTGATCACATTTAGATTACATTATGTGCTCAAACAGTCCGCCATTGGCATTTGCATAAAGTTATGCTCTTTCAATCAAATTCCCGATCACGTGGGGCAAGGTGCCTCTTTAAATTTCTTGCATTAAATTTGTTATGTTGGTTTTGAGGTGCTGAAAAGCTTTTGAATTGTTTTCGTAGAATAATTACATCTTTACGATAATTACATCATGTCTGTGGAAATTTCATTCAGATCGGACCATTTTTACATGAGTTATCGTGCTTAAAGACACACACATTAAAAACGCAGCCCAAGACTTGATTTTATCGGTGAAGGATTATTTCCCCCAAGATCCCTGGATTTGATCCCAATATATTATTATGTTCTTTGGGGATACATACAAAGTAAGGCCTAAAAAAACAAGTCACAGAATATTCAGTACCTCAAAACAAACAAAACAAATGTATTGTAGGAAATTCAAACAGGTACCTGTAGCAACACGTGTTCGGGAATTCGATGGAGAGAGTATAACTTCATACAAATGTCTCTGGCGGATTTTTTGAGAACAAAAGGTGAACTAAATGTGATCAAACTTAAATAATAGATTGTATAAAATGTAAAGAACTACAAAACAATACTTATTTCATATCTATATGTGAATTGTTCAATCTTAAAAATGGGTTGCGTAAAAAAAAACACCCTGTATCAAGGAGGAAAACTGAAAAATTTTATTTACAACATGTAAAAATTTATTATTTTAAAACCTAAAATTTATTATTTTAAAACCTAAAATTTATTATTATAAAACCTAAAATTTATTATTTTAAACCCTAAAATTTATATTTAGAACTCACATAAAACTAGTTTGCATGATTCCTTGAAACTTCTCCTTGAAAGCAAAAAACTACCGATTTACTCTTGCTTGTACATGCTGTAATCATTATTGCCTCAACATTGGATTTGAATTTCAATGAGGCATTTCTAGAGGGCATTTCATGGTATACCTTATTGATAAGAGCACAGTTAGGTACAGTCCCCTGCAGTAATCAGCTGATGAGGCCAGTTTGTCCCATGACTGTACTGGATGGCTTATTTAGTGTTCCCTCACGTTATAGGGTTAACAGTTGTATTTTATACCCATTTAAATGGCACACCGGTTACCGTACTCTAAATGCATGAGAATGCAATTAAATCACAGCGTTCTCAAGTTATGAATTACATAACTTGACGGTGAAGTAATCAATACCGAAGGATCGAGCTTTGCTTAGTAACTGTAAAATACTATTAAATACTTGTTAATTCTTATGTTTGTTTAAACAGAGGTAGAAAAGGTCGTGACGAAGGACACTTTGAGGCTAAATGAACTTGAAATAAACTTTTGCTTGGGAATTGTCAGAATCAGTATTTTCTTCATATTCCGACCTTTAACACTAAGCTACTATTTTGGGCAAACAAGTGACATAAGCATGAATGTGTGAATTAGAAATAGACACGAACCATATATTAGGGAACTCTCCTGCGCGTAATTGAGTTAACACATGAACACGTATGCGTTAATACAAAAGTTATTCAATTCTAATGGGTTGGTATGTTACAATAAAAAGATTATCATGACGAGAGTAGGCCTTTTGAGCCAAAGATAAAGTTGGTTTATTGCAAGCTTTGAATACTTGTTACCAGGCTTGTATTTAATTTCCACAAAACAACGGAACTAAGCTAGGCTGTTTTCAAAATTTGCTTCAATATGATGAATAAATAATCTTAGCCAAATGTTTGGTGAACAATGTAGCACTCTGGAATATCTTTTGTTTTCTAACAGAGCCTATTTCAGTCTATTTGTTTTCTAATAAAGCCAAGAAGGGGGTTTTGACCCTTAGGGGATTAACGAAGGATTACGAAGGTTTGGGTCTTAAAAGATAATAAAAACGGATGGGGCAATCGCCTTTAAAATACTCTCGGGTGTAATACCAGGCCTCCCAGATAGAATGGACCTTTTATAGATTCAGAAGTAACTTTTTGAGATAGCTGTATCGCTTTTCAGGATGACGATATCCGTGAAAACATAAAATAGTTATACAGCCTTGAAAAAGGTAACCCGTAATAATACTATTGGATTTCAGATATATATATATATATATATATATATATATATATATATATATAAGAAATATTTTAATTTTTGTGTATTAATCTGTTTAATAAATAAAAATGTATCCAGCCCACTTATTAAACAAAATCAAAACTATTTAAGCTACCTAGAGTTTTACGATATACCACAACCCTTCCTCAATATACGATGCCACATACTACGTATTGAAGCTGATAAAAATTACATTTTTAGTTATGGAAAGTTATACTTTGATTAATCATAGCCTTATTTTAACATTTTAGGCTTACTTACGAGCTTGAATCTAGTTGAAAAATATTACCTGAAACAAAGAGAAAATACATCATAGTTAGTTCTTAATATTTTGATGTTAAATTAAGCTATGTACAATTAATTCAAAACAAAGCCCTTTTGAATGTTAACTAACCAAGGTACAACCTTTGAACATAATCAAGGTTTGGGTTTAGACAGTTTGATTACAAAATTAAATAAATAAATTCAGTAAAAAAGGTACTGTTTCAAAGGAAATATACGTTTGCAGATCCTCCTGGTCTCTAATATCGGACATCGGCAACCAAAATACGTGTTGATGACGGATGGACAATATAGTGATATGATGTCCATGTTGTACCAACAACACTCAATTTCGCTCTCTCTCTCTCTCTCTCTCTCTCTCTCTCTCTCTCTCTCTCTCTCTCCCTCAGAGGATCATCTTCGTGCATTTTTAAGTATTTTCCTCTTAATCTTTTTAAGATGACCGGCGCCTTAATTTTAATTTATTAAAGCGTTATGTTTTAAGAAAAACAATATATTGAAATGATTCCCCCATTGAATCGTATCAAACACAATTTTTTTTTTATTTTGATACCCAAGAAAGTTTATGAGAAAGGATGTATTGAAAATAACATTTTGAAATGTTATTGGAAAGGACTATACAATCCTGATCTATGAAGTATTATTTAAAACAACATTTTATTGAATGTTCTTTGAGAGCACTCAATAATACATGAAAAAGAGTAATTTTATGTCGTATTCAATATTAGCGAATTTCCCCTATAGGGAAGAAGCTGTTACCGTAGGTCTCATGGTAAGACCTAAGCCTAAAACCATCATAACTTTTCTTTTTGAGGTCCTCAGATGCCAAAAACACCATTCGTTCACTTTCATAGATATATATATATATATATATATATATATATATATATATTATTTTTAACATTTCAGAACACAGTACCCTGTTTTAAAATTGATTTAATATTAATATTAAATAATTTTAAAACAGGGTACTGTGTTCTGAAATGTTAAAAATAATAATATTAGTAGCCCTCATACATTTAACTTTATTGATAATATATATATATATATATATATATATATATATATATATATATATATGTGTGTGTCTTTAAGCACGATAACTTGCGCAAAAATGGTCCAATCGGAATGAAATTTGGCATAGACGTGTAAAGTAGTAATTATTCGGACGAGTTCGTAAACCAGCCCGATCGGACCACCGGAAGGGGGGGGTAAAGGGGGGTAAACCCCCCAAAAATGGGTTTTTTGAGATTTTTACATAGAAAAATACAATTTTTCAAATTTTTATTGGCACCATTGAATTTGGCCCAAAAAAACAAACAATTTAGTATATTGAATCATGGCTCTATGTCCATTGGTTGCCGAGATATTGAAAGTGGTAAACACAGTACGTTGTCCCCATGTTAACCTTATGGGAAATAAGTAAAATTCTATATCTCGGTTATTTCTCAACATATCTTGATAAAACTTGGTAAATGGCTTCTTCTAGTTCAGATCTACTAAATATTGAATTTAAACCACCCAGTTTTAATATACCTGTAGCAGCAAACCTCCATACTCATTCCCCATGTTATTCTTATGGAGCTTACAAAAACATGTCAAATCTCGCTATGTTGGATCGAAATATGTTGTTTTGCACTTGAAATTCGCTAAGTTTGCAAGTCTGCTGCAACGGGGGTATTTTTTAATATACCGTGTTAAAATACTGTATTACATTGCTTTGATTTTTGCAAAGAAAAGAAATTATGGTTTTCTCAAAAACCAAATAACTATGCTTATTGAATGTACTATAATGAATAAAGACTTTACGTTAAAATTTTCAGATTTAATGATAAGGGGTTATAGTCTGCTCATAATTTAAAATTAAAAAGAATTAGGTTGTCTGATTTACCTCAGACAAGAAATAAGCACAGTGTTTCGGGTAACTGCGTGACACACAAGAAGTCAAACAATAGGGAGACAGTAGGGCGCCCCCCTACCCCCCGCGCTCACGGCAGTGCTCGACACGTATTTAGCGAAACATTAGATGCGTTTTCTGTCTTATTTCTTCTCTGCGGTTTTACTTACGTTAGGTCATATTTGATGACAAATGACATGTAATATTAACAAACCCCATAAGACAAACTATAGGTACAGATAAGACTTATCAATTTAAAAACCCATCTCTGCCAGTTTTATCGGCGTTTGACAACAGAGTGCACCATAAATGAAGAAGTCCCTACCTAATAGACCCGCAAACCAATGCATTTTAGCGAATTTCCCCTAGGGAAGAAGCTGTTACCGTAGGTCTCATGGTAAGACCTAAGCCTAAAACCATCATAACTTTTCTTTTTGAGGTCCTCAGATGCCAAAAACACCATTCGTTCACTTTCATAAATATATATATATATATATATCTATATATCTATATATCTATATATCTATATATATATCTATATATATTGTGTCTTTAAGCACGATAACTTGCGCAAAAATGGTCCAATCGGAATGAAATTTGGCATAGACGTGTAAAGTAGTAATTATTCGGACGAGTTCGTAAACCAGCCCGATCGGACCACCGGAAGGGGGGGGTAAAGGGGGGTAAACCCCCCCAAAAATGGGTTTTTTGAGACTTTTACATAGAAAAATAAAATTTTTCAAATTTTTATGGGCACCATTGAATTCAGCCCAAAAAAACAAACAATTTAGTATTTTGAATCATGGCTCTATGTCCATTGGTTGCCGAGATATTGAAAGTGGTAAACACAGTACGTTGTCCCAATGTTAACCTTATGGGAAATAAGTAAAATTCTATATCTCGCTTATTTCTCAACATATCTTTATAAAACTTGGTAAATGGCTTCTTCTAGTTCAGATCTACTAAATATTGAATTAAAACCACCCAGCTTTAATATACCTGTAGCAGCAAACCTCCATACTCATTCCCCATGTTATTCTTATGGAGCTTACAAAAACATGTCAAATCTCGCTATGTTGGATCGAAATATGTTGTTTTGCACTTGAAATTCGCTGAGTATGCAGGTCTGCTGCAACGGGGGTATTTAATATCTTCATGTGAATAGTGTACTTCCCCTGATGATACCACACATGTGGTGAAATGTACATCGGGAAATAAACTTCGTCAAGGACTACAAGGCAATAAAAGGTAGTAAATATGTTATTACAAAGTTCTTGAACCTGGGTAAAGAAAGTAATGCATTTTTATGCCAGTTTTTCGGGCGGCGTCAAATTTTATGGGCTGCTTCGAAACCCATATTTCATTTATGCCAAAGAAAATCTCCTCAATGTCAAATCTTAAGGTATCAAAGACCAGATACAGTATACTTTGATACCAGTCAGTTTGGGCAGCAAAAACAAACCAAAAAACTTGACGCCACGAGGAAAAACGAGCACAAAAAGTTGCATTGGCTTGTCGATCTATAAAGACCTTTTCCGCAGAAAGACTGTCAGTGATTGAGTATAACGTGTATATAACGTGTCACTGTATTTTTTATTTATTTTGGCCCGTGGAGCCAGAGTTTGGATTGTCAACAGGAGTTCCTTTCCTGGTTTTATCCTAACCTTTTAGCTTTTTTGATAAAAGGCACCCCAGCCTCAAAACATTCTTCATGTATCTTACAAAGAACTTGCACAAGCAAAAAGCACTTAAAGTAAACACGAAAATTAGAGAAAAATCATCGTAGTTTAAATGTTGAATATAAAGAGGATGCAACATAAAAAAATTAATCGAAAGGTTAAGATTCGTGCAAATTGCCGTTCAAACTCAGCGAAAAAGAGTCGAATTTGAAAAAAAGAACAGAAAAACATCGTTCATTATAGCATAAAAACTACTTAACAGCATCGAAAACTCAACGGCATTAACTTCATCAGAAGATAATATGCTGCAGTATTTAAACAATTCGATCAAAAACAACAAACACTAATATTGAAAGACGAGATACATCAAACAGTTGCTTTACATGCATAAATAGCTGATTGAACACCGGTATATTAAACATCGGAATGAGGGAAAATGTTGTTTAACGCAAGACTTACACTACAAGAGGACACAGTAACCAAAAGAAGAAAAAGCAAAAGAACAAGTATAATTAACGTATTAGAGATATGTGCAAAAACATTTTTGGTATGTGCAGAAAAGTATGAACAATGGCTGAAAGGAGGCAGAAAAACTCAGACAAGTGTTGATTGCATACCAGGGCACACATTCCAATCACGGTTTACTATTTTGACTCTCTCCCCAAACCCCCACTAATTCACTAAGCACACATTATTATTAAGTCATCCTCATGGAGCTACAGATTCCAGAAAATTGCGAGACTGAATGATGTTGGTAGATTTCCTCTTTAGAGCGCCTGGACCGAGACCAGGCGAAGATGAATATAATTTCGATGGTAGGCCTACGTCCCAGCACGAAATAGCTTACGGGTTCTGGTTTGGGCAGGAACTCGGAGGAGTTCTACTTTTGCCAAGAGTTCTTGATAATCAATATCACCTATAACAAGTTTGTGTAGGAAACAGACGTCAAAGAACTTCACAACTTTAAGTATCAGTAGGCCCAACTCAGATTGGATATTGGAAACAGGTGCACCCAAATAGAGAAGACCCTTCTTCATACCTACTAGGTGAACAAATCTCATCAGGATTGACTCAAGTCTCTCACTTTGTCTATTAGATACGGATACCAGGTTATGGAGCAGTATTTCTTTTTTGACGCACGTAATTGCAGTACCTGCAGAAAAGATTTATAGGGTCTTTATACTAAAAGAATCCTTGAAAGTCTAAATATAAGGCTCATGGACTTGTTTTCTCTGCTACATGTGTTGCAATTGTGATGTTCAAAGGATAACTCAGATGAGAGCACTACTGAATTGGAATCACTCATGCTCCAACCATACTGAATTGAGGATGAACCGTAAAATGATTGGTTGTAGATTTCGATCGAAAGTTAATACTTTGTATATAGATTGTTGAAAGGCTATAATGTTCAGCTGATTGTTTTTATTTTTCGAGCAAAGTTCGGTCCCCTGGTACTGATATTATTAATACAACACTTTCATTGCAACTCTAGATATTTACAAGAAAACACTCCCTGCTTTTGTTGAATCGGTCTATTTTAATCGGGCACCCCTACTTTACGAAATATAAATATACATAGTATCAGCTTAGATTATATAAGAGTTTTCACTTTTCAGCCTGTTGGTTCATTAATCTATAAAACTCAAATATTTGGATCGTAAGGTAAGCCTTATCACAATAATGTTAATTAACGTTCCAGAGGCTACAACCCCAGACTTTAGGTTTTTAACCTTTTCAATAAAACCTATAAAATGTGCTCAATTCATATAAGGTGAACTCAATTCAAACAGATTCTGTTTTTTATCGGGGCTCAGAGAAAATTTCCCGGTGAAGATGGAGCGTTAATTGAATAATTAAAAACAGGACTAGTGAGGTTTCCAGGGATTTGTGTTGAGGCTTTCAACTCCAAACGGTTTTATTTAAATTCTGACAGGCACTCGTACAGTGTGAGCTGTTTTAACCTGTGTCGACCGCAAGTGAACATGTGTCGTGAATGATATGAAACGCGTCTCGCTACATTATCGACAAGATTTTTTTTACTAATTAGGTAAAGTTATAAGCTGGTCTTTCTTCTGCAATGTGTTGTAATAATGTCTACACAGTGCCCTTTCAGTTTAAATTGGGTTTATTGGTTTTCATTCTTCTTACAGGTAAACCATACCTATAGCCTGCTTGATTGTGTAACTATTGATCCAATTGATTAAAAACTATGTATTTATAAATTTATCTCAGTCACAATGTTGAAGTTGTGTATACACGTTTTATTTTAGCGTATTTTCTCAGTATTTTGAGTGTATAGTAAAAAAACTCAAAAAAAATATTCAAACGTTTCTTAAAGTTTTAGAGGGATACCCTGCTTCTTTGAAATATCTTCTTACCGACTGTCTTCTTACTGACTATATCCTTTTAAGGCTAACTGTTGATTAATAGTCCAAAAGCCTACAGGACCTACAGTTTATCGTGGGATCCGAACCATAATTTAGAAAGTTTGGTCTTACGGATGAACGTAGTATTAACAAGTGCGGACGTTAATCCCCTTCAGGGAATGCCGTATCCATGATATATGGTTTTATAACTATCCAAAATAATTCGTGAAATCCGAGTAGCTGGAAACACCACCGTCAGTGTCTATGAACATTTTATTAGAAATGCTCTTTATATTTCCTATGTTTTATTTCTTCATTCATTAAGGCTACGGCAGTCTGTAAACTCCAAGAATTGAAACATACAGATAATTAGACGTGGTTAACACTAATCTGTAAACTCTTTATTAAAACCTAAAACAAAAGTTTTACAATAGGTTTTTAAATGTACCCTAAATACTTAAAGTTGTAAAAAAGTAAAATTGTTACCAACTATGTTTGATACAACATCTTTAATGTGACCTTTTTATATATAACGCTATTTATTTTTCTGATAAACAAAAAAAAAACTTTTAGTCCCTTTTTATTATCAAATCCTCTATCAATATTAATGTGTCCACAAACTGCACAACGAGTAATGTACGTTACATTTGACTACATTTAATTGGTTTGATTATTTTTTGTTGTTTTCCAGTTGATGCTGCCTGTGGACATGACCTTGCACTGTTCTCTGGACAACGCCCCAATCAAATAAGAAAATCTTCTTTGATAGTTATAATTGTTTTATTGTATTTATCTATCTATCATCTATTAGCTGATTATAGTAAACTCAGTTTTATCAAAAAAGCAGTCTATATTGTAACTGAAACCATTGAATACACACACTGAAACATCCTTTCTTTTTTTATTAAAAGTGAATAAAAAGGGGCTTTGGGCCGCTACATTCTTCTATTTTGTATATATATAATAGAAAAAAATATAAAATATAATATATAAAAGAAAAAAATATTTATATATATATTAAAATTTACGAATCGTGTTTTTGGCATCTGGGGACCTCAAAAACACCGGATGATCTCGGGCTTAGATATTACCATGAGACCTACGGTAACGGCTTCTTCCCTGTAGGGGAATTCGCTAATGATGCTAATTTTGTAAAAAAATTAAAAAAAAACCCTCGAACATTTTTATATTTTATATTAACATTATGCTTTTTTGTAATTGTAAACTATCGATGCTCCAAATCTCTATAGAACTCAGCAACATGAAAACATGAGAACTCCTGCTGCGGTTTGGGACATGTCAGAAGTCTATGCTGGGCTTTGCGACACAAATTACGTCCCTGTCCTATGTCGGATGAGTATGTCTCATCGATGAGTTTGGTAAATCCTCTTCTTCAGTTAGTGTCACTGTTACTTCCTCCAATCCGACTACGATACCGATATATTCTTCTGAATTTATCCTTGGGAAAACATCTGGAATAGGTTAGTTTTTTGTATAATTTCTTTTGGTTGGTTTTGCTGATTTGAGTTGGCTTCAGCCCATTCAAAAGGTTGTCTATTAGTTGTTTAGCGTAAGAGCAATCAAAATGGGGAGTGCATTTTTATGTGCTCTTTTTAATTGAAATAATTGTGGCACAAACAAAATATACACAAGTTTTATTACATATCTTATACTCGGCGGCATATCATTATAAGCTTTGAATGTTTTTTTTTTAACAACTGATATCTCATTTAATGCACGTAAGCGACCAGTTGTTTGAGTCATTTCGAAGCTCTCAGTACTAAGGCGCTAAGTGAAGTCGCTCTACCCGTTTTCC
This sequence comes from Flexamia atlantica, assembly GCA_035578135.1. NCBI lineage: Eukaryota > Metazoa > Arthropoda > Insecta > Hemiptera > Cicadellidae > Flexamia > Flexamia atlantica. The sequence continues at coordinate 40,488,829 of JAQJVK010000004.1, forward strand.
TCAAGAGTTGTGTTTTAGTTATAGCTTGAAACAGCTGTTCTTGCTTTTGCAATTTAATTATAAAACCAGTGACTCGAAGGGGCAAAAGCCCCATATTATAACAGGAGAAAATTTAAATCAAAACAATCTTTCCATGTTATAGTACAAAACACCTTCAAAGTAAACTGGCTTTTTGCTCTACCATATTATGTTAATATCAGCACACGGTATTGAATACAGCGATATCACATGTTTTAATCTACAAATCATACGTTTTTGGATCCAAATGCTTTTTAAATGGGAAATATTTTACGTCATTTCTCATTTTCTTGTAAATTTGAAGACATTACTATTTTTAGGGGTTCTTGAAGAGTCCCAGGATTCAAGACCTTTAATTCGAGCCCTCTCCCACCATCCTGCTTCTGGCAAAACGCCCGGGCGTAAAAATTTCCCTTACACACGTAATTACATACCTAGCTAGATTGTGGTATCTAAAGAATATTTCAAGTAGTATATTACAGTGGTTAAGTACAGTATTTAAATGTTTTATATCGTTAAAATATGAAACTATTGAGACTTCAGACTTCCATGGGGCATAGTCCGAGCAGATTTTAGGGACATGAACAGGCGGAAAATTTGGCTACCTTAGTAACATATTGTTGTGTAAAATTACAGCCAAGTTTGTTCAATAGTATTTCCGGTTTATTGAAACAGTTGGCATGCAGGTATGCAAATGTACACATTAGGGAGGGGCCGCCTATATTCTTATAATATAATAAAAATGCTGAAATAAAAATAAAAACAACTTTGGAATGTATTTATTGGGAACTCTAAGCATGAAGACCTTCTTGTCTAACTGTTTAAAGTACAATATTGAGAATAGCTACGGGTTAACTCCTGAAGCACATGGTCAATAATAAATTTACTATCGATGATTAGTATTGTTGTATAAACATATCTCCGATATTTAAATTATTTTTATCGAGCGCTAATGAACATTTAATAGTTACGTGTCAAGTAACATTGCTTTCCGTTTTCCGCCAAATACATACTATTTATTAACCTCTGTGTTTCTCAAATTCAGGAACATAAATAATGCTATGAACGAGTAGAAAAAATCGGGTGTATTTTTTTGTTGGACTACTTTACTATTACAGAAGTAATTAGCTTTAACATCCTTTAGGCAATAAATTCAAATTAACAACAAAAACAATGAAATTACACTAAAGAGCCTTTATGTAGTGTATACGTAGTCATTAAATTCAAGAGAAGTAAGGTCAGACTGGATGACTAACTACCAGTGAGGCATAAGGACTTGTTAAATTCAATTTACTAGCGTAACCACTGATTACTCAAGGTAGTGTTTCTATTCAAAGCTTCGTCTGACATGTTCATTAATTGATGCCATTATCCAACATAACCTATTATGTACCTCTACAGATTCCATTTTAACCGACAAAGGAGCTGTTTAGATTCATCAGGCTTTGAAAGATGATTTAAATGTATATGCTTCAACTAATTTAATTATTTACGTTATGTGACGAGATTTTTTTCAATTTTAACAGTTACACTGATTCAATCGTAGTAAATGATAATCAATAACAATTTAGTCGAGGAAGAATTAATTATACATCTGTGTCCTTAAACCGTTAAAGTACTGCAAACAATTATTACCAGGCTTTGTTATGACAGGACGAAATTGTAGAGTGAATAATTATGTAAATCTACTTTAAAACTCACAATAAGTTAGATATCCTTTTGAAATGGCTTTATCAAAACATTTTCCACAAAAAGTAGTTTAATTATTTTTTTAAATATAATTTTTTATGTAAATAGAACCTTTTTTTACTAGTACATTCGATATATGCCTCAAACTAGTTGACATATGAACCAAACGAAACCATTTGCAGATTAATCAGTTTGCAATCAGCATTTCCGATCATTCATTAGTGTGAGACGGGGACGAGAGCGCCTCGTTTATGTGCACATACTGTTGAGACTCCACTAGACGCTCCAGTATATTTACCTATTTGATAAACTATACAACCATCTCTATCTATCGATGCCAAAAACCATTGACTGACATCACAGTTTCTCAAAAACTATAAAGCTCTGGGCTATGAAAATTCAAAAGTATTTATCAAAGACTCTAGATGCGTGCTAAGAAAGGATTTAAAAATATTTGCTCCTAAGCGTTTTATTGTCTCCCCGGCGGGAGACAAAGTAAACCCATAAGAATAACATTGAAATCAATAATTCAAAAATCAGAGCGCCTTCAAATTTCCACGCACACATGCAAATATGTTGCTGCTCAACAAATGCAGGCGCTAACAGCTGATTAGAGGCATTGGCTTACAGCGGAAACGGAAGATAGCGCTCAGCTTGCAACAAATTGAGGTTAGGTACAGTCGTCATTACTGAAACGCAATGGGTTCTGATTGTGAATATTCGTTAACCCGAACAGATATTTCTGATGAAGCCAAGAATGTTACAGCTAATTTATTACCGGAATATACAAGGGGGAATTATGAGGAACGTTATAATGTATTTATGGAATGGTGTAAAATAAAAAAGTAAAAATATCTCTGAAAATTTAATACTTGTGGACTTGGACTTATCGGACTTACTTAAAGGTATGTAACCCAGCATACTTATGGACAGTCTTTTCTATGTTAAAAGCTACAATTCATGTCAAAATTAACGTAAGACATCAGTGGTTTTACAGAAGTAATTGCTTTTTTGAAGCGTATAAATGTTGGCTATAAACCTAAGAAAGCTAAAACCTTCACTTTAGACGAAGTAAAACAGTTCTTGCAAAATGCTCGAGATAAACAGTATTTATTTAAAAAGTTATTATAATCATCGGTATTAGTATTTCATAAATATTACAAAATAACCGTTTAATTATTAGTTATTTCAATGTGTGTTTCATGACAGTAAAATAGTTTATTGTTTTTATATTGTGTAATTTATTTATTCATCCTGGTAAGAGGTTGTAATAGTCACATAACAACATTGACGACAACAATCAGCTGATAATTAAACTTGTAAGATTGTTTCAACAATCAGCTGATCGCTGGTGCATGATTGGTTGTAGCTACTCACATGTAGACGCTAATTGCAGATTGAAACAAAATGGATATTGTTTGTTAAACACTGAGTTAATGTAATTGATATCGATTGTGTATTTATTATTGCTGTTGGAGGAAAAATGTTGTGTGTATTTCGAGAGTAAAGCACATTGTCTCCCTCGTGAAAATCGTCGCCCTAGCAAGCTCGGGCGCCAACATTTTCACTCGTGAGACAATGTTGTACTTTACTCACACAACACACAAATAACTATTATATGCTCTAGATGCATTCTAAAAAAATTTCAAACAATTCTCTCTCAGTCGGCTAAAATCTGATACATTCTAAAATTCAAAATGGCGATCATCTCTTTAAACTATGGAAGGACGGCCAATAGAATGTTTTCAAGGTAATAGATAAGGCACAAGAGCCAATCTACTTATAACATGTAAAGTTCATTAATAGTATAAAAATACTGGAGCTCGGAAAGGACCTTCTATTTCGAGTTTAATACTGCGCTAGAAACGGGTTTTCAGAACTAAAAATAAACGTTAGGACGGTTTATGTAACTAATGGGAACTATGAACTCCGACCTTCAATATGAATCGTAAACTTTTTGGGGGAACAGATTTTTGACCAATATTCATCTCTTAATTTTTCTTTGTTATTGGTCTATTGGAAAAACGTGCTAAATTAAGAGTGATGTTAAGTCTAAATTCGGCCAGTTGCGTCTTTTTTGGTTTGTTATATATTTTGGGTAATATATCATTTTCTGTGCTTGCAAATGAAGGGAAGCTAATTTTATACAATTTTTAAGGTCAATATTTTAATAAGAATCGTTTCACTTTACCATTTCAATCTGAAATGAATCGATCAGCTGTCGAGGATCTATTCCACCTCCATAAACCAAGTCGACGCCCATCTGATAATTATTCATAAAAATTGCAAATTTCATAATATAACTTAATAAAAAATTGATTATCGTTTCAGCGGGTGAGGCTGCGGTTTATCAGATAGTCAGTTGATAAATTAACTATGTGGATTCATATAAATGAATGATTGTATTGGTATAAAAGGTTATCATTGCATTAATTATATTAAAAACCAACTCACTATTGTGGATTGTGGCCTTGCAACATCAAGAGAAAACCATATCCTTTATTATTAGGTGTTATTGCTGAACAATCTATATATTAAAAAAATTTGGTTTTTCTTTTCTGAGTCCGTTCGGCTCTTCTACTCAACCGAGTTTCATAATTGAGGTCTTAAATTAAAGGTATGCCCGAGCAGATTAGCCATCAAGCATCCGCATTCATTTATCTGCCGTATTCCTCGAGTTATGGACAAAAGCAACTTCCTCCCTGTACATTTCTTATGGGAGTTAAATTTGGTTTTTCTTTTCCGAGTTCGTTTGGCTCTTCTACTCGACCGACCTTCACAATTGAGGTCTTAAATTAAAGGTACGCACGCACCGATTTGCCATCTAGCATCGGCATTCATTAATCAACTGTATTACTCAACCAAAAAACATAAATTTGATTATTTCCCAAATTTTGAATTCGATTGAAGATATATTCCCAGTTCTGATTACATAATTCTATATGTTTTAGTGTAAGAACCTTCAGTGTAATACCAGCTTTCATTTGAGCTATTGATTGTCATGATCGGTCGTACCAGAAGCACTCTGCTGAATTATGAACAACACAAATCTTATGTATAAAAATTAAGTTTTTCCTTTCCGAGTTCGTTTATGGTCTGATCTTAATGAAATTAGTTACAGACGTGTAAAGTGGTAATTAATCAGACGGATTCGAAAACCAGCCCGATCGGACCACCGGAAGGGGGGGTAAAGGAGGATAAACCCCCCAAATGTGATTTTTTTGAATTTTTTACATAGAAAAACAAAATTTATCCAATTTTTGTTGGCACCATTGAATTCAGCTAAAAAAAACAAACAATTTAGGAGCTTGGATCACTGGTCTATGTTCATTCGTTACCGAGATATTGAAAGTGGTAAATACAGTACGTTGTCCCAATGTTAACCTTATGGGAAATAAGTAAAATTCTATATATTGCTTATTTCTCAACATATCTCCATAAAACTTGGTTTGTGGCTTCATCTAGATGAGATCTAATGTATAATAGTCTAAAATCCCCGATATTTCCATTTTCGTGGTAGCAAACCTGCATACTCTGTCCCCATTTATTCTTATGGAGCTTACAAAAACAATCTCGCTATGTTGGCTTGGACTATGTTCTTTTGCATATGAAATTCACTGAGTATGCAGGTCTGCAACGGGGGTATTTTAGCATGGTATATAGTTAGTTTGAAAAGTCGTATGTGCCGGGCTGACATGTCGCTGTCCCAAAAACTTGAGTACAGAATATCTGATTAAATTCCTACTTTTTCCTTCGTGGAACAAATTATTACCTATTTTGTAATAAATCGTGGTATAATTGTTTTTCTGTAATTCCAACATTACCAGGCCCAGCTACCTCTTTTTCAACTTAGGCAAGTGTTGGGCAAGTCACATTGAAGTTGTGAAGCTGCATTGCATGTAACATTAATTTTGTAAATGAAAAATTATTTGATTTGATTTGATTTTGTGTCTTAGTAACAAAATTGACTGCTGCAGAGCAGAGTGGGCCCTCTAGTAGCCTTTTAACATTTGCGTGATAGTTGATGAGGGTTACACATTACATTACATAGGATAATCAAATTGATGGAAATGTACCAGATTAAAATTGGGATTCCCGTTGGGGAAATTTATGTTTGTAGAAACATCAACTATAAATTTATAAGGGAAGTAGAGAATACTCGCAAAGTGTATGAACCTAGCTTATTCGATTAAAAGCTAATGGAAGATTAAACAAACCAGTTTAGGCTTTTGATCTACCTAGAGTGCTGCTATACTGATATAAACAAATATCGTTTGATTGTACAGTATTTTGTAAATATAAAAAAATCAATCCTCTTATCAATAAGCTCGCTAAAATAATACATACGGTATGACCTGATAATATTAAATTAAAAATAATTATAATTCAGTTTTTAAACCAAGAATATCGTGATTTTGATAAGCTTTATCCATTTTATTATGCTGAGATCAGGCATTCATTATTTTTCATTAATGAATCTAATAAAATAAACCAATTTTAAACTAGAAATTACTCCGTAACATTATTAATGCTAAATATGTATCGTGAAGTAATACACTACATTTAATATCATACTCGAGACGGAGAAAATGTAATTTAGTCCAAGATTTCTCTTAAAGGGATACGCCTCCTTATGAGACTTTATTTTTATTTTTTATTTTTAATGACTTTTGTGGGTTTATTCTGTTTATAACTGACCAAATTAGAGGATTTATATAAAAATGTCTTCTTAATATATTTTGGGTGACTTTGTGGTAATTTAGAAAATTTTAAGATTTTTTTCAAATATTTTTAATTTTTAATAACATTTTGTTCATCAACATAATGTAAAAAGTAAATATATTTTACATAACAATGAACATTTCTGTGTATTAAAAATATGGTACACAAAAAATGCATTGTTAGTAACGTTTTTTACAATATGATGAAAAATTTTATGAAAAAAACAGATTTCCAATGTAAAAAGATGAAATTTATAAGAAAGAACAATTGCACAATGTTCTCTATACACACAAATATTCTAAATACTATCAAGAACATCTCGTTAAAATTTCATTAGACAATAATAAGTAGTTACAAAGTTATTCAAACTTACGTAAATGCAGTCGATGAAAAATATAGTTTTGAGGAAACGCTGTTTAAAGTTTTCAATACACTCCACTCACAATAAAATCACTTGAAATCGCTGAGCGCAATGTTTTCAATCCCTGAAATACTTTTCCAAATCAAATGAAACTTTGGATACATGTTGAAAACTAAATTTGGAATAAAAAATGTCACTTTTGAAAAATGTCAAAATGTTTGAAAAAAACAGCCTATAGAAGGAGGCGTATCCCCTTGTGTATCGTTAAGTAATGCACTTCATTTAAAATCATACTCGAGACAGAAAATGTAATTTAGTCCAAGATTTCTCTTAATGGTCTCTCCGCATTAGCCGAGATGGTTGAAATCCCTCGGAGTGTGAGGGAAGACGGGGAGAAAATCATCCCATCAAGATCCGAGCCGAGTTTAATTCTCTCGAAAATAATGCATAGTTGTTGCTAGTAATTAAAATCATCCCGGATTGAAATTGGGGGCTTATTGCAGACGGATCTAATTCAATAACTGTGTTTTGAACTGTCTTTAATCTGAGAGACCTCTTTAAAAATCCAGAAGATCTATTAACTTTATGTTACATCTCTATTCTTTCTCATAAAAAGGTCTGATAATCTAATAGTATTTTGATTTCACAGAAGGTGAAATAAAACTTCTTACAGCGTTTTATTAAATACGTATGCGAAAATGCTTAGAATAGAAGGAATTTTGAAGCCATTTAAAGATTAATATTAAAATATTATATACCTAAAGTTCCAAAGCAAATCACTTTTATTAAAGTACGTAAATATATCTAAAAAAGTAAAAAATAATGAAGATAAAACTGGTTTTCTAAAACCTGTCGTGTAAGAGAGTATGTTTAAATGCTAAAAATAGAGCATTTCTCGTGTATAGGGAGGTTTCATACAAGTCAAACGAATTATGAGCTGACCCTTTTGAATACGTTGGCATCTATTTAAACATAATCAATATAATTTTCTCTAAAAATTTCACTGTATAGTGAGATTTTTTAAACTAGAAAATTTATTGTTTTAATTTCATAAAATCTTGAAGTAATTCAACCTGAGTTCATAAAATTAAATAGACGTTCACATTTCACCTTGAACAGTTAATAAAATAAAAACTGTTCAGTAAAAAAAAACTGGAAATGAAAGTTTATTTCAATTTTGATAAGTAGTTTTATATATTTTCTTACATTTTTTATGATCTTATTTGCTTCAACCATTGACTTAGAATCAGACTTTGACTTTTAATTATTTATAATCAAAGCTTCATCATAGACTTATTTGGTCATAAGTTAAGAACAAACACAATAAGGACAAATGTGAACATAGATAAAGCGAATACCCAATTAGTTGCAAACATTGCGGATATGCGCTTCGGGTTCGGGATGCATGAATAGGTCCGACATGTTCATTAGTAAATGACCCTTGGCTAACAGAGCTTTTACGCTGAACTCCATCTCTACTCTCTGCTCATTTTTGTTGCCTATTTGAACGTTTAAATCCCTTTTTGATTGGCCTTTTGAAAAGATTTTCATTCAACCAGTAATAATGCATATTGCTATTGACTACAGTCAGGGATTGCAAATGATTGTACTAATTCTGATTGCAAGTAAATGTCAGTCATTATCAAAAAATTAACCACGAATAGTAATAAAAAACTGGGTTTTATCAGTTTATTGATAATCATTGACGGCTATATTGGCTTAGCAATTTTTGCTGAACCTTATTCCAAACAAAAAGACAAACCACAGGTGTCCGGCGTTGTCGTTTGTCTGGGGATATCATAGATTGCTAAAATATACAGCTTTTGTAATTATTGTGTGTTAGGCTTTAATTATATAAAGTGCTATTCAGACGTAAAAAGGGACTTCATCCAAAATTGATTATAATGTTTTTATTTATGGTTGACATTACAAGAACAACACGCAAAACCTAATCTTTATCTGTAAAAACTGTACCTATGAATAATCTTTAAAACCCTCTAAAGTAAAAAAAAACACAAAAAGTTAAAGTTAAAGCATGTTAGTTATAATTCGTCATCATATTATAGCTTTGCATAAGCTTGAATATTAGGAAAACTATATTTCACACTCCTACTATGGTTGGAAAAATCTATTGGAACGACACAGATTTTGGATTTAGATGAATTTAATATTTAATTCTCTTGCGTTTACAACCAGAATGTTATGCAATACGGCGCCTACAATGATGTCAACACACTCCGTTACACATCAATCTTATGTTGGGAGGGGGTGCATACCCCCTTCGGGACCCTAATTGCATAGCCTAAGTCACGTTAAGTGGCCGGACACTTGTATAACAACCGTTTGCAATGTATACTTAAAATTCATCAACATCCTTCTTACAGTAAATTTTTTAGCGGGTCAAAAAAAGAATATAAAATATGAAACATGAGAGTAGAATGCATTATGTGATAGCTTTGTCACTTTTAAAGACCAGCCAAACAGTCTGTCATAATCATTTAGATTAATAAACATAATGATTTTAATTATTTATCATTTCTATTAAGCTCATTGACAACGACAACAGGTTCCAGAAACAGTACTAAAAGGGTAGTTTTTTGTCAGTATCGGTCTGGCAACATGATATGCTCTTTTTTCAGTGTTTTTTTTTGGCACATGGCTTGTTGCACTTAATTAAAGTATAAAATAATCCAATGCGGATTAGGCACCTGAATTTATCTCTACGTTTAATCAAAAATTCGGGATCGAAGGTATTATAAATTTAACGTTTTTACCCTCGGATTGCTGGATGACGATATCTGCGTTATTATACGAACAAACTGGTAATTATCGGTCTGAGTTTTAAATGAAAAATTCCTATCCAAATCATAGCAAATCTTATGAATACAGGGAAATTCAACATTTACTGATTAGGGCTTTACGTTTTATGGCTTGTTATTTTTTCTCTTTGAACATCAATTTCAGACCGCATTGATAACCTATCTGCAATATTAATAAGCTAGAGTTTAAGAAGACTACAAGATTGCGCCACAATCATCCTTCTCTCATCTGTTATTCATATTTGGCTTAAAATACCTACCTGGGTAGGTCGCCATTTCAAGTAATTTATCTAATTATGAAAGGTGGAATTCCAGAAGATTTTTTTAAAGTATAAAGCTCTCATTAGGCTCACTTAATTAAATAGTGATGGCCAGTTCAAGTTCATAAAGTATACTAAATTACTTTACTCTCCGGGCTGTTGTGGCAGACAATTATGATGCTTTAAAAACAATATTGTAGTCATTTTTCAACGTTTATTTCAGAAGTGGAACCGCATAGTTGAGGAACTTGGAAACATTTACAGTTCTCTATTTGGTGTTTCTGCCAAAATAATTATTTACGAAAGCGATAAGTTTGGTCAATTTGGAGTTGTTGTATACGGGAACTGTATGATTTCCCTTGAGAACTGGAAACAATAATACTTTTACTTTCATGTAAAAAAACCATATTTCAATGTTACTGTATTAGATAAACCGAATATGACATTGTATTTTTGTTGTCGTATATTAGGAATTAAACAATTATTAAGTACATAATAATTTGAAATATGCAGTACCTATAGAGTTTGGCTGTAGTCATTTTAAATTGGAGTCATTTTAAATTGGATAGTTAATAGCATTTTAAACTCAGTAAAATATTGATAAAGAAATACAATCCCCCTTTTCGACTAACACATCTTGATTTAGTGTTTTTTATAATTTTATTTTATTAGGAAGTCAATAAGAAACACGATTTTGGACTGGCAAAACGTAAAACCTTTGTAGCTGACATTAAAATGGTTTCACCAAAAATATGTATCAAGGGTTAACACCTTTGGAAGTTTGAAAACACGTAGTAAGACAGAAGAAAGGTCTAAGGATTAATCTTTACATAATTAACAATTTCCCTAGATTTTTCACCTTGATCTTTGGATTTTTAGAAATGCAATGCGGATAACAAAACTAGTTCAAATATGTCGATGAAAACATTTACAAGTAAGAAGGTCTTTTTTAAAGACCATCTATACAAATTATTTGTGCATTTGTGATAGTAACTGACAAAACTAACTATTCAGCTGTGACCTGAAACTCTTATAGTTTTTAATAATTACCTGTTTAATTATAAGGCAGGCATTACCAACAAATATTCCTGCTCAAATCATTAGTGTTTATGACTAACATTACGATTATCAAGCGTATTTTATCGGTCAACAAAAACATTGTCGCATTTAAATCACAATATTGTTTGAAATGAACGCTGACGCAGTGACTGGAACGCTGAAATCCTCGTGGAATAGGACAGCAAATTGTCTCATCAAAGGCTGAGCCGAGTTTATTACCGGGAAATAAATGTGAGGTCATCAATTACAACCTTTCTCTCCAGACACTGGGCTTAATATCCCCACAGCTAATTTAATTTAGTTTTGTTATCCTGATAGTTAAGATTTATGTAATTTATTCATTGTGTGATTCAAGAGGACATGACTTACTAACTTTAATCATAAAATACGGTTAGTTTTAATAAACAAACTACAAATCACATAAATAATTATATTTTTAACTGTTAATTGTTTGTATTCATGTGTATTTACGAGTGACCTTTGAGTCAACAAGGCGACTTTAAAAAAAGAATTTGACAGACATCAAAATTTAAATCAAATCCTCTGTGGATGAAATTCGATCTCCAGTTAAATCAACGTCAGCAAAATAGAATAACTGTACAATGTGGACTGATATGTCGTTATTGAACAGACTATTCATATTTTATTAATTTTAGAGCATAGGACAAGTAGGTTCGGTTTTGTATGTAGATCTTGAGATTAAGTATAATAATATTATGAGTAATATGGGGAATTCATAGATCAGTAGTCAGTTAGGATGAGCTTATTTATTTTTCTTGAAATCCTGCTACTAATAACCTTTTAATATGCATTTAAAATCCTTGTAAGCTTGAGAGAATTAATTCCAAACAAATACTGTAAAATAATTTTCTTACACCTCTATTTTTACTGACCAGATATGCGATAGCAATTTCTTTCCGTCATACACACATTTATACTTTTCATGCAGCTTTACTTAGAACTTCCGTTTTGATTTACGTAATGAATATAAAACTAATCAGACCTAAAAAAGTAAATTGGGATAGTTTTTAATGTCGCTTTAAGCAGATTTTCCAAAGTAATACATTTCAGTAAAAAGTTTCTCTCAGTCTCGTTTTAGTCATTTATATTATTTCAGCGGCTGTATACAGAACTTCCGTTTTCATTTAAGTAATAAACATAAAACTATGTTCAACATACATATGTAAACTGATTCTTATAAACAAACAGCCTTAATGAATGCGTTGTGCTTCACAAAGCCAGGTTGAATACAAGGACTCGGGCTACATACAGTTTGTTGAGTAGACCCAAAGTTGGCTGCTTGTGTATATAGGCAACAGACAAAGCCCAGTAGACTGGATTCTGCCATGTTTGTGGTTCTCTTAGTTTTTTCCTTGTGTTCGTTCACAGTTAGAACTAGCTGATTTAATCTATTAGCCTCGTCTGAGCTAGGGACAACTGCGAAAGTATTATTGCGTTCCAAAGTACTTTTCTTTTTGTAAAAGTAAAGCTTGTTTCATAGCTACATAGAGACTTACAAAATGTCCAACCAGTGATTATTTAAAATGTTGTCTTTACACTGTAAGTTTAGTGTGTGTGCTATTCTCATAATTGTCAATGCTCAATAGCATTTTATTTTGTGCTTACTTGTCGTTTGTTAGGAAACTACATATGATGCTGTGATATTTTCTCTGTCTGAGTGATGTATGATCTTTATTTTTACCTGGTAAAATAGTCCCAATTTTTTTACAGTACTGGTTTTTGTTGTTGTGTAACTTAAAATCACGTTTGGTATGTGCTGCAAATATTTGTACCTGGGAAGTTCTATAAAATTGAATCTACCTTTGTTTTTTTGCAAAATAAAGATTTATTTATTATTTATTACTAATTGACGTAAATGGACAAGACAAATCTTGTGGGCATGCCAGGAACATAACCTGCGATATTTTAAATTGAAGTCTAAGAACCAATACGCTTCAATTGAAATAACTATTTGGTTTTAGGGATAGGTAAAAAGTCAAGAGTCTTAAAACTACATAGGTACTTATCTTTTCGACTTAAACCTAATTTTAAACTTGTAATGAGGGGGAAAAAGTTTATAAATCAGACATAACTCTAAAATATTACGATAACGAACTATTAACAGTTAATGACCTTATTACAGTTAATTCATCAAGTGGTAATATAGGGGGTTTTTGTAAACGCAACCAATTTTTAAGATTGAATAATGCACATAGAAATATGAAATGCGTATTGTTTTGTTAATTTTTACATTTTACACGACTTATTATTTTAGTTTGTTCACAATTAGTTTACATTATGTGTTCATAGAATCCGCCATTGGCATTTGTACAAACTTGTGCTCTATCCATCCAATTCCTGAACACGTGTTGCAAGGTACGTCTTTGAAATTCTCGTATTAACCTTGTTATGTTTGTTTTGAGGTGCTGAATATCCTGTAAATTGTTTTCATAGGCCTTACTTTATATGTATCCCCAGAGAAAATTATATAGTAGGGTCAAATCCGAGGATCTTGGTAGGGAATAACCCTTCTCTGATAAAATAAAGATTTGGGTTGCATTAAAAAATACCATGTATAAGTTTTTCAATAGTGGAAAATAATGATAATGCTCGTCATGAATTAGGCTAATGTTTGTAAAAGACATACAAAGAATGTGAAGAGAGGTTTAGCTGAGGGCCAGTTACATATTCATGGCATCAACGCGTTCATCAGTGAATGACCTTTGGTCAACTCAACCCCTCCTCCCTCTCTCTCATCATCACAACTCTTGTAAGCATCTGACTCCATTACACTCGTGCATTCACACATTTTGCTAAAAAAAGTGCATTGTTGCACTTAATGAGTTTTATCTGAAAAATATTCTTATTAGAGATACCAAATTTCGGAATATATTGTGACAGTCTATGACATGTTTTAGTACATATAATTAAAAAATCAAACGGGTCGTTAAGACGTTACTGAAGTGCACCAAACTAACAAAATATAAATATCGCTAAAAGTATTTAAACAAATCATCAAATATGTTATGCAAAGTTATAAGTTTTTAACTTTTTGGAGTGATGGGTTAATTTTTAGTCACAATTAAAATGTTTAATTATAATCCGGGTTTTGATATACTAGATACGTTAAGTATTTGAATACTAAAATAAATGTTGGTAATTGTAGTAGTTGAATATTTCACCTACAATCTCTTGACTAGACGAATCAATTCTGAAAAGCCTGCGCTTAGTAACAGCGCCGACGTTTTTCTGGAGCCATGTGTCATTGATCATTGGGCTTTTAATGAATGTTTCTCGCAAATGAATCAACAGGCCTTAGCCAGTAACAAGGATATCAAATTATACATTACACACTCCACCTCCAGTCATTTCAACCCAAAAATACACTCCAATGGTTGTCGATATCATACTACTAATATGATATATCGTTCTAGATGTGATAAAATATAAATCCCAAGCTTTTCTACTGAAGAAAAATTAAATATAGAATAAACTAGTTTTTATTTCCTACAACATGTACAAAAAAAATACTAATATCTACATTATCGTCCATATCTCCTAACCATATGGTGTAGGGAAAAGATTTCAAAACAAGTTTCGTTTGTGTGTGTAATTATGATATACACACACAAACGAATATATAGTTTCGTTTGTGTGTCAATTTTATGTATAAAGTTAACATATTAAGTGTAGCACAACGACGCGGCCTTAAGCTAAGAAGATAGATGTGTGATGGTCTAATTGAAGAATTTGAAAAGGCGCTGATGATGGAATCATTTCCAAAACCGGCTCACCAAACCAATTTACAAGATTGTTTATTGACGTAAATAAATAATATTATAGTATTTATTGCCCACATTATGTAAAAGGAGTTACTATAAATTTAATGTCTACATTACGATTCATATATCCTTAACTATTGGGTGTAGGAACAAATGTCAAAGAATAAACAGTTCTTAAAATTAAGCGTCGAAACAAAAATAATATAAAAAACAGGGTGCTCCATAAGAAAAGTCGAAATTGTCTGTCATCTTGGAAGATAGCAGCTATATTATTAAATTTTAAAGTGACTCCAAAAATAATTTTTAAGAATAAAGGTAATACCGCCGTAAGTTCTTTGTCAGATTAAGTATAAAAAAGTTAGCTATTGGTTTATTTTAGGTGAGACCCGTGGTATAACTGGAATTAACAATTAATTTAATCTGTTTATCCAGATATCGTAATAACAGATATTAAGTTAACATCCCGTAATAACAGATATTAACAGCCATCTAATAAGTTTCATAGGACATTTATTGCTATTGCTTTGCCCAAAACGAGTATCTCAATCAACCAATAGCTGCAGTCAGTAAACATCAATACTGTTTGATGGCCCATTACCGTTATACCTGGGACGACATCATTTATTGTTTATCTTCCAAAGGAAAAAATAACAAACATTCTAATAAATATCTACACGATAAATGTATGTTTAAATGTCTGCATGCATGACTGTTTGTTACTTATGCATTTATAAATCATAATTTTATTGTCATTCAACTTTACGAAAGTTCTTTACCGTTGTGACCACAAAGTCCCGGTCCGGTTTGATAATTAATAAACTAAATAAGAATATATCAACGATATTTCAATGTATGTTTTTCGCGTTATTGTTGTTCTTGTGGTCTTTGTTGTCACTGTAAACAGGGAGGAAAATGAAGTTCACCTTAACATTTTTAGAAAGTAGTATCAAAGTGTTTTGCCTTGGAAGGGGACAATTAAGTGTGAAATAGAACTACTTCGCTGGTAACGTTGAAATGGCTACAACACAAATCACAACATCCATTGCTATTCCCACTGTACCACCTCGTGTTTGCCGAGTGGGAAAAGAAAATACAGCTGAGCCTTAGAGCTCGCATTAACGTTTAAAACTGGTGTATTAAATTAGTTAGGTTTTTTTTTAGAATTAGCTTAGCTTAGGTAATATTACACTATTCTGCGCTATTAGAGAATATTTAACTATTGCTTATATGTTTGATAACAATAAAATTAGTCGATGCCCATAATATTGGAATCAAATTACTTCCTATCCTACACATTTTTTTACTTTCAAACTCCAGACACTATTTTTTACACCTAAGTGCTACCCAGGTTCGATGCAAGTTGAAGCATTTAAACTGCTCAATAGAACTTAAAAACTAATTTTTGTAAAACAAATAAAAACGGTGATTTATTTGCCACTTTTCATGAAAATGTACAATATACTCCAACCAAACTGCTATCATCAGTTCAGATATCACAACTTTTTAATCACGAATATATTGCCTGTTTCAATATTAAGTGAAACGACACTCTGATTAAACGTGGAACTACCCTGGTAGTAATGAATATGGAGCTCATTGATATCACAGAACCTTTAGTACTAGAGTAAATTGTTATTGCATGAATACTAGTCAGATACTGTTTAATTTTATTACTCCTATTCCATAAGGAATTTATAGCACTTGTCATTTTGATGATTTAGTTGATAACACATCATATTGTAATAGTAATTAACAATATTAAATATATTTATAATAATTTTTGCTAGTAGTTATATTTTTATGAAGAGGAAAGGTAGATATTGCATAACATTTTACGCGGATTTGATGGGTTATAAGGCCTTTTCTGACACACTAAAGCGTAAACGTGTTAACAAAGGGTTTACTGTTTAATTGGAAACCAAACGGGATCGCAGCCTATTTGCCACAATCCTTTGGTTACGATCAGCCCTTAAAGGCTATAAAATCATCACTTTAATTTCACTTCGGATAAACTTTGCTACTTCTATACAGTTAATTTGCTGATAAAAAACAAATAAATAAATAAATAATGTTTGGCCGCTTAGGTAAAATAGGTAACATAGGTAAAATATACCAAACTACCTGTACCTTAGCCTTACCATCTGATACCTGATATTTCAGTTACCTCATTCCAAGAGCAGTCATTTAAGTTATGAGATATTTTTAAATTGGATGGAACTAGCACGATTTTCATTGGCATCCATATTAGTTTACTTTAATTGAAGACAATTTGTCTAAGGAGGATCCCTATTTATCAAAGCTTGAACTTGCTTACAGTTTAGAACTCCGAAAGTTAGTATTTTGTTAGGGACCACCTGGTTAAGTTAAAATTATTTTTCAACTTTCCACTACCAAGAATCACAAGAAGTTTTATCTGAAAAGAAACCACAAACAATTAAGCAATCGAATATTAAATTTGTATTTACATTTACTGATAACGGGAGAACATAAATTAAAATGACTTATCATCGAGATAATAATTAGCGTAATATTGCAGCATGTTATAAAGCTAAATTAAATTGATAAAACTTTAAACCCAACAGACCGCTGCGAGTGATCTAAATGCAAATTTAAGTTTCCCATTACACTAAAATGCTCTGTAGGAATACAAAAAGCTTCTTTAGATAGGATCACAACTCCCTTTTGTTATGGTATCATTAGGTACATCCACATTAGCATAATTACAGGGCTCATTCATAGATTTATGAGATTATTCAATAGTATGAGTAAAATGATAAAAGTAAATTTACTTAGATTTTTGAGAGTAAAGAATCGATAGTTATACAAGTTGATGTATTGCGAATACAATTTTTAATTGACTTCAAAATATCAATGACTACGTAAAAACCGAGAGCAATTGGTGTGCGAAAATTCCTTCCTGATACTAATTAGCTGTAGACGTTAATGATTTTTTTATTTCGTAAATACAGTACACCTCGGATTATCCGGATTAATGTGGCGGAACACCGATCCGGATAACAAAAAATCCGGATAATCCGAGGACATTACAATATTGCCTAAAAATATAGTGATAGCGTACCTTAGCCCCTGCTAAATTGATGCTGCAAACGGCTTGTCAAGACTGTACAACATGTTAGTCTTTCAAATTTTACGAAGGTTACATTTTGAAACAAATATAAGAACTAAACTTTATTTAATCCTACGAATATAATGTTAAATTTTACCGTACTTACAGTTTAGGTTTGGAATAAAATACCAGATTAAAATATTCAATTCATTAATTTTAAACAATCATAACTAAAAATAACACAAACTTGAAATAATCATGACGAAACTTTAAGTAGCTCAAAACTTATTACAGTAACTAACTCTTCTTAAGAAATAACGTGGTATGTATTTATTATATTTGTATTTTACTTTTAGAAGGTGCATTTCACCCGTAAACTCGCTAAAATCATGTTTTTGCCGTGATTTTAATTTTTTATTTCTCGGATGGACCGACCCGGATAAACTGGGATCCGGATAATGTGGGGCCCAGATAATCCGAGCTGTACTGTAACTGAACATTTTTATAGAGAAAATAGTATGTGGATCTAGGTAGGCAGGTCGAAATCTATTTGCGGAGTCTAACAATGACCGTTTCGTCTGGAGCCTCTCATTGATCAGCTGATGGCCGTGACGTCAGATAACAACAACAGAAAGACAAGGTCAAGTCTCTGTACACATTGGATATTGTTTCAAACACAAGTTAAAATTTTTTCTTTTAGCTATGATACTGTGATGCAGAGGTGCTCTCTGGCCAAGGTCGGTAGAAAAAAGAGGAAATAAGGATAATATTACTAAGTCTATCAGCCAATTAGTTAAAAAGTTAAACTCATCTTGGTCTTTGATAGGCCAGAAACCTACAACTTTTAGGTAGGTAAACAATAAAGGCTACATTTTTACCCATTAAACTAGTACTTTTTTTCATCGGATATGGGTCCATGATTGACGTCACAGGCTTTGGTTCCCAAGATGTTATGGGAGTTTGGAAACCCGAGTATAATAATGTGAATATTATTCTCTTCTCTAATCTGCGGACCCTGTCCAGATCAAGTCTCTGTGTTCCTGTTAACCAAAAATACTACTTAATATCTGGGTTGAAATTTTACACAATTGATGATCATAATTTTGGCCAGCGCATAGACCTGTTCTGTTTTTAAGAACCTTGCCGTTATACCTTATGGACTCTATAGCTTATTTATATTAGAAAATAATCTATTATATCGATTCCCTAAAGAGTTTCTAGTGTGCATAAAACCTCCATTATGTATGAGCCGGTTTTGATTATTGAGGTGTCAAATTAAAAGGATTTCTGTAGATGTCGCAGAATGATTTTTACCATCTTTAGTTCAATTTGTCTTGTCCCACTGGGCCTGAATACAAACAACTACATGTTAAAATCTATGTATACTGCAACTTATTGCATAAAAAAGCACAAATGTCTGTTTAAAGAGGTTGTATTTAAAAAGCTAACCGACATAGAATGGCTCATTTTGCATGATTGTAAAACTTGTGAAGATTGGAAAAATTAATTAGTAATTCATCGGATATTTCAGAGTGAAGAGTATTCTATTACGGTTTGCGTAGTATTACCCACAATATATGTAGACCACACATATATATTTACATAATCTGTAAATACACTCGAAACCTTAACTTTTGTTAACACCCTGTGCTGGCGCAGGGTAAGTCTATTTTCAAAAAGAAAGCATCCAAGAAAATACTAATGAAAATAGTAAAATACGTTATATTTTTGTAATTTAAATAAAAATACTCTCAATCAGAACAAAGTAGATTCTTTCAAAGTTCTGAAATATGTCGGTTATTCAAAACAAAGGGATGTCAGAGCGGAGTTTCAATATTCGGAAAGTCATTTCCGCAGGACGTTCAGTCACCGGAATTTGTCAGGGGAAAATATCTCACTGCACTGGATTTTCCGATAAATGTCTTTCATGGTGAATCGCTAAGCGTCACCTATCCCGCTGAATAAATGTGTTTTAATTTTTATATTTTAAACGTGACGTACTCATCCACCTAACAGGCTTACAACCCATTTAAATGTACGATCTCGTCATTAAGTTTTTTTTAAAGTAATATTCTGTATCGGTAATAACTTAACCGGTAACATAGATAATAACTTGCTCAGATCGAAAACATTTATTTAATGTCAATAGCGACATTTACGTTATCAAACTGTTTGTTATTCTAATTAGAATTAAAAAAGGATAATGCGGTATTTCCATGATTGTTGGTGTATTATAGAGAATCCTGGCACTACGTAAATCAACAATTTCTTACTCAGAGAAATGTCCTCTAGAATACTAGAGGTCCCTTATGGCAATAGGTATTTAAGTAATAGGTACTCGCAGATAGCAAAATCTATGAAAGAAGTAAGTTAATTAAAGGAAGTCTCGATTAAATTAAGTCTTTGATTGAAATTCAGAATGACAAATGAAATGTGAAAGGTAATACGGAAACTGATTAAAAGAAATTCCTTCAATCCTCTTGTGGCTTATGGTTTTGTTGGATAGTAAATAATGGCATTGCAGAACTAGCTTATAATAATGACGAAATGTGAAAAGCTTTTATTTACAACATATAAAGGCTATAATTATTTTAAAACCAAACATTAGTACTTCGAACTCACATGAACTTAGCTTTAATGGTTAAAAGACAGCAGATTTACACTTGCTTGTACATATTGTGATGGTTATTACCATCAAAGAATATGAATTTAAATGATGCAGTTATACTGGGCATTGCATTGTATACCTTATTGGTATGTGCACAGTTAGGTACAGTCCCTGCAGTAATCAGCTGATGAGGTCAGTTTGACCCATGACTGTACTGGATGGCTCATTTAGTGGAGGGTAGTAGTAGAATTTTATACCCGTTATTTAAATGTTACTCTCGCTATACCAACAATCCTTTATCAAGGTTTTTTAAAGATGCATTAGAATTGACCTAAATTCGTCAAAATCAATTAACTGACAGAGTTTAAAGCAACAGGAAATCAGGAAGGAAATTAAACTTATATTCAATTGATCTTTGGTTGTGAAAATTGCAAAAGAAACCTTAAATAGCAGTAACGAGTTAATTTCCCTACCCTGAGTCAGGTCCAGACAGAAAGTCACTGCTACCATCAGATTCCCAAATTAGTATGAAACTTTCATTTTCGTTAATTTAAAATAGTAGTTTTCTTTTGATTTAATAAATCTAGCAAAGCAACTGGTTTAGAAAGATAAACATTTAATTGTTTACCAGACAAAATATTTTAGAGAGCTTTTTGTTTTCAAATCAGCAAACCAATAACACCCATTGCAGACTGCCAATTTTGAGTCTATTTGTTTCCTAACAAAGCCAAGAAAAGTATTTTGACCCGAGGGGGATTAACTGGGTTTACGAAGGTTTGGGTCTTAAAAGGTAATAAAAACGGATGGGGCAATCGACTTTAAAATACTCTCGGGTGTAATACCAGGCCTCCTAGTTAGAATGGACCTTTCATAGATCCAAAAGATACTTTTTGAGAAAATCGGTCTTTTGTACGGCAATATTCATAAAGATATATCCATCTGTTATATTGGGTGTTACAAAAACAGAATTGTTAATTATATTTGCTGTAATAGGGAACATGCAATAGGGAAATTAAATTTCAACATACTTTTCAAATAGTATTTGAATTTTAGTAAATTATTCTTTTCAAAAAGGAAATTGTTTTCATTCCCCTGATTAAAAAAAATCGTCAGAGTATTAAAATCCATATACCCATGTGGCATTTAAGTTGAGGAATGTTCAATTTTCCGTTATGAAATTTGTACTTTGATTAGTTGAGGCCTTAATTAAATGTTTAAGCTTTACTTACGAGTTTGAAATTGATTGAAAAACATTACCTGAAACAAAAAAATACAATATTAGTAAGTTCCAAATATTTTGATGCTAAACAATTAAGTTAACTTAAATTTATTCGGAACAAAGCATTATTAAATTTTATTCAAAGGACCAAAACTGGGATAAATTTAGTAACAACATTACAGTTTCATAGAAGATGTACGTTTTTAGACAGCCCGAAGGCTTGTTTGGTCCTCGGCTACCACAAGATCTGTCATATTACCAATGACGGATGGAAAATGTAGTGCTATGATGCCCATGTTGTCCCAACACCACTCTTTTTCTCTCTCTGACTTCATCACACAACTTCACGCATTTTGAAGTTGATTTCTATCAATATTTCTGAAAATGAATATCACATATAATTGAATTTTGTATTATTAATTAAGTCTTATGATTTGGATTAAAACAATATCATGAAATAACCATAATATACGATATCTTTTGACACTTAAGAAAGTTTTTAAGTAAAGATATATTCAAAATAACACTTTGAAATGTAATTGAAAAGGACAATATAATGCACTTTTCTTTATTGAGTTCTTTTAACGACCTTCAATGAAAGTTCTTTGATTAAAGAGTAATTTATCAAATTATCGAATATTTTTTAATGTATCGTATTGTAACACTGTATCAAATGATTTTGACTTTTAATTTAAAAAACACATATAGAAAATACATGCAATTCAAAACTTTCCAAACAAAATTGATCGTTCCAAAAAATTCTAGATTAAACAGAAGTTATATAAAGGAATTTAAAATACATCCGTTGGTTAATGTGACAGCTTCATAGTTTTAGTATTTATCTTAACGAATATTTTGTAAAAAATAACAAGTGATTACAAACCAATAAATAACAAAGATTTTAAAACTAATTTACATGAATAAACATTGATTTTGGCGAAATACAGAACAAATATCTATGTGTGACTGTTATATTTCTGTTGAGTAAAATTATGTTTCTTAAGAAGTAAAATGCGCACATTATAATAATATTTGATAATACTAATAAAAAATACCACTGAGGCAGTTTATAGGTAGTATATTATACTCAAGAGCAGTAAGGACAAGCTACATGAGTGGCATACTTGTTAAATAAAATTTACCAGCGTAGCCACAGTTTACTCAAGGCTGTGTTTCTATTCAAAGCTTGATACGACAAGTTCATTAGCAGGTCCTACTCTCCAACGCAACATACCATTTATCTCTATAGATTCAATTTTACCCAACAAAGGGCTGTATATTTCTCTCCAGGGTTTGAGAGTTAATTTAAAAAATAATGCTCTAACTATTTGTACTCTAGATTAATATTTATTTGCATCAATGAGAACAGTTATTTTTCCATTTCAAGACCTTTACTAGGCCTAATTAAATTGTAATAAAAGGACAACATTAAAAACCCAATTTAATGCGATATGTAACCTATAACAATTCAGTCGAGGAAGAATTAACTATGTGTGTTACTATAAACATGTTGAAGTACTTCGTACCATTATTGCGAGGCTTAGTTATGTCATGATGAAATTGAAGGGTAAATTAAATAAATTTACTTAAAACCTCCCAATAAGATTGATATTTTCTTGAAATTACCTTATCAAAACAATTAACAAAAAAAGGTTTTACATTCATTTTTTAATTATACTTATTTTTGTTAAGGATACTTTTTTAACTGCAGGTTCAGAATGAATGGTCTCAAACTAGTCGACATATGAAACAAACGAAACCATTTGCAAATCAAACAGTTTGTAATTAGCCAGTTCGATAGTTCATTACTGGTGAAGCGGAAACGAGTGGACCGAATACATATGCAGATGTTAAGACTCGACTTCACGCTCCAGTGAATTCGTCTACTATAGTCGAGTCAAATAATGAGGCCCAATGCTAATATTAACATTGGTTTTGTGGACGGGCTCCGCCATGTCATTTGACTCAATATTTATTCATCAGTTTTATAAAAAGGTAAACAGTTTTATGAATTTATAAATAGGCAAAACATTATGTGGGTTCACAGAAATGAATGATTTTATAATTTTAGAAGGTAATCATTGCATTAATTACAACAACTCACTACTGTGGATTGCTGTTTTCAATCCAAAGAGAAAACCACATTCTTTATTTTTATATAGGTATTATTGTTAAAAAATAACCTTTTAACAATGGCGTGACATGATAAGGCCTAACTTTTTAATTAAGTATAGGGTAAGCAAAATGATTGAAATACACAAGGATCAATGAGATTCCCTTTGGGAAAGTTAATATTAGTAGAATCAATTACTCTAAATTTATACGGGCGTTAGAGAATACACGCGAAGTGTATGACACAGCTTATTTGCTTAAAAGCTAATGGAAGATTAAACATGTCGCTATGGGCTTTTGATCTACCTAGAGTTCTTCTATACTGATATAATTGAATGTCGTTTAGCTGTAAAAAAATTGTAGATAGAAAAATCAATTCTCCTACTAATAAGCTCGCCAAACTGATACATACGGTATGATCTACAAACGTTACATTAAAAATAATTAAAATTCAGTTTTTCAACCAAGAATATCGTGATTTTGCTAAGCGTTATCCATTTTATTTTGCAAAACTCAGGCATTAATTATTTCTCGTTAGGTGGTTTAAACCCAAACAAAATTTTAACTACAAATTACTCCGTCATATTATGAATGCAGAGCATGTATCGTGAAGTAATACTCTACATTTAAAATCATACTCGAGACGGAGAAAATGTAATTTAGTCCAAGTTTTCTCTTAACGGTCTCTCCGCATTAGCCGAGATGGTTGAAATCCCTCAGAGTAAGAGGGAAGACGGGGAGACAATCATCCCATCAAGATCTGAGCCGAGTTTAATTTACTCTAACATAATGCATAGTCATCACTTACAGCTAAAATTATCTTTCATTAAAGTTTTAGGTTTATTTCAGACCAAACTAATTTAATCATCATGTTTGAAAATGTCTCTAGGTTGAGAGTTCTCTTCTAATAGTCTGTTAGATCCTATATATCTCTAACAGACATATCTCTGTTAATTCTCATATTAATGTATCAGGTATTGATTAAACAGAAGATGATTAAAAAGTATTGCAAAGTTTTATCGGAAAACTAATAATCCGACGATTCTTATTATAGAAAGACTACAGAAGTCATTTAAGGACGAATGTTAAGTATTACGTATCTAAGGTTCTAAAACGATCCACTTAAAAGCACGTGACTTAATCTACTGATGACAAATGTATGTATACAGACATGAATTTCTAAACCTTTAGTGTTATAGATTATAGAGTAACAATCCTGTCTAAAGAACTTGTCGGCCATAGTCAGTGACAAGACTACAGGATCTCGTCTCGATCATTCTACACTCATCCTTCACTCACATTCCAGTTAAAACATTAAAGTATATTTAAACACTGAAAATAAGAACATGTCCTCATGTACTGAACGTTAATATACACGTCAATCGAATTTTTATCTGATCATCCTAAAAGCGTAAGAGGTTTAGTCCAATGAATATTGATTTTTCTACACTGAGAGAAAAAGCCGTATGAATCATATTTAAAGGGTGCTAAAACGAGGACAGACTGCCACGGCATGGTGAAACACCATGCCGCTTATTTTCTATCATGGTATTTCCTACGTACTAACGGTGAAACAGACATATTTACGTATGTCACGTACATTAGTATGCTAATGTTGATTTACTATGCCGACTAGACTAAATATTTTTCTCAGTGTAGTTATTTCACTGTGAATTGAGATTTTTTACAATCAGGTAATTTAGAATTTGCCATTCGATAAAATTATGATACGACCGAAGTTTACATAGTTTGAATAGACGTGTTGACCTTTCACCTTGAGCAGTTGGTAAAACTAAAATATACTTTGCAGATAAAAAGGTAACTTGTATTTTTATAAATAGATGTACATTCTTTTTTTTTAATTGTTTCTTACTTTATCATAGACTAATTAGGTTACAAGAGCATTCGCATTAAAGAACAATATGAATAGGCAAAGCGAATACCTATTCAGCGGATATATGTTGGGCTCGAGATGCATGAGTATTTTCAACATCTTCATTAGTAAATTACCCTTGGCTTCAGCGCTTTAAATAAACTCCCTCTTCCCGCTTTGCTCTGATTTTTTATACGTTTAAATCTCTATTTGGGTGTCTTGTTAATACAATTGTTATTTAACCGATAATAACAGAATAGGATATTGTTGGATATTATTATTGACTACAATCAGTGATTGCAAATCAAGATCGCAAAAATCAAGATCAAAACATTAACGGCATCTACTCAAACCGCGGATTTTATTAGTTTACTAATAATCATCGTAGGTTTACATATAATTGTCAGTAATTTTACAATCGATGCTAATTTACATACAGACAAAAAGACAAACTACTGGTGTAGTCATGTCGTTGGACTAGGGATAGCATAGAAAGCAAAAATATATAACTTTCGTAATTATTGAAAATTTAGCTTAAATTGAAAAAGTTAACTTTCTTTAGTTTAAAAAAGCAAAAAAATAACTTAACAACTACTAAGTAACTACAGCGGTAGTACTCAATTTAATATTGAATACTAATTCGATGTTTAGTCTAAAATCAATCAGTATTTTTATTTATGGTTGACAACTCAGAACAATATGTATGCCTAAACCTTAACTATAAGAAGTCCATATAATCCTTTGAAACGTGCATATGAATTACATTATAAAAACAAAATTAATAATGTAATAGTTTTAACCATTCCGTGACGGCTTATGGAATGTTTTAGCCTATTACAGATTTGCAAAAATTAAACATTTATAATACCCCCGTTGCAGCAGACCTGCATACTCAGCGAATTTCAAATGCAAAACAATGTATTTTAATCTAACATAGCGAGATTTGACATGTTTTTGTAAGCTCCATAAGATTAACATGGGGAATGAGTATGCAGGTTTGCTGCTACAGGTATGTTTAAACTGGTTGGTTTTAATTCAATATTTAGTAGACCTGAACTAGAAGAAGCCATTTACCAAGTTTTATCAAGATATGTTGAGAAATAAACGAGATATAGAATTTACTTATTTCTCATAAGGTTAACATTGGGACAACGTACTGTGTTTACCACTTTCAATATCTCGGTAACCAATGGACATAGAGCAGTGATTCAAGATACTAAATTGTTTGTTTTTTTGAGCTGAATTCAATGGTGCCAACAAAAATTTGATAAATTTTATTTTTCTATGTAAAAAGCTCAAAAAACCCATTTTTGAGGGGATTTATCACCCTTTACCCCCTCTTCCGGTGGTCCGATCGGGCTGGTTCACGAACTCGTCCAATCGATTACCACTTTACATGTCTGTACCAAATTTAATCAAGATCGGACCATTTTTACGGCCGCTATCGTGCTAAAAGACACACACACACATATATATATATATATCTAAAAATTCGAACGAATGGTGTTTTTTGCTTCTGGGGGTTGCAAAACGAAAAGTTATCATGGTCTGGGGCTTAGGTCTTACCATGAGACCTACGGTAAAAGCTTCTTCCCTATAGGGGAAATTCGCTAAAACGATATTTAATGCTTCTACTGAAAACAAAAGTCAACCGAATTACACATATTCTGGCTTAAGATGAATTTCATGTTTGATGTTGTTGAATTTACAACCAGAAGGTCATACAATACTGAGCCTGCAATGATGTCAACGCGCCCTGTTGCACATCAATCATATGACGGGGGGAGAGAGTACATACCCTCCTTCGCGACCCTGATTGTATAACCTACATCACGTCAAGTCCTCGATACATTTGAATTGTAACCGGTTTTAATAAATATGTATAATTAATCTACATCCTCCTTATAGTAAGTGCTCTGGTGGGTCACAAAGTAAGAAAAGTTGAAACATTTGAGAATATAATGAATTATTTAAAAGCTTTGCAGTTACTAGTAAGGACCATCCAATTCGTTTGTTAGATCATTTTGATTAATGAACATTATAATTTGAATCAATGATCATTTGAAGTAAGCCCAGTGACAATGACAACAGAAAACTGTCCGAAGAAGCTGGTCTTTTCTCAGTATCGGCCTGGTGACCGGATTGGCTCCTTTGAATGATGTGGCACATGACTTGTGGCACTAATTGAAATATAAAATAAACTAATGCAGATTAAGCACATGGGTTTGATCACTACGTAAATTAATCGAAACATCGAAACTCAAGATCGAAGGGGTCAGAAATGTAACCTTTTTCACTCTTGGATTACCGGGTGTCGATATCTGCGTTTCTCAATCTGCTGCATTCAATCTTGGTTAAAAAATTATGTAAATCATAGCCTTTTAACCGTATAAATATGAATCCGGGGAAATAGAACATTTACTAATCAGAGCTATTTATTGCCTATTGAAAATAAGTTTTTGATGCAATCGTACAAAGTAGTCTGCCAGGTTTTATAAAGTTTTAGTTACGTTTTTCAATGACAATTAATTTTACACCATGCGTTAATAAATTACTTTTAAAATTAATGAGCTAGACTTATATGGAAAATATAATTCCAGTAGGTTTTTTTCAAGCAATATAAATCAATGCTTAATGCAGATTATATAATGCATAATGCACTTAATGCAGATTATAAATCCTGGATTTTAATGTTTATTAAACTACTTTACTCTCCGGGCTGTTGTGAAATAACCAGCATGATTCTTTGCAAAACACTATTTCAGGCTTTTTAAAACATTTTTTTCAGAAATGCAGCCACTTAGTCTAGGCACTCGTGAATTATACAGTTTTCCATTTGCTGTTACTGCCAAAATAACAAATTTATTATTTATGAAAGCGATACTTTTGATCAATTGGAAGTTGTTGAATACAGGAACTTGTGTGATTTCTTTTGGGACCTGGAAACAATACTTATATTTTCATATAAAATTAACCAAACATATTGTGTTCATTGTTGGTGAATGACGTCGTCATTCGTTCGTTATAGTCAGGTGTAAATTAACTTAACTATTCAATCTAAGTACATAACAATTTACAAGAATTGGATCTCGAAAGTTTGCCCGAAATAATTTAAATTTGCACAGTTATCTGTAAAGTAATCCTAGTAAAATGTTAAGAACTTTCACTGATCAAGAAATAACATTAGCAACATTTTTCGACGAATACCTTTTGATTCAGAGTTTTATAAATATATAGTTACTTTAGGGGTAAAAAAGAACCACGGTTTTAAAATAGTAAAATGTAGAAAATTAGTAGTATACATTAGAATAGTTTCAACAGTACATTATGGACGTACCAAGTGTTAAGTTAATACTTTCAGAAATTTTATAAATAGGTGTCACTGTGGAGATAACATAAACAGGTATCATGACAAAAAACCCAGGATTTTAAAATTAATCGGTATTCTTCTTGATGCTGTACTACTCTTTATGAATAAGTAAATAAAGAATATTGTCAATTGACCATTGCCTGCTATGAATGCAGTACCTAGATGAGAGAGTTATTTTCAAAAAGTGGAGGTACAAGTATACCTTAAACCATTTATCTTATTACTATATGTTAACACATATTCTTTCAAACAATCAGCTATGAAAATAACTGTGTACTTCAAGACACATATGATTAAATCAATAACTGATAATGAAATTTACAAAACTAAATGCTCGATTTTAATCTGAAATTCTCCTGGGATTTGGCTAAACAGCCTAATTTAGAGACTGCTCTCTCATAGGCATTATCAACATATTTACCCACCACAATTACGACAGACATCATCTAGCGTATCTGATCCCTCAACAAAAACATTTACGCGTTTAAATCACCACCTTGTTTAAAACGAATGCTGACGCAGTGACTGGAACACTGAAATCCACCTCGAATAGGCCAGCAAAATGTCCCATCAAAGGCTGAGCCGAGTTTATTACCGGGAAATAAATGTGGGGTCATCAATATCAGCCTTTCTCTCTGGCCACTGGGCTTAATATCCTCACAGCTAATTTCATTTAGTTTTATTATCTTGATAGATAAGATTTATGTTATTTATTCAATGTGTGATTTAAGAGAAAAAGACTAACTCAAACAGAAAGATTCGGTTACAATCCTTAAAAAAACGACAACTCAAATGCATTATTGTATTTTTAAATGTCAAGTTGTCTGCATTAATGTGTTCACTTGTAAACGTTGATTGAAAAAGGGATGAACTTGAATTGAAATGAAAGATTTGATAATCATCATGATTTTAATACGGTCCGATGTGGTTGAAATTCAAACTCATGTTAAACCAACGTCACTGAAGTAGTATCATTAATTGATTTGTAATGACAGCCCATTATTGTAAACTTCATGATCGGTTAATGTAAAACAGTACAAACAAAATTAGGAATGTTCTATTGTGGTGAAAAAGTAAGACGATGAGGTTCGGTACTTATTTAAATCTTAAAATCATTAAGAATATTAATATGAGCAAGTTAAATAATAATCAGTGAACAGTTAGGATAAGCATATAGATTTTTATTTCAAGCCTGATGACTGTCATTCTTTCAGTGTGCACTGCAAGCACTAGTAAGCTAGCGAGAATTCATTCTAAGAATATAAACCATAGGCTGTCCTAAATGAATACAACTTAATATATTTTTCAGACATTTACAATTTCTTTTAATCTCTTTATAGTTACTTATAATTTTCATGCTACTTTTGTCAGAACCTACGTTTTTATTTGAGTAATAAATACAGGTGTTTTTAAAACGCAACCTTTTTTAAAATTGAACAATGCACATATAAATATTTAATGAATATTGATTTGTTAATATTAACATGTTACAACCTATTAACCTATTAATTAAGTTTTATCACGTTCAGTTTACATATGTCTTCAAACAATCCGCCATTGGCATTTGTACAAAGTTGTGCTGTCTCCATCAAATTTTAGAACACTTGTTGCAAGGTACATCTTTGAATTTCTTGCATTACGTTTGGCATGTTTGTTTTGAGGTCCTGAATGTCCTGTGAATTGTTTTCGAAGGTCTTACTTTTTATGTATCCCCAAAGAAAATTATATAGTGGGGCCAAATCCAGGGTTCTTTAGACGGAATAATCTTTTACTGATAAAATACAGTTTTCGATTACGTTTAAAACAAACACCCTGAAAACTCTATTTACAATGACATTAGTAAATTAGGTCTTATAAGCACTCAGCCTTAATGAACGCGTTGTGCTTTACAAAGCCAGGTTGAATACAAGGATTCGGGCTACAGTTTGTTGAGTGGACCCAACGAAAGCTGCTTGTGTATGTAGCCAACAGACAAAGCCCAGTAGACTGAATTCTGTTATGTGTTTTGGTACACTCAGTTTATTTTCCTTGTGTTTGTTTAACAGTTTCAGTAAGAGTAAAATTTCGATAGTATTATTTAGTAATTAATAATTTTAATTTTAGTAAAATTAAAGTTAATTAAAAGGTTAACTTTAAATAATAAAATTGTCAATGAGTGCTTGTTTTTAAATTTTATTTTTGAACTCAGTAATTGGGTGCTTTTTCATTTTGTTTATTGTCAACGCTCAATGGCATAGAAACGTTATCGGACAAGACTGCGGACACTGCATTTCCTCTACAGGAAATATAGGTGTTTTTGTTTGTGGCCATGCCAGGAACTAACCTGCGATATTTTGAACCGAAGCCCAAGACGCAAATGTGAAGCTAGCAACACGATCCACTTGATCTAAATATTTATTACTGTTTTAAGAGGTGGGTAAAAGAAAGACTCCTAAAATTGTGACGTAATTTTCGGGGGTCAAAGGAAATATTCACGTGATCTCCTACCCCGAGGAATTAGTCACCGTGAGAGAGACTCGGAATCGCTCAGAAGAAGCTAATTCCAGGGTTCGTTATAATTTCCGGAAAAATCGTGGGACAACTCTCGCACCTACTTTACGCAGGGCTCAGAGCAACCGGGTGCAACAATGCTGTTCAAAGAACGAGTTGCCTAATCCTCGCCCTCGTAAAATGTGAATAATTTTACCTAAAACGACGGAACGATTAAGTCGCGCGAAGGAAGGGTTACAATGAACAAGAGGCTCACCCAACCGTTTTGGGTTACCACGGGCTAAGCTTGAAGCCGTAGCGTGGCCCGCGACTCTACACGGAAATCGTGAAAAATTCTAAATAAAGCTTTCCGGGGTTTAATCGTAGGCGTAAGGCCTAACCGAACGTTGTTCGTAACCGCTCAGTGCGTCACCCAATTAATAGTTAATTATTAATTGGGTTGCCGTGGCATAGCACGTGCTCCGTAACTTGTCACGACGTGAGTACAAGTACGGAGGGGAAGAAAATTTACGTTACTGCACTGAGAAAATGCGAGTTAATCGGCTAGTAACTAATGATACGATATTTTCGTAGAGGTGAGAATGGCAAGGCCTGACAAGAACGTGAATTAAGCTATTCGTCCATTCGAGAATGTTCGCCCACGACAACCTCGGACAGGTTCGTGAGGACGTAAATTAGACTAAATGTCTGTAATTTCGTCTTTATCGGAAATTCCCGTGAGTCAGGTTCGATAATCGTGTTAGTAACGTTAAACGTTAAGCAACGAAACGTAAATGATGAGGAAACCGTACCTCCGTATCGTATTTGAGCGTCGTCGAGTCGAGCGTCGTGTCTCGAGTCGTGTGCGTCTCGGCGCGGCGGCTGGTCAACGAATAATCGCCTGAGGGGAAAAGGAGCCCAGTCCTTCCCCTCCAAGGGGTTTCCCGAAAGAGGAGTAATCAGCTGTTCACCCCGTGACGTAAGAAACAGCTGATCGGTAGGTAGCCAGTCGGAGAAAAGAAGCCTCAAGATGGCTACCCTCAACGATTGTCAACAAACGCTACAGGGTTATGTTCGTGTGATGCAAGACAAAGCAAAGTGTTTCTGTTGTGTCTGTGTGTCTGTTGTGAATTTATAGCTGTCATTGTCAGCGTAATTAAAGTGATCTAATGGTGTACAGTGATTGGTTAATTTGTCGTTACCCAAAATAATTCGTCAAGTGGTAATTCAGTGATATGCATCTTGGGGTTGTCCTAGGCCTCACCTATAGGCCTGAGGTGGCCCAGACGTACGGGTGAGTCGAGTAGCGTTTGTTTACCAGCTTAGTCGTTTACTTTTACCCCCCTCCAAAAAAGGCACCTTACAAAATTACGACTTAAAGCTCATTCGAAACCTGTAATGCAGGTAGAGGAGCTGAAAAACCCGGAAATAAATGTAAATAATTCAATAACGAACTATTAATAAATGAAATTCCTTCTTATGATTATACATCAATTTGTAATATTTGTTTTTATTTTTTTATGTTGATAATGCTCGTATGAATTAGGCTAATGTTTGCAAAAGACGCACAATGTGAAAAGAGATAAGCCGAGGGCTAGTTACATATTCATGGCATCAACGCGTTCATCAGTAAATGACCTTTGGGTAACTCTCCTCTTCCCCCTCCCTCCCCCCCTTCCTCTTGCAACCCTTGTAAGCATCTGAACACTTCATTACACACTGCGCCATTTATGAAGTTCGCTTAAAAATACTTAAGAGTTTTTACTGATTATCTTTCACTTAATACATTTTATTTAAAAAATTGTTCAAGCGGGAAGAGGAAAAGCGGGAATATCCGCCAATGTGTTTTCATTATAAATAACCAAAAACGTAAAAGGTTCTTTCTTTTAGTAGTTATTGAAATCCATCATAATAACTAGATGTAAATATTACATAAAACATCCAATTAAGTTATACATTACATATGTA
Source organism: Flexamia atlantica (assembly GCA_035578135.1). Taxonomy (NCBI): domain Eukaryota; kingdom Metazoa; phylum Arthropoda; class Insecta; order Hemiptera; family Cicadellidae; genus Flexamia; species Flexamia atlantica. The sequence goes on from JAQJVK010000004.1 coordinate 40,522,225, forward strand.
TGAAAGATTATTCATTTTAAACCTTTTTTGGAAAAGGGTTGATTATTTAGCTTAATAAAAAGTGTTCAACAATAATTCGGGTTTTTATGCTGGATACTATATGTAAATAAAAGGTGATTGTAGTAGTAGGACCTACAATATCTTAGCTAGTCGAGTCGACCCTGAAAAGCCTGCATTTACGCTAACGACGCTAACGTTTTTCTGGAGCCGTGTGCCTTTGAATATTAGGCTCTTAATTAATGAATCTGGCAAAAGAATCAACAGGCATTTGCTACTCACAAGGCTAACAGTGATTAATTCGCCCTCAATTTATTATCCCCCGAAAGTACGCTCCAGCGTATATCGGTATCATGGTGTTGGTTTAATATATCGTTCTGCATTTGATAAAATCTTAATTCCATGCTTTTTCTTGGAGATAAAGGAAACAGTATATAATAGTATTTATTGTCTAGGTATGCTAAAAACGTTTGCTACCATAACTTTATACATTATTCTATTTTACAATTGGAGTTAACAGTTAATTTTAAACTGATAACAATCTGTTAGGCCAGTGATCTTAATATCTGTAACGACTCATAAGTTACAAGAAACGTTTATTACTATTACTTTGCCTGTCATTTCGGGTATCATCTCAATGAACCAATAGCTGTAGTCAGTAAACAGCAATACCATGTGATGGCCGTTAGTCAGTAAAGGCTGGTATATTGTGCTCTAACGTCAAATGGTCCATTACCGTTTTACCTGGTATGACGTTATTTATCGTTTATCTTCTATAGAAAAATACAGGGTGTTTTTTTTTTACGACCCAAAACTTTATTTTATCTATAGAGAGTTTTTGAAATGTACGGTAAAACAACACGGTAAACGTTAAACGGTTAAATCAGCTGATTTTCTCCATTTGGCACAATGTTAAAAAATACCGTTTAACGTTTATCGTATTGTTTTTCCGTGGTTGGCAAAAACTCTCTAATGATTGATATAACCAAGTAAATATTAATCACAAGACTCTCAAATTTTGATATATTGTTTCCAAGAAAGTCGACTAAAGGATCTCTATAGGAATTTTTTCCCCGATGCTTCTAAGCAGAGTTATCATAAATCAAACACAAAGAATTGACTTTTTTAATTCATAAATCGTGTAATATTAGTAATATAACTCACAGTGTAAACTAAACGATAAACGTTAAAAATTATTCGAAAACAGTGCTGATAATGTAATAAACTGGTCATTGGAATAAAGTGGACCGAAAATTTTTAACAACGTTTTTTACGTTTCTACAGCGTTATGAATAAGATTGTTTTTACTGCCGCGCACCCGCTCCGCCGCCGCCGCGCCGCTCACCTTCTTTCCATAATCAGGATATAACAAATTTGATGCAAGAAATTCAAAGAGGTACCTTGCAACACGTGATCGGGAATTCGATGGAGAGAGCACAACTTTATACAAACGCCCATGGCGGATTTTTCGAGCTCATAATATAAACTGAATGTGATCAAACTTGAATAATAGGTTTCATAAAATGTAAAAATCAAGAAAACAATGCTCATTTCATATTTATATTTGCATTTTTCAATCTTAAAAACGGGTTGCGTTTGAAAAAAAAAACACCCTGTATAACAAAAAATCTTATAAATATCTACAGTATAAACGAATGTTTGTCTTTGACTAATTCATCATGAGTTTCTTTAAAATTTGTACTAGAGTGTATTCAGAAACTGTTGTTGAGAGCGATGAGATATCAAGAGATGGCAGGTAATTAATGTCCATCTAATCTTTTGAAGAACAGAAACCTCTCAAAACGTATTTATAAGTTTTTTAATATATTTAAACCCCTTAAAAATTATTAGAACTTTACACTTTCCTTTTTCTCTCCGATATCTTGGACGTTAACTGTCCCTTTTAATTTTAGACAAATACGAAAAGTTTTGATTACTTACGTTGGTAAATTAACACAAAACTCCAAGGCAAAGTTGCAGAGTTTGTGTTTATGAAGACAGTTTCAGTATCATTATATTTACGTATTCAAGTGTATCATCAAAGTTTCAGCTGAAGCTAAGAACCTGCTAACTAAGAATGACAGGCTATTAATGTTTAATATCTAGCCTGTCATAAACTTCTACCACTGGATCTGCAGGAACGTAAACCAGCACGCTGGCATTGTTAGTGAATCTTTTGTATGCATTTTTATCTTAAAATAAAACTACAATAGTTTTATTTTAACCTATTTTTAACCATCGTTCTTTATCATGTTGAACACACAAAACATTTTTGAATACAAATTTCAACAATAAAAAATCATTACCAAATTACAATTAAAATTGAGTACAAATTTCAACAATAAAAAATCATTACCAAATTACAATTAAAATTAATTTAAAATATGCTTCGGTCCTCCACCAGGCGCGTCCGTGGCTTCATCGTTGTGACAGGTCTGTGAAGTTTTTCGTATAAATGTTTGTTTAAATTGTTCGCTTTGTGGCAGCGTATGCGTATAATAAGTATGCATATAAGTCCCATCATCGAGAATGTACATAGTTTTTATTTGCTAGCTGTCCCGCTTCCATAAAGGTTCTTATTTAGTAAGGTTTTGTTTTATTAATTTATTAAACGATTCAGGTTTCATTAAAACATATGCTTTCATTATTCCCAAACAATTCTGGTATTATTAGAATTAATAAATAGACTAATTATTTAATTTTTTTTTCGTAATTCCTGTTGTTAATTATTTACATCGATTTCGAAAGTACTAAAAGCAATAATCAGTGTATAGACCCGTTCCTCATTTATTTCTATCAGACAACCTATTTAAAACAGCCAACCTATTACTGCACACTCAATCGACGCTAATAAATACTCAATTTTATTAATTATACATGAAAACACCTGACTTACTAACAAATAAAGCTTTCATAAAATTACAAATGAATAGAAACCTCGAAAACTTTGGGGATGGGTTGCAAATCATTTCATCAGGATTGAGCTGAGTTTATAATTGGGAGATTAATGGTAGATCGTCCACACAATCTCCTCTTTATTAAATCCTCTTTGAATTTACCAACAGAAAATCTGTTTGGTGAAAGAATCCCTATTATTAAGATATTGCAGTGTTTGTTGGCAGTAATTACAAAACATACTACACGACAGATATTATAGTGAGCTTATTGATATGTTAATTAACTTATGGAATTGTTATTATGACATAGAATTTAAACTAATCTTAATTAATGCAAATATAAAGCTTCCTAAGGACACGTTTAGGAACTAAAAGCTTTGGGTAATGCCAAACATGTATGCAAGTTGAGGCTTTTACAACTTTGATTCACCAATCTCAAATAAATGAGATATCGTGGACTCAATCCGTGGACTTTAATATCGTGGACTATAGAACGAACTATTTTTGCTTAATTATTTTATTTCATGACCAAAGTGTAAAATTTCCAAAAGAGAGTAATCGAGCCAGCGTTATTGAGCGTTTTCGTGGATAATATAAAATATTAGTTGTTTGAGCGATAAGCAAATAATAGTTGTAATGGTAACTGGGGAGTAAACATGTTGAACGTTGATATTTCTTTTAACTGAATATTACCTTAAAATGGTATAATGAGTAATATACTAACGTAACTAGAATGACTACATTTTACTGAGAGTTAAAGCACAACTATTTGAGTGGACTCAGACACGGAATTAAAAACTTTAAGGTGTACACGGTGAGGCAGACGACTGAACCGCTGAATTCACTGAAAATACGATAACATATTTCCTTTATGGTAATTCCTCTGGTACCAGATCCAGATCCAGAAAAAAATCACTAATACCATTGTTACACAGCCACTAATACTAACACAACCTAATTTATTGGCAATTATCCACAAACATGTAGGCTATTTTAGGCTGAGATACAATTAAGATTTCAGTAATATTAACGATGTAATCTTATTACCCTCTCACCATGACGTAGTAATACTCGCTGTGGAGAGCATGTAATACAAGCTTCCCGTGGCGTTAGATGATTGGACTAGGTCATTTACTGACATGCTCCCAGACCAACCGCAAGTTTCATCTTTTTTTTTAACATAGTTTAGGCTACGGCCGCATCTTGGAAAATGCTCGACAGTAAATTAGTAACGATAATGAACTATTTCTTTGACGGTGAGACCTGTGTGTATTAGTTATATTTTCTATAGGATTTTTGAATGTTTAAATTATCGTAGCATCAAACGCGCATACTATATGACATTTTGCACGTTATTTGACTCAAATGAAGAGGAACACCTTGTTTTGGTGGAAACGAATGAGTTGAAAATATACTAAAAAATATATAGAAATTATGAATACTCTATTGTGCAGCCAAATAGTCTAATTTTGAAATGTTTAAACATTTTAAGTATTATTTTCGTTAAAATTCATAACTTTTTATCCCAATATATTGCCATTTTAAATAAATATATGCAAGACGATTGGATTGGATTTGTTATATTTATTGCCTCTTGCCGGTAGTTTTTACGCATATACTATATAGCCTTTAAACTAATTAAGTTAAAAAATTGAATAAGGTGGTAGCTGTTTTGAAGTGTACTGTAAAACTTCATAAAACATTTGAGAGAATATTTTTAAATGGTTTCTTGAGACATAACATGTCTGATTTGAAATTTATAAGAAGTTCAATCATTCCTACACTTATTTTGTTTCTAATATTTCCATGTTTTTTTTTTTTTGTTTAATTGTTATATGCATCTGAATTATTCTCGTCACAACGTTATGGGCTTATTATGTAAATTTGAAGTTAGACACATCCTTGGGTTATGTTTAATTATTTTAGTTTTATATCTTATTTTGACTGAGCGTATTCTAATTTATAATCAGAAATTAATACTCTAAACCCCTTTTATTTACGACCATTGCAATAAGCACCAATTATGGTATTACAATAAACATTATAATGATATACATTAAAACACCAAAAACCAAGCAGTACTCTAATGACGACTTTAGAGTACTGGAGTCACTTTAGAGTACTGGTTCTAGACCAATGAGAGCTCGGCATTTGACGGAAGTAGTGTCATAATAACAATTACGCAATTCACACATCAGCTGATTGTTGCATTACGATTCATGGCAAAAAACTATATTGGACAAACACTTCCAATAAGGCTTTTCTTTTTGAGTTTACTTATCCCATCAGCTGATTGTTCCACAACGATTCATGGTTCAGTCTGCTTATTCGCCTAACCTCAAATTTTAGTTGACCTATTCCATCATTAGTAAGAGTCATGAGCTTTGTTTAACTTCGGCGGAAATTTTGTCGTATATTGTTGGTCGTAGATAAAATAGTGTATGCAACGATTGTATTTATGGCTTTAAGCCACTCGTGAGATATTTAGAACACTCGCTTCGCTCGTGTTCTAACTTACATCTCACTCGTGGCTTAAAGGCATTCATTATACAATCGTTGCATAAACTGCTATATTAGAGCAGGTTTGACGATATCTATTGTAATAATTGTATTACTTAATGACAAATAAAGAACATGAATCTTGAAATCCTTTCATCGTACGCATTTAGAGCCTATGAAGAATATTAATGCCAGGTTATACTTTCCAAAGCCTTACCGTCTTTAGAAAGTGTGATCAAGCAGTCAGTCAGTTGTATTTGGCTTGAATAGATTAAATTTAAGTGGATTATGGTATTAAAAAAAAAACTAGCTCAAGAAATGATTTTACATTTTATTTAGATTTGCATTAATTCTTCTTAATTCTCTTTAAATGGCTACACAACTTCACCTGATATAATTAAGTAGACTTCCCTATATTTAAGTTTGATTTAAATGTTAAATCGACTTTTAAAATGCAAATAAAAGCCTTCGCAAATCAATGATCGTACGCTAATTGACTTTGGTTGCTGTTGGCCTATCGATCTCTAGCATGATCGTGGGATCGACCGTGCGCGATGTAGATGTAGGTCGCAGCAAATTAGCCTGGCGGGCAACTTCTCCAGCGATTCCTGCGACTGGCGGGTTGATTAATATTTGCATTAGGTGCATCACGAGTTCGCTATACCGATAAAAACGTAACGATTCGATAATGACTGTTGTCAACAATCATCTGGGCTGCTATTGAAGTATTTTCTTTCGGTTACAAGAACGTTTCCTAGCAATATGATTAAAAATGATTACATATACGTTACCCCAAGTTATAGAGCAATGAAGGTCTGTAAATTACGAAAACATTATATTTGTTTCCTTATTGGAAAGTGCATTTTCTTTTGAATGCATTACTTAACCACCGTACATTTCTAAAGTTTGTATTTAATGTTTGTATTTAAGTTTGTTAAACTTAGCTTTAAATGTGAAAAGGGAGTACGATAAAGTTATGTAGAAACAAACTTTATGATATATATATTTCCGCATTTTTATTTTTGGATCAAGAAATTTTTGATGAACATATTGGACTATTTATTTTGGAAAAGTAATCTTTTAACTGTAACCAATACTGCAGATACTACAACCAATTAGTCGATTTTAAGCATACCTCTTCTGATAACCAACTAATTACAGAATACTAAGTTCTAATTCATCTACCTTCTGTATTAATATTTCTATGATACTACCTTAAAGGAATAAGTTTTAAGCTCTCCCTCACAGAGTGATTCCCTTACTCCTTTCCCCGGAATAAACTCTGTATCTAATTAGAAGTTATCCCTATAATACTTTATCTTTGATCAGATTAGTCCCTCACAAGGAGTGCTGAAGGCTCCTCTGATGCGCTTTACTGTAGACTTCTCTAAGCCTTGATCGATGTGGCTGTTAATGGATTTGCTGGGGATGTCCTCATTAATCTTGCTTCTTAGCCTTTGCCTAGAAATACTGACCAAAGTTCTACGTCCAAATTGGCTATTCAAAGAAGACGAAAACGTTAAACCAGCCCACCAGTTGGTTCTGCTCACCTGTTCTTTGGAATACTAATATTTTTGTATTTTCTGATAACAAACAAGCATTATGTAATAATTTCCTTCATAGCCAGACCTATATTTTGTATAAACATAGAGATACTTTTTCCCCAAAACTGTTATTTTTATGGTTCCTAGAATGTTTTTATTTAAGTTCGACTCCTAAGAATGCCGAACTTAGCTGGACGGATAAGACATGTAAATTCAATATCAGTGCTTATTAAACAATTAGAACAGTTTTTTTATTCAGTGCACACAAGATTAGGAAAATTGTTTGTAATAAACAGATCTGTAATTTGTATTTTTGATTAATATGTTTATAATTCTTATATTTTCTGGACTATTAGATAACAGTTTTAAAATGGAAAGTTAAATGGAAGGTTAAAAGTGCATACATTTATTTAAAAGTAGGCTAGTTTATTTTAAAGTATATTTATTTATGTAAAGGTATTACATTTATTTATGTGTATCAGTGCAACATATTTCTGTAAATATGAAGTATTTATTTATGAAACATTAAGTTTTATTCTCTTTCATGGCTTATTTACGCCATCATAGTGAATTTATAGAGACTGATCATGTGAATTGAGAAAAAGATTATGGCGAATAAGCGTAGTACTAGCAATAAATTTCCTGAAGTAACAACGGAAGAGTCGAGGCAAATTGAAGTAAAAACTGTATTTGCCCAAGTATATAGTAAATATAAGAAAATGTGACCTCAAGACAAGTACAGAAAAGTGGCTGTCTATACACTTCATTGCTCCCCGACGTTAGTTTACCGACCGGGACTGATCCTCGACGTTTTGTTATTCTTTCTTTCCACAACTGGACATACAACGGAATCATAACTGAAGCTAAAGCTTGTTATGGAAAATTAGCCAAATATTTCCATTGTCACTCTCGGACGACCCATAGATTATGTTAATATAGTTAACTTATTAAAAAGGATTAGGGCATATTTTTAGCATTTATTTATATTTACCGTAAGATTGGTACGTATTTTCAAGATTAATTATGTAACACCCTTAGGTTGAAACGATACATTACATCACAAACCAAAATCGTAATGTATTTCCCATTGATACTAATAAAAGTTTCTTGTCACATAAGGTGATATAACACATGGATATAACCAAACTTAGTTCTTGCTAAGTTTACTTGATGTGAAGTAAATTTTTAAATTTTGGCTTAGGTAGTTTATTCGCTCAAAACTGTATTAATCATCTAAATAAAGTGGTTTAACTGTCATACAACTTTTGACTCCCATTTCCTTACCACCTCACAGATCTTGGTAGTTAAACTATGCTCAAAGTTAATGGTTTGTCAAAGATGCCCTATAAATTGAATTTCGTTTTATATCTCTACCTACTAAACTTCAAGATAGGTCTAGCCTACTCCGTGTGATTTCTTATAAAGGTGAGTTTTCCTTGCGACGATTCAAACTCCGTCGCGGAGAATGGAAAACATCCAGTGCAGTGCGCCGCTTACCAGTATACAAGCAAAGCCATTCTAATGTTTACCTAAAGAGCGAAGTGTGCCTTCCACCGACGCCATTCCCACAACGAAATTGGCCCACTTAATTTTGAGGAGTCTAGGACGTCGTCTCCTGGCGTTTAGAGAAAGTGCAGTTGTGAAGGTTGTTGGTTTGTAATTATTTTGCGGAATATATTTAATTCTTTCAAAATTATAACGATGACGGTCGGTTGTTTTAATTTATTTGGATTTATATTTAAAACGATAATGATAAAGTCACTGTAGCTGTTTGAATTCACTCCAATAACTCCATTTCGAAGTTTACAACACTTGCTACTACCTTTCTGTCCCAGATAATTTTTTACACCTTGAAGCTAGGACAGTTTTACAATGGAAGTTTAAAAGTAGATAATTTGTGTCCCAGATAATTTGTTAAAAAATTATCTGGGACAGAAAGATCAGAAGAAAAATAAAATTGGCACAACATTATTGCCACACACAGTTTCATGTTTTTGGAAACTCATTTTTAATTTGATAAAATGTTTTGCAACTATTAATAAATAAGGAAGTCAAAACAGCAACTGCCTATTAAGTTAATTTCGTCGAACAGTTAATTCGATGTTGGCTTTTTCCGTTTATAAATAGTCGCTAGGAAAACGCGGCTTAAATTCATTACAGTTTTTATTGGAGATTTTACATCGGTAATTGTAGAATTATAACCTGTATTTTTTATTGGCAATTTATCAGAAAGCCCAATGTTCATTCCACTTGAGACAAGTCTGCGTTTACACGTTTCATCGCTCACCGACGGTTCGCCGACCACGTCCTTCGATGTTGTGTTGACCTTGCTTTCCTCAACGTTGAACTTAGTACTCTCTCAACTTGATCGAAGGCTGTAAGTAAATAAGTACTGTTACTTTAACTTTTGTCTTAACTCAACACACGGTAAACAAATTTATCATGGTTAAACTAGCCACGCATAAATAATAACAAATTCATATACCCATGTAAAATAAATTAGCCGTATTAAAAAAGGGTTATAAATAGAACTAGCAAACTTTACAATAGGTTGAATTAAGAAATAAAAAAAATTAGAACAAAATTATATTCTTGATTAAAAATTTATCTACCTGTTACATAATCAAAATCCTCTTTATAAACCTAATCTGATGATCACCAAGAACCATAAAAAAGTAGATTTTACACAGATAAACTATTTCACGTTTAAAATAAATTTTTACAATCTAAGACAAAATTATGTTCACTATGGTGATAAAAAAAAGGTAATTGGCATTCACGTGGATTACGTTAATCCTCAGACATTCGACTGGGGATTAAAGAGACGATGGAAAGAGACAATGAGCTTTCATCAGAATCCATGAGGATTGTTAGGATTGAACGTAACCTCTTCAGGCTTAGGGTGACATCCCGAGTTGACGGCCACGTCATAAGCAGCATTAGTCTACAACAGCTCATCATTTATACTACTCACATTGTTCCTATGTGAAATGTAATTTTTATTTACGCAGCTTCAAGATGTAAAAAATTATCTGGGACAGAAAGGTAATTAACATGCTATGCCACTGCTAGGTATTGGATTTGGACTGTTATTTTAAACGTCGGTATATAATATTTTAGCATTGTTTGATGATCAGGCCATGGTTTTTTTTCAAAAATATGATCAGAAGAAAAATAGATTAATATTAAAGATTACATTTATTTTTGGTAGTAGAACACACATATCTCAAACAGAAAGAAAAATAAATTGATACAATGGGATTAAATGTTATAGTTACTGTATATTTAAAATGCCTTATACAAGCTTTGAGTGGATTGGTATGTGTGTGCTTCGTAAAATCAGAAAAAGAACTTTAAAAACATTTTGATGACAATTTATCAATTGTGATATCAAATTAAGTGCATATGAATAAACCTTATTTGTATAGATTTCTTATATGAGAGCTTGTGGGAGTGATGTTTACGTTAGATATATAAATTAAATTAGAGGTAGGCTACTAGGTCTACTCATTAGGTTTAGTCATTCTCTACTCATTATACTATGTTCAGTCGAATTATTACCCTACTTACCTCTATTTTAGTGAGTCAGTCTAGTAATTTTACAAATACCATACATTAAAATTGTTCTTCGGCCGCAACTACAGATGATATTTTCATTCATATGCAATTTATCGCTTTCAGAGTAACTCAGAGTTTGTAGAATATCACTGTGTAGAAAGTGCAAAATTTTATAAAGGAACGTTCCTGATCAGTAACGTACTAGTGGCCTGCAGGGACCTACCCCTTTAATATACTATTTACTTTATATAGATACCGAAAGTATCTCCATAATGCTTTTCACTTAATTGAACCTCTATAACAACATATGGTTTTGTTTTAAACTTACATATTTAATTCATTACACTTAGGGGTTTCCCAAAAACATTCCAACGATTAATCTTATGAAAAATGTCAAATTAAAAGGCGTCTAGGGATATTTCCTTCAGTCAGACCCTTGTAAATTTGGCATCTCACAAAAATGGCTTCCGGACTTCTTCCAACAGCACTTAAATTATTAAAATCAGTTAAAAATTGAAGATTGCTAAAAACCTTGCTAAAAACCCTTAAATATTTCATAAATATGTACCTCAAGCTTAATTAAGTGAATTTTAAAATTTTGCAAACTGTGATAGAGTTGAAACAAGATTAAATCACTAACTTCGTGTAATTTATATCTCTTTAGTTGAGAATGGAAAATGTAATTACCTTAGTCTATCCATAGTTCATAATTTAAACCCGTTGATCAATTTATTTGCTTATTAGTTTATATTTTATCACCTATAACATTTTCATTTTGTACCGTATAGGCTATGAATTGCATTTCGCTAATAGATCTTAGTATTAAATAGATTAAAAAAAGCTCAAAACGATATTCCCAAAGCAATCTCGCGCAACTTACATCTGAAGCGCAGAATTACAAACTTAAAGAAAACCCATCTTTTACCTCGTAAATTGGACATCGATCGAATCCAGTAGTTTGTTGGATCAAAGGAAATTTGAAATTAGTTTGCAGAAGTTGATTGAGTTCTTAGTTTCTACATCGCATCAGCCAAGACCGACGTTAATGCAATTAAAAATAATCGAGTCAGGGAAATTGAGATTTAAATCTCAATATAGCTCAGTTTAGAATAAGATTTTGGGGTATTTATAATGTAAAAAAAATTTAAGAAAAGTAAGCATTTATAATTTCTACTGAGTTTTGAAAGAAAGATTAGAGGCAATTAAAATTATAGCAGATATATTTTTACAATCTAGTAATACAGTTTGTGTGTAGATGTGGATTTCAGTTAATTTAATTTACCAAAACCAATAAAAAACTAAACGGATTGTTTGTAACCTAGATGGAGCTGTGTATCGTTCTTCGATGAAATATTTACTTTCATTGATTGTGGATTTTTGGTTTAAAAATTTTAGCCAATATCCTTCGTAAACTTCATAATTTATTAATTTATTTATTGACCAATTGAATGTATGATCGCTGTAAGGACCTAATTTGGGGCGGAATTCCAAAAAATAGCCATTATTATTTATCAGAGAAGTTTAAAATGTAACCGTGTCAAAAAATAATAACTGGCTAAAATTTTAAATCTTGTAGACTTTAAAAATGTATCGGACCAATCAGGGTTAACAGGGTTATAGCACCTTGAAAAAAATGAAAATTGAGAACTGAACTGTTAAAAATTTTCTGAAGTTACTTTACTGAATATAGCTAAGATTGTCCCAGATTTGGTGTGGCGATAAAAAAAAAGATTTTCTCAAGGAACCAAAATTAAAAGGGTGTAGAGTAAAAACTGGATACTCCGTACCAAGAATAGGTCTTTTTGTACCAAATTCAAATTAAAATTAAAATTCTTTAATTAAAAAAAACTTTTACAACTATACATTATACGAATCACAAATTATACACATTGTACATTGTAAATAAAATAACTATCATATACAGTAAACAATAAAAGTTATATTCAAACTAGTGCTTACATAGGTTGCCTAACGTGTGCGTAGGCACGAGCCGCTATACTAAAAAAGTCTTTATACCAATAAAAAACTTGGCTCAAAAAATGAAAATTTTTGAGAAAATTAATTAAATAGGAGATAAAATAAATAAATGTTATAAAATTAATATGATAGTTAATTAATTGGATTGTTAAAACTAAATCTTAATAATGTTTCTGAATTGGTTTTAAAGTTATGATTGAGGATGAGGCAATTTAAACTATAAGACCGATTTCCAGTGAAGTTTATGCAGAAATGCAATCAGTAGGGAAGGCAGAGCTTAATACCTAAACTAATTAACTTGTCAGGTATATGAACGAGAAGTTAAAACAACTGCCTCTAATCAATCCTAAGTAGTTTTACTAGCGTTTTAATGTGATAATAGCCTTGAATATATTTTATTGTGATACGACTTTACTCATTGAAATAACTGTATTTTTTGGACTTATGATTATTATTGGCTACTCTTTCAACAATGTAAACTGCATTTACTCTTGTTGTTTTATTTGAGGTTAGAATTGTAGTAAAGATAAGAAACATGATCTGCAAAATTTGTTTAATGTGGTAATCTTATTTTAAACTTATATATATAAGTAGCTGAATTGCCTTCAGGTTAATTCCATCATAAAATCTTTCCTTAAATTCGGGAGATACTTATATTTTTTTCTATGTAGGCTTTTTATACTTTATCACATCAACAAAATTAGTTACCTACGATTTAATTAAGAAATAATTGAATATACATATTTTTTATTTATTTACTTCAAACGGTAAAACTATTTTGTGATACAGTAGCAACAAGAGGAACTAGACATATACTATGGATTTTAATTAAAGTCCCATGACTACTGCATCTCTTTTAATTGGGGTAGTATCTCCCAACGGGGACTTTGGCAACCAAATGAAACGTAATGCTTTATGATTCTGTGGATCATAAAATAAATTAATTTATCTCATATTCACAATAATAGATGCATTGTTGATCGTATTTGTATATGATCCGCTAAGTAAAGAAATAAGTAAATCTCACCCATTTGTGTTTGGAGATAACGTACAAGTAACATTCAAAGAGCTTTGCTAATACTTGCTTTTAAATTAGATGCACTAGTGGCAAATAAACATGGATTTATTATTTTAAATTCCTAGGTAACATCTACCTCAATTTAATAGTATGCTGATCCTCATCGAGTTGTTAATAATAGTCACACACGGACATCTCGATAAAACTAAGATACCGGATCGCACACAGACTATCCCGTCGGGACAGTTGGTATGCGATCCGGTATCTGAGTTTAGCGAGTGTTCGTAAGTGACAATTATTAACAACTTGACGAGGATCAGCACATCATTAAATTAAGGTTGGTGTTGCCCGAGAACTTTAAATAATATATTCGCCCCACCTAAAAATTTTCATGTAATTTCAATCAAAGAAGTATAGATTTTTCCGGAAGAACAGTCAACACCAGCACTGATAAAATGAACCTCCTGAGCGCAACACAGACACGACGTGGCAGCTTGGCGAGCAGCTTGGGCTTTAAATTCTATCATGAAACTCAATCAACTTTGTGTCCTCGAGTGCCAGGAAACATGGGCTCAGGGTCTTCAAAATCCGAAATGAGATAAAGAGTTGAAGAAATTAGCAATAAACGCAATAAAAAATAGATAATACCCTTTTAATTAACGGAAAATGAATTTTGTAATTATTTTGAAAAGGAAATAAAAAATAATTTCGTGTTACAAAATTAAGCGGAGTTAACTGTTGAGAAATTTTCAACCAACACAACAACCTGTTAGCTAATCAATTTTGTATACTACAACATTTATAACATTCAAAGTTGTTTGCAATATCAGCAACACCTTGGACTACTCTATTAACTTGGAAATTTCAGTTGTGACTCGTGACTCCACTGGATTGATGCATATTAGTTTCAAGATATACTTCCAAATTTTTTTAGTTTTTCCCAAGAAATGTGATGACACAAATTGATCGCCTCATTTAGTTTTTACTATTGAAGACAAACATGAAACGTTTGGCTCGAAAAATAATATTGAAATTTTGTAAAAAAACCTGTAAAACTAAACATGGTTTGTTTATTGTCCGTAAACTGATGTACAGTATGTAATTATTTGCAAAAAACAATTCCGTTGTAAATGAAATCCAACCTTCCTCGTCCCTATAGTTCCTCAAATTTTATGGGAATTCCTATGATATTTTGGATACTAACATATTTTCCAAAAACATTGTTTCACAAAAAAACGCAAATGGGACTAAACAAAATACTGCATGAGACAAAAATTCTCTTTGCAACTTGTATCATTTTCGTCTCTGTAGAAAAAGAAAATTGAAGTAAAGTGAAATTGGGGTTGGAAGTGACAATATCTCGCATTGTTTTCAAAGATAGAAGAGGCTTATGATATTTGCCAGAAAGTAAACCAACTGACAAGGTTACTTCTCCAATGATTTGATTTTCGAGGCTGCTGAAATGTGATGGAACGCCTCGAATTCAATTACTGCCTTTACAGCCGAAGGGAGATAAACATCAACCCTTAAACGTCTTTCGAAAAATAGTAATTAGAAGCTTATATAGGTTACTAACTGTCGATTTTTAAATAGATTTTAGCAAAAAAATGAATTGGTTGCATATTTATGGGTTATTACCATCCAATATTATTTGTATATTTTCAGAAGAATTTGTTGTTATATTGTTGATTTTTTGAAGTTTTACTAATGTTTAAATTGTCTATATTTCACATTTTTTTCAGATAAAGCTGTATCATTGACTTTGTATACTAAGTCAATAGTGGGGTGAAAATTTTAGAATGCACGTAACTTGTGAGTTAAGCTGAACTACATTTGTTCCTCTGGTTTGCAAATTAGTTGTAAAAAATACCACTACATTACATTACATTAAATTTAGTTTGTAATGGAAATCAATCAATCGAGAATCAGTAGAATCGTAACAATATTTATTCCCATACACCATAAATATTTTTGGAGAAAATCTTTCTTTTTTACAGTTGTAGATTATAAATGTGCAATAGGTATAATTTGTATGTTTATTTTATTATTAGACATGATTATCAAGTCATTTTAGTCAACTTGGTAATGCTAGTTGCTGTAGAAAATAACGTAACCTAAATAAATGTATCGTGTAAAATAATAACTGTCAATCGAGGATACTTAATTCATTGCCTTTAATGTACGAGTATCTGAAGACATTAAAATTAATGTAAAATATTTTTAATCAATAAAATTTATCAGCACTTTTTTCAACCATAACTATAATATTTAATCTTTTACGTGCAAAAATAATATGATGATCCATATACATATTCTACTAGTACATTGGACGTTAAAAAATGTCGTATTCGCCGAGTTACAGCAGTTTCTTCAAAAATAGGCAAATCGTTACCATTCATCAACTCATACACATTGAGTGAAGACGCAAAATGAAACATGAACAACTAAAAGAGTTATGTAATGTATAGTCATACTTTATTTTTCAATATATTTAATCAATAATACAGTTATGTGGTATTTAAAAAGCTTCGCTTAAACACGAGATATTTCGAGGCTTTTGGGCCCAAAATGACAACCATGAGGTATATCGGGGTTGTTAGCCAATGTGTTCTATTTATAAATTACTAGCCAAAATAAAATTCTTATACGAATTTTTTAAGCACACGGTCTTTCAATGGTGCCCTCACCCTACCACAATATTACCTAAATGAATTTAACATTTTAGCGAGCTGTAATAGAGTTGAAGTAAGATTCAATCACTAACTTCGTGAAATTTAAATCCCTTCAGTCGAGAAAAGAAAATGTAATTACCTGGAGTCTACCCATAGTTCATAATTAAAAACCGTTGATCAGCTTTTGTTCTTACTTGTATAGGCTTAGCTGTTATCGCCTAGCCTAGATAATTTTTACTTTATACGGTATGATAATTTTACGCAGTTCATTAATAAGATCTTGATGTTACATGGATTTAAAAGGGCTTAAAAAGATATTCCCAAAGTAATTTCCTCTCAGCTGAGAAGAGTATACTTGAAGAAAACCCATCTTTTTATCTTGTAAATTGGACATCGATCGAATCCAGTAGTTTGTTGGATCAAAGGAAATTTTAAATTAGTTTGCAGAAGTTGATTGAGTTGTAAGTTTCAACATCGGAACAGCCGAGATGACATTAATGTAATTAAAAATCATCGAGATACGGAAATTAACATTTAAATCTCTATAAAATTTAGATTAAAATAATACTATTTTATATTTTTAATGTGAATGATCTGCTAGAAAAGCACATCTATATTATTCATATAGTATTTAAAAAACGTAACGGATTGTTAACCTTGATGGGACTTGTGTCATCCTTCTATGAATTACCTATTTTTATTGATTGTGCATTTGAGTCTTAAAAAGGTTTGCCAGTGTTATTTTTGAACCTCATGATTGACTTGGCAAGGCCAGACGCTCTACAAAATAACGTAAACTGTAAAATAATAGCTGCGAAGGATACTTAATTGCCTGTGGTTTATGAGTAAATACATTAAAATTCATATAAAAATTGTCAACCAATAAAATATATCAGCATTTTTTAACCGAATCCCTATTTATTATTTATTTATTTATTTCCACTTTACATAAAAAGAACAAAGAAATCCAAAGGTAATTGCTTGTAAAAAGATACTGTTGTAAAAATAACCATTCTCTATCCATGAAAAAAAAAAACGCCATCACACCCTATTCCCTTCCAACAATAAAATTAAATACAACTCCAACACTCTGTTCAAATTGTTTTAGATTACTGAAAATAATAATGGTTATTTGTGTTTGGGGAGTAATATATAACCTTGTCCCACAAGAGAAAAAGTTGGCGCCCGAGGCTTGCCGATCGATCTATAAACATAGATTTCATCAAATAAAAAAAAACAAATATTATAAATTTTGCTTTGTTCTGCAGTTAGTGCCTACATCCGATTAGCTGCAGCCATTCATGCAACAACGATTTGCCGATTGTTGCAACGTTCTTACAAGCTTAGACGTTCTTACAGCTAATTATCATAAATGTTATTCTTATGAGATTATTCCTGGCACTTAAACAGCTGTTAGTACCTGCAAACTTTTCAGCTTCAACATGCTTGCATGTCTGCTTGAAGTTTTAATGCGTCCAATTTTACAATTTTTTATTTCAGTGTTAGTCTTATGGGGTTACTTTGTCACACGGTGCGCGGCGGGATAAAGTAATAACTTTACTCTTACGGGAAAAGTATTATTTTACTCACTCATTACAAGAAGCAACTACACATAGCTTGTGGGGACAAATGCTTCCTCAAGTTCCAAGCGCTAAAACAGGGTTTTGTACCTTATTCATTGATCGCTGGATTTTCATATGATTTCTAATATTTTGGTATCATTTTAAAAAGGATATGTTTTTGTAGGTCTCTATATTTTTAGAATTTTTTATTTTATCCCCGTTCATTTATAGGAATTGTGTAAATCTTTCAAAAAAGGTATTTTTTGTTAGATTTTATAGTCTCATAACTAACGACAGAAACGCTTCATAGAAAAATAAAAATGTAAAGGCCTATAAAATATTCTGAAGAACGTGAAACCACTCTCATTTTTATTAAATCTTAAAAAATAAAGCTTTCGTCGTGCAGATACGAAACGTCTGCAAGCGTACTTCAGCGCGCTTTAGCCCTATCTTTACAATGTTATTTCGCTCTGTGACGCAGATTTTTCTGTCAAGGTAGACCGCCCCCTTAACCAGGAAATCTACATGATTTGAAATCGAGTGAAAGTCGATAACAGGAAATTGCGTAGCTTTTATTCAATATCAGATTTTTTTATTCAAATTAACTGTTAAATTATTAAACAATATTATTATATTATTAAACATTAGTTTTATGCACGATTTCCCATTATGTGAATCAAAGCAGTTAAAAACTATTTAAGTTTTAATATAACCATATTTATTTAGTTTTAAAGTGATGGCGAAATACATCAAACATGTCGATTACTTTTGAACTTTGCATGGGATATCAAATTATTCCTGATTATATTACAAAGATTAATCAAGAGGGTAGTCACGTAATATTGGAAACAGAGGTTAAAATACTTTTAAGACCCATTGGATTAGGGACAAGACGGATATTGATGAATTTGAAGAAAAAAAACTAGTTGTGGTATAACTCTTAATATTTAGGAGAGTATTTGCTTAAACCCTTAATTTTTTTCATTTTTCCGCTTACCTGCTTACTAGATTCTTATATCATATTGAAGGATAATGAAGGCATCATGTTTTGTTGACATTATAATGTTACTTACTTAGTCGCTTTGGGAGGTAAAATAATGTGTTCCCTGGGCATTGTTAGGACTCAGGTTTCCTCCAGGAGGAAATAATAAAGAAATTATGTTGGTTACCTCAAAAATAGGATTTAAATAATATAGTATAACGTACTCAACATCAATATTTGTACCATTTTAATACAAAATTCGTAGACTTAATTTGTTCACTAAATATAAATCCTAGATGTTTTTGAAATTATTAATTTCAATAGAAAATAAAAAAATACTTTTTCTAAGAACTTCAACCAGTCAGTAATTTGAAAGTTTAATACATTTTATCCGCCATATTTACTCGGATTAAATAAATCGATTTAAATCAAACTAAATCAATAACTTATTGAAGAACGTAAAAACCTGATTGCTATTATCATATCAAACAAGTATAATACCCTCAAAAAGTACTTGCCTTTAAGGTTGGTTAAATATCAAGATAATACAGATTTTCAGATGATCATTCAAAACAATATAAGGTAAAAAAAAGTTGTATAAGTATTTCAGGACAAAGTAAAACAGCTAAAATCAGTGATTAATTTTACAGAAAGAGTGTATTAACTTTGGTACTACAAAGATATTCGTTTATAATATCAGATGTTATTAATTTAATCTTGATAAAGTGTGGTTAATTGTGAACACAGATTCTTCACGGAAGTTCTAACTTGTGTTGGATTTTGTCCCGTCATCAAGCTCTTCTCATTGACCATTATTAACATAAAATCTTATAGCAAGAGTATAAAGTGGGTACTGCATATTTCAGACCAAATGTTGAAGGGCGAGATTTATCGATCACTTCATATGGTCGAGAATTAGCAAACCACTTTCACTCATGTTTCGAGCGATACTTTTTGTTACACAGCTGATGAAACAATAAAAAATATTCGTTTGTTTGAATCTTGTTTGGCGGAAAAAGGCAAAAAATAGTAAAAATTAGTTTTACATAGGTTTAGTAAACATTGTTTTAGAGTAGTATTCAATGTAATAATGAATTTTTGCAGGTGATAAACACATAACTAACGAAAAACTATTATATCTGTGTTATCATAAATAATACAAAAGAACTGAGTCAATTGCATGATTAACTGCAGCAAGATCCTTAACGCTGTATTTTTCTTAACGTGGACTCTATAAATATTACTATTATTCTAACATTATTATTTTTCGATTAATTCAATCCCGTACAAAAATAAAGGATCGTAAAATATATTCCGAAATCGCTTTCACCAATACGTGAACAGATTTTAATAGTTTAATATTTTGAGACAGTATGCATTCACAATAAAATTTTAATTTTTTCTTAAAAAAAACTACGTTGGCAACCTACTAACACTCACTCATCATGTCGATTACACGTGAATTCATACAAGATTTTTCAAAGTATTATTGTATCATGTATTGTAACAAGTTTTATTATACTATAAACATATGCTTGATTACTCATACTTGCGTCCACTCAGTAAAAACATTTTGAAGTACCTAATTATACTTCATCGATCTAATGATAAAATCCTCCTCTCAGTACAAATTTTCTATGGCGCCTCAAAGCTAGTTTACGTAGAGAGTTAATTATCATAATTACACGGGATCGTTTCGTTAAATCCCCAATCAGTGAGATGCTTTGCACCCTGTGGATCAGTCAGACGCAGATAATCAG
The DNA here is from genome assembly GCA_035578135.1 of Flexamia atlantica. Classification (NCBI taxonomy): domain Eukaryota; kingdom Metazoa; phylum Arthropoda; class Insecta; order Hemiptera; family Cicadellidae; genus Flexamia; species Flexamia atlantica. Next base: position 40,542,691 of record JAQJVK010000004.1, read on the forward strand.
TATTGTCTGTATCCTTTCAACAAAATTAATTGAATTTTAAAATTTATTGCTGTTATAAGCTTTTCCAAACCCCTTCATTGCTAAAATTAATTAATAGTTTTGTTTGATATACGGATGATTAGAGAGATGCGAGCTTTAAAGAATGAATTTCAAGTGTTTTTGTGCTTTGAAAACTTTGTCTTCTTTTAAGGTTGCAGCAAAAATGAATTTTTTATGTAAGTATTATGTGGAAAAATTCCAAAATATCAAGATACAGATAGTATAAAAATGTAACACCCTAAACGTAACTTTTGAGGCATACTATAACGGTTATATAATAGCAGATTGTCGTACAGGGGTTTGAAATTCAAAACCATATGCTTTTGATCGTGGTTTTAACACGATTTTTCTACAGTGGATTAAAGTGATTTTTTTGTATATGACTTTAATTTTCAGAAAAAAACTGTTTCAAAGTTCCGATAGCTTTAATGCATTCACGACAAAAGATATATACCAGATGTTGGCTAGGTTAAAAAAAAGATAATTGATTTGAAATTAAAAGTCACATTTCATTTGTCAGGGGAAACGTGACAGCAAGATAAATGAAATGGTTTCCGACATTTGACAACAAATGAAACTTCTCAGCTCTAAAAAGGTTACGGCAGCCTTCGAGTCTTCCATTGTCTAAGGCGGATTGGACTAGATAAAGATGTCATGTAACACCCTAGAAAAGAGAAAAAGGGACGTTGTCTGTATCTAAGATTTCGTTTTGTTTATTAAGGGTTTTTGAATGTTGTAGGAAGTTATGTACTGATCTGAATTTTAAAGGGTATATTTTCACAAGTTACACTCAAAGGTTATGCACAAATAAGAACTTATAATGTATCATAGATATAACGTACTAATAAAATGATGTAAAAATGTTATTCTCATGAGTAATTTCCTTCTGTAAAATAAAACTACTAATGTCAACATGTTTGGTGATATCTACTATTTTGAAGAAAAAACAGTTAAATAGAAAAATTCAAGTCATCTAAGATATGTCTCAAGGCGTTTTATATATTTTATATCTTAAAAATGTAATATTTGTAGTCGCATTTTGATTTATTACTTAATTGAGTAACACAGATTAAAAGCTAAACAACTAAAAGAGTTATAACGAACAGGCAACGCATAGCATGGTTTTAGAAGACTTTAAATTATCAAATGCAAATTTATAGATTCAATAAATTATAAATTACGATGAAACGGTGACAGAAAGCAATTGAAATTTCAAACGTTCTATTGGCAGTGGAGAATGGATTTTGACCTGTCAAATATTCATATACCTCTCCAAATCAATCTAACACAAACCCGCACTCGCACGCACGCACAACACAAGCTTGCGCCGCGCCGTGCCGTCAACCACTGTGACAATGTGGCGTTTGTGCCACAACACAAGCTTGCGCCGCGCCGTCAACCACTGTGACAATGTGGCGATTGTGGCGATGAAGTTCGTGATTGATTTTGATCCATAAACCCATTTGAAATCATTCACGGTTTGACTTTTGTATTCAAAATATGCATTTATAATCTGGTATCAGAGTCGGTGCTTGGTAAGGAACGTAAAATATACTTGGTCTTTTAGTAGAAATGTTGTAGGAACAGGTTTATTTTCATAAGTTCCAAATTTTCCTGGAAATTTTTTGTTTAAAAATATACTTTTACTACTTAACATTGTTAACATTTACGTTGTGCTATTAAAATCATGAAAATATGCCTCAATATTAGAGGAAGATTCGTTAGAATACAAAGTAATTACAAACTAACAACTCTTTTACCTTGATGTTTAAGGTTTGAAGGAGTTACAAACAAAAGGAGTAAGAAATGTTAATTTTTTCATCAATATTCGCTCCTGTAACACATAATACCGTTTTTCCAATCTTTAAATCACATCTGTATGCAACGAAGTGGTTGTGGGAGTAAAACATAAGTAACTAGTACCAATTCTCCAACAAAGACTATTGGGTGATGCGGGATTAACGTATTATAAAAAAAAACTTGATGAAAATAAAGGAAAACCATTCTAGGAGCCTAATTATCAGCAGACTATAAAATATATCAAATTTAACCAGGTATATCTTGTAAGAAATCTTCCCAAACTTCACGTCGCATTCCTAAGTTGTACATATGTACACTTATTTGAGTATATTATTTTAGTTTATATCCTGCAAAGTAGAATGAAAATTAATATAAATCTAGATAATTGGGCAGGGATCTAAAGGGCAAGAAAACAGTTCGCAGTAAATTGAGAAAAGAGTAAACAGTTGATATTCTGCATATTTTAGCGTTTTATGAGTGAATCGCAAACGAAATGTAAACTCCCTGATAAACCAATTGTTTTTCCTCTTTTCGTGTTTGTGTATTAATTCAAATAGAAAATACTATCATCCTAAATATTTTTAAGCTTATTTAATTCTTTGAATATTCCCCTAGTGAATTGCATGATTAATTGAAAATACCCCCGTTGCAGCAGCCCTGCAACATTGCGTACTCAGCGAATTTCAAGTGCAAAACAACATATTTCAATCCAAAATAGCGAGATTTGACATGTTTTGTTAAGCTCCATATGAATAACATGGGGAATGAGTATGCAGGATTGCTACTACAGGTATATTAAAACTGGGTGGCTTTAATAATTTAATAATTAGTAGACCTGAACTAGAAGAGGCTATTTACCAAGTTTTATCAAAAAATGTTGAGAAGTAACTGAGATATAGAATTTTACTTATTTCCCATAAGGTTAACATTGGGACTGCGTACTGTGTTTACCACTTTCAATATCTCGGTAGCCAATGGACATGGAGCAGTGATTTAAATTACTAAATTGTTTGTTTTTTTTTGAGCTGGATTCAATGGTGCCAGCAAAAATTTTATTTTTCCATGTAAAAAACTCAAATAACCCATTTTTGGGGAGGTTTACCCCCCCTTACACTGAGCCGGTCGGGCTGGTTTACGAACTCGTCCGAGGGATTACCATTTTACATGTCTCTACCAAATTTCATTAGGATCAGACCATTTTTACGGCCGCTATCGTGCTCACAGACACAGACACACACACACTCACACACACACAACACACACACACACACACACACACACACACACACACACACACACACACACACACACACACACACACACACACACACATACACACACACATACACACACACACACATATATATATATATATATATATATATATATATATACAGGGTGAGTTTTAATTTCCCCCCCCCCTTAATTTTTTTTACATTTCTAAAAATAACTATCCCAGACCCCGCCCAAACATTATTGGGTAGTAAGTACCTCGTTTTGAGGGGGTACTCATTTTCGGCCGCCATCTTGGATCCGCCATATTGGATCCAAAATAATTTTTTCAAATGTAAAAGTGGTGTTGTGACCCATCATTTCAAGCTATATTTATTCACTGATTACAATGCCGCAATCCGTTTTTTAATATCTCGATTCGTTCTCAAGATATGAGTACTTTTAATTTATTTATTTTCAACCAATTTTAACATTACAAATTAATAAAATAGGCCCATAACCACAAAATGATGCTAGATAGTGACGAATAACCACCATCAGTCATTGTTGAGCGATTTACACTTAACTTTCACCAATGTAAATTTTTTGGCCGCCAACTTGGATCCGCCATTTTGAAATGAGGTAAGTTATTGCAAATATGAAGTTGGTGTTGTGACCCATAATTTCAAACTAGTTTTTTGCGCCGAATTCAATGCCGCAACCCGTTTTTAATTATCATGTTTAGTTTTCAAGATATTGACAAATTTCTAATAAAAATCTCAAAAAGTATTAATTTTTCAATAACTAATTTTTATAGCTAAAAACGGGTTGCGGTATTGAATTCGGCGCAAAAAACTAGTTTGAAATGATGGGTCACAACCCCAACTTCATATTTGAAATAACTTACCTCATTTCAAAATGGCGGATCCAAGATGGCGGCCAAAAAATTTACATTGGTGAAAGTTAAGTGTAAATCGCTCAACAATGACTGATGGTGGTTATTCGTCACTATCTAGCATTATTTTGTGGTTATGGGCCCATTTTATCAATTTGTAATGTTAAAATTGGTTAAAAATAAATAAATTAAAAGTACTCATATCTTGAGAACGAATCGAGATATTAAAAAACGGATTGCGGCATTGTAATCAGTGAAAAAATCTAGCTTGAAATGATGGGTCACAACACCACTTTTACATTTGAAAAAATTATTTTGGAACCAATATGGCGGATCCAAGATGGCGGCCGAAAATGAGTATCCCCTCAAAACGAGGTACTTACTACCCAATAATGTTTGGGCGGGGTCTGGGATAGTTATTTTTAGAAATGTAAAAAAAAGTAAGGGGGGGGGGAAAATTAAAACTCACCCTGTATATATATATATATATATATAAATTCGAACGAATGGTGTTTTTTGCTTCTGGGGGCCCCAAAACGAAAAGTTATTACGGTCTCGGGCTTAGGTCTTGCCATGAGACCTACGGTAATAGCGTCTTCCCTATAGGGGAAATTCGCTAAAAAATTAAATGGTCGTTTAAAACTTGAGCGTTTACAATCCTTATAACCAATGATTATTATTTTTTTTTAAATCTGTATATATATATAAGCCAAAACCCATTGACTGACTGACTGACTGATCACAGTTTCTAAAAGATTATAAGACTTAGAGCAATGAAACTTGGCACAAATATTCTTTTTACAGGCTCTAGATGCGTACTAAGAAAGGATTTTGCAATATTTTGTCTCTAAAGGCCTAAATATGGTATATTATAAAATACAATATGGCGGCCACTTTTAGCTTTCAAAGCTTAATTTCTCAAAAACCACAAGACTTCGGGTCATGAAACTTGGCACAATCATTATTTATAGACTTTAGATGTGAAAAAAAGAAAGGTTTTAAAAATATTCTTTCTCAAACGGCTAAATAGATTACTTGAAAAAATTTAAAATGGCGGCTATTTTTAGTTTTACCTAACTATGGATGGGAGTCCTGTAGAATATTTTCAGGGAACAGAAAAGGTACGAGAACTAATCTTCTGAAAGAATAGAATCTAAAAATTTAATGAGAAACTTTTTGGGGAAATAGTTTTTAGGCCAAGATATTTACCTCCTACTTTTTCTTACAGTTTTCGGTTTATTTTCAAAAACGTGCTAAATTCAGATTGATGTCAAGTCGAAAATCCATCCTTAATGTCTTCTTTGTTTTATATTCCGTGCTATCCTCATTTTCTGTATTGGGAAATTGGAGGTATTTATACCATTTGCTAATCATGAGGGGAACATGTTTAGAGGAAGCGTTACACTTTCTCATTTTCATCTAGAGTGGAATTATCAGCTGCATCTTAAGGGTTTAATTGCATTCACAAGACCCAAATAAATCAGTCCATTTGTTAATTATTCCTAAAAATTGCACAAGGCATAATATAATTGAATTAAAATGAGCTATCCTTTCAGCGGGCGAAGCTGCGGGCATATCTGCTAGTCATATATAAAGGTTTGACAAATTAAATGTAGTCAAATAGTTATTGTACCAAAAAGCAAATACATTCCACATAGTGCACAATATTGAAATTAGACTGGGGGTGAATATGAAATACGAAGCCAAATTGAATACAGCCGGCGGTGCTCAGTATTTCGTCTCCACAAAATTTATCATTTGATTTCCAATATTTATTGCAAACGGTCCCGCAGCATTTTGCAAATCTTTGCATATTCTTTTGGCATCGTTTTTACACCGTGTTCACAGCACAATAGACTTTAAAAATTATCGAAATAAATTAAAATTATAGCAAAAATTGCTCTTTTAATCGTAACCCCTAAAAACCACTATATATTTTTATTTTATTGCACTTCCAAGAAAAACCTTCATTTTACTGAAAAAATAATATTCATAATTTAAAATGTCCTCCAAGATTTATGCAACGAGAGTTAGGAAATGAACCTTATCACCATACACCATGTAATATGCACTTATCATTCAAGTAGCCTTGAGATTACATTGAAATGAGGTTAAACCAAGAGAAAATTTCAAATTACTCAACGTCAAATATAGGAGTTTTGTTTTTTGTCGGTTCTTTGGATCAAAAAAGTTCCGTAAACTCAATAATTGCTTGAAGTATGCAAAACAGAGCTATTCGAAAAACACATTCCATTATACAGAGTGGGCCAGATTTAAGTACACGGTGGCTTATGTTTATTTAATTACCTATACTATTTCGAAGATGCACAAAATGTTTACATTCCACATTTATGCATTCCTGTAACCTATTCTTTAAACTCCCACTTACAGTGCGACACAAATTACGGTTAAAAGGAATGTGAATAGTAATATATATTCACAAAAAAACAACACAAACCAAAATGAAAATCAAGAGATCAACCACTGGTAATACTTCATCAACCTACTGATAAACTCCTTCTCTCTGGACCAATTTTCTATGGCGCCTCAAATCTAGTTTATGTAATGGGTTAATTAACGTAATCAAATCAAGTGATCTGTTCAGATCGAGATCAAATGTCAAGGTAAGATGTTCAAGATGTTCTGTTCAAGATATGTTAAAAATCAAGTGTATTGTGTGTGTTTTTTGTACTTGTCTTGTTGGTTTTGATTGTATTTATACATATATAGGTATATATTGTAGCTGTAATGTAAGGTTTTTACATTTGGCCCACACAGTATAAACAGCTATACAATTAAAGATACAAAACTAACAAGCTAAGAATAATAAACGCTAAGAAGCTATAAGCTATAAGAAATAATTCTTAAGCCATTCTTAAGCTATAAGAATAATAAACGTAATAATTAGCACTTACAAATCAACAACTAATTAGGATCAATTAACAAAAGGTATCCTAAAAATAAAAAAATATGGTTTTTTTTCATAATATTTTTTATTAAAATAATTTTAGAATTTACAAGATACCTTTTTATGTCAACCTTAAATCTTCAAAATGTGCAACATTTAAACAGTATAAATTTAAGAAAACAAGAATACAAATGTGTCACAAACTAAGACAGATTAATCCACATACCCTTGATGTGGTTATCAGGGATCGACCAGCGTGATACTCTACTGACCTGGGACGATCAGTTGTGTAGTAAGTTAGGCTAAATAAATTACTGAAAACTACTTCTTAACTTTATGATTGCTAGATACATTTGATGTAAGTAATACTGTATTTTTTATTCTAAAAGAGATCTTTTTAGACTAGTTTGAATATTAAAGGCGTCTTAGTAATAGAATAAGGTGACTAAAAGGGAAAACCTTTGCAAACACTGGACATCACTAGCCTCATTCAAAATTCCTCCGTACTACCAACTACGCCACCGACTCGTTGCATTGGGACGATATAGATTTTCAAAAAGGGATTAAGAGCCCCTAGGGTCAAAGAACTTTTCTTGTGATAGTGTTCGGTGTGATTTCAGCTATGGCCATAATATAGAAATATAAGCTATGGTCATAATACAGTTTTGGTATTATGACGATTTTATGTTAAATAATTATTGCTATCACAAACTTTCTTGATAAAATGATTACCAGAAACAGTTGATTTTCTACAGACTAAACTCAATATTTATTTTATATTTATTTATATAATTATTTATTTTTTATTTATTTACATTTATTTATTACTATATTTACATTATAATAAATATTTATTTTTTATTTATTATTTTATATTTATATTTATAAAAAATAAATATTAAAATATTTTCATTATTTATTTTATATTTATTTATTTCATATTTATTTTGTGTTCAAACCAAACTCTCTTATTTTTGCTGTACCCAGAATAATATTTAAAATGTTATTCCAATACTTACATTTCATTTGTTAGGCACTTCCCGACACCAGATTTTAACTCACCTGGAAAGAAAAAGAATTACTTAGGTATATCTTTTCAAGTTTGATGCATATTGTGAACATAAATTAGAACAATTTTCATCTAAAAAACTAATTTTCATTACAATATTTTTAAGTAAGTCTTGTCAGGCCCACTAAAATTATAATCTAAAACCTGTATAACTATTATTATTTATGAAGAAAATTAGAAAATAAAAATCGATTAACAAGTATTTCTAAGCGTCGGTACGAATATATATATTATATCGATTAATTAAATTGCTCATTATTTTATCTTTTTTTACCGTTATAAGTGATTACCTGAAGATAGTGAGCCTAAATGAAAGAAACTTATGTTTGTAATTTAATAATTCAAATGGATTAATAAAAGGTTTGAATATAAAAATTTAACTGTACAGCAATGTAATAACATTGTTTAGTACATGTCGGTTATTAAGTGGTCCTGAAAACATCCACGCAAGTGATTAAATTTTTATTTTTCTAGGATTTCTTCAGAGTAGTGACTTGTTCATAGGAAATTGTAAGTACTGTACATATTCAAACAAAAAAAACGTTAAAATCCAAATCCAAACTATCGTTATTGTTATGAGTAATAAACATTTAATTGAAATATTAAAGATATTTGCATTTGAGTTCATACAATGTCAAAGTGATCCAATGGTATTCAGTATTTTATGGTATACAGTATATAAAACAAGGGATTATGTTTTAAGCGTAGTCAAGGCAACTGAGTTTGACGTTTTCCATCCTTCAACTTCAACATATGGCCTAAACAAACAACTTGGGTTGTCCCAAGAGATTTGTGGGTATGAGTTAATTCAAGGCTGTGAACGCATAACCTGGCATATAATATTGTTGCTACCCGGTAATATTCGAATGCTAATTACTAATACTAATATACTAATACTAATATCTAATATTAATATACTAATACTAATACACTTATAATAATACACTAATACTAATATACCAATTCGACTTCCTTTCATAATTAAACGCTCATTTGACGTAATTCACTTATCAAACATACTTGAAAACACACGAATTCACTTATTTAACATACTTAAAAAGGGATCCATGCATTTGACCGATTCGGCTTTTGACCAACTTGGCCGACTGGGGCTCCCCATCACGGCGTGATCTCTCGCCCTTAAAGGCTGTGTCACTCTAGGCTACTTACTAGCTGCTATTTAGTAGCGGCTAGTGAAGTAGCCGCTAGTAAAAGCTGTCACACAGCAAATGTCGGTAGCGGCTATCTAGTAGCAGCGATTCAGCCAGTCGCTGTCAATCTTCTGAAAAATGTCGTCTGTTGGTATTAGCCGGGTTGAATTACGGCGTTTAATTTTGATGTGCGTTAGTGATGTTTGTCTTGATTTAATTGAAAATATCCGCAACAAGAAGAGACGCTCCTGGGTGAGAGAGTGGATTAAGAGAAGAGACAGGCTGGGTGCATCAGGAACACTTATTAGAGAACTAGCTGTTGAGGACCCGAAATCGTACTACAATAATATGAGAATGTCCGTAAATACGTTTGATGAGCTACTAACCTTGGTAACTCCTTTAATTAAAAAACAAGACACAAAAATGAGAGTGGCAATAACATGTCGAACAAAATTGGAGATAACCTTAAGATATCTTGCTACTGGTGACAGCTTAAAATCCCTTCAGTATCTTTTCAGAGTGCCACACAATACAATTTCTAAATTTCTACCAGAAGTGCTTAAAGCTATTTATGGAGTCATGGAACAATTTATACAGGTACGTATACGGTATCTCATTCATTGGAAACAGGTTGTTGACAGGTGCATTAAACTTTTGTACATGTAATTTATCTATATTACCTACCATATTATCCATATTATCCATATTAATCCATACACTGAGCAACGATAAGGCTTTAAAAAAAGAAATTTGAAATAAAAAAATAAATTTTACTGCTTACAAAATCTCTCCACAAGAATGTACAAAACGAATGACAAACAAATAAAAAGTTACCTGTACATGGTTTTTATAAAATTGTTTTAAAATATATAAATATATATATGCTACATGTTATTGTATGTATTGTCATCACAAATATAACCACTAGTCGCCAAGATTTACAAGTGCTTGTTGAACAATGTCAAGCCCCTCAGTATTAAAGTGTTCTAGGCGTTGATTGTACAAATTAGGATCACCACTATTGAAGCCACTAGTGTTCGAGGGGATTGAAGGAGGTAGTGGTTGAACTTGGTCAAGCTGTGCCAAGCGCTCCTGGGTTATCATTTCTTGAAACTTGTGCTGCAATAATATGAAACTGCGCAGTGGCAACTCACGCAGCTGTGCCGCTATATGTTTTGCAAAATTATCGTATTGATCTTCACCTTGCGCTTTCACCTGCATACCTTCAGAAGCACCTTTTTACATACGTCCTTTTTACACCTGCACATACCTTTTTACGTCCCGCTTTAAATAATCAGGGCACTTAATATCCCAAAGACATTGATATTTCCGATAAATGTTTAAAAAGTTAATTATGTCTCCACCGGACCACTTCACTTCACTCATTTTTCACAATTTTTATTGAAACCCACCTTTCCACAACAAACCAACCACAAACATGCACAGCCACTAGGCGCTACTACGCTAATACATATGTCATACTGGCTACTCGGTAGCCGCTAGTCGATCACGTGACTCTTTAGCCGCTAGTTAGTAGCTCGGAAAATTGGACATGTTCAATTCAATAAGTCAATAAGTCATTTATTAAGCCAGATTAACAAATACTTGCATTGGCCAAGTCAAATAATACATTCTTTGATAAAACATCTTGTTTATCTTACAGTAAAAACAACTGAAATATTTACAGTCTTAACTACAGTTTAATACAACCAGTATTTACGAGTCAAGACTACCAGTTTTCATGGGTGCTGTATACTGCCTTATTTAAAAGGATGGACTTTAATTTGTTTCTAAATTTACCAACATCCTGTTCAGCCTGTAATGAGAGTGGAAGGTTAATCATTAGACCCTAAATAACGATAGTAAAAAATCAGATAAGATCATCGGTTTTTATTACTGTAATTGTATCTTTTTCATACAATTAATGGCATACAATTAAATGCATCTTTTTCATACAATTGAATTCAATTGAATTAAATATTAACATCAAATCGCTTAAACCATAACATTATCATTCAGAAAATACAATAATCACTATTCATGAATATTCTGATGAGGTTGGCACACCTACTGCTGCTCAGTCCATAAGTCTCCAGTTGGTCAAATGCCGAGTTGGTCATTTGTCTTGTCCCCCTTAAAAATACAAGTACTCTCAAAATTCTCGGTAGAAACCTAAGTTGTAAAAATATAAAATAATCTCATTTAAAGTATATTGCGTTGTACGATTAATTTACACCTTTTGTTGTGACGACTAAGTTCAAACTATAGAACATTTACTTTCGTCAGAAAAGTTTTTTCAAGTTTTATTTTTATTTCAGAGTACTATGATTTTGTAACTATTATAAAAATGTTATAAATGTCTTAAACAACGTTTTAATGGAGACAAAATGTAAAGGAAATTTGATCACGAAAATGTTTTTAGTAAACTACTGGGGCGTACATCAACCCCAGCTAGTTTATTCGTTTTATAAACAAGAAAATAGTTCTGCTTTCTCGACGATACGAAAGACGTTTGATTATTTTTTTCTATGTCATACATAACAAAGCTGTATTTAATATGATCAGAGAGTTCAATCATGGCTAAGAGTTCAATCATTGGAACTTAATCTGCTAAATCAATTTTAAAAAGCACACATAGATTACGAACAATTTAAGATAAGTAAATATCTTTTTAGTAAGAACGTTGATGACAAAATTAATATTTAAAGAATATATTGGAAATTTGATTTTTTCTTATTTTAAGAACTGTTCTGTTACAGTAAAAAATAAAGTGAACTTCAAATTTAAGTCAACAGTTTTTACTTCTATAAACATTTATTTATGTCATAATCATCGATTTGTAACGTGGAAACCGTTTTGTAACTAAGTTGAAATGCCAAAACCAAACAATACAGATTGTGAAACGTTTTCTCGTTTGAATGTCCGATTGGATTTAGGCTGATCAAATATTCATAGGACTTCCATATTTAGTCTGTGCTGTGAGAACTCACGGTCACATATTCACGAACTTACTAGAATTTAACACCGTCATCTTCATATGTCCAGAACGAATATTCCAAAATACCTACTTATTTGTATCTGTTTTCATTATTGTGTATCTGTAATTCCACTTATAATAATCTGTTTTTCGTCTTGATTTTGACCTGTCCTTATTTCTAAGTTTAAGTAGTAAACTGTGTTCGTTAGTAGCTGCGAATGGTTTCTCAGGTGTTCTTTTTGTTTTAAACCTACTGCATCATACCACCTTTTTTGACTGGTTTTATAATTTCATATATGAGTTTTTTCAGCATTATATAGTATATGTTCATGTAAATTATGCCAATTATTGGTATTCCTTGAAAGATAAATGATTCTTGGTTTCAATACGTTGCAATATTTGTTGTTTAACTAGTAGGTAGAAATATTTATGCCGGTTTGAGTACCGTCACCGGTTGCTTTGTTATTTCTGGTATATTTTAACTTTTACGTTTTTTAACCACTACGTAACAGAAAAACGCCACCAACGCAAACCAACGAGCTACCAACGAAAAATCATGTGGTTTTTTGGGATTCGTAGATGATAAACCTTTTGGAAATAAATATTCTGATTCTTGAATTATGCTATGAGTTTTTAATGAAAATATCCTGTATCTTTTTAATTTTAAGTTGCCCGTTCGCAAAAAACTACTGATGTGTACAAAATAAGAGGGTGAGCTAGGACAGTGTAAGAAAGGAAAAGTGGGGGGGGGGGATACTAAAAAACCGGGGTTGAAAATCACAACATAGCCGCTGTTGTTTTGGATGTAGAAGAGGTCCTTTAAAGTGAATGTAGTTTAACAATTTCTTTAATTTCCCATGGTTTCACTCCTTCTCATGTAAATAGTCAAATAATAACTTTCAATTTGTTTATATACGGGCTAAATCAGTAGAATCCAAACTGTTTCAGTTTAAACCTAGGTGAAATGACAAATATAACCAGTATGTGTGCCTTTTAAATGTAACTAATTAAAGGCAGTTTCATATTAATTTTTGGCAACCCACAATTGTTTGAAGCGGAAGCATGCAATCCTACAACTGGAAAACCAAGCGGAGGGAAAAATTATAATGTAAAAAGGAATCCTGTCTTTAAATTTCAGATTTATGTACCCCAGTTTGCTGGGACTCTGATTTGATCACGCCAAGTCAGTTATTTATGAAAATGTAGACTTAGTTAAACTAACCCTTTTCATTTCAAATCATCGCTTCTATCACCCTGAATTCCCTACCCTAGCTAATCCTTGTATTGAATAAAAAGGCCCAAGTTATTTATGAAAAAGACTTACATCATATATAAAATATACTTTCATCAGGTTTCAACGATAGCTGTTAACCTTTCAGATGTTAAATCGTAAACTTGACGGTAACGTAAGTGCATGAGGCGAGCATAAGCCAACACAATACAACTTTTTCCGATAAACAGAGTATATCTATATTAAACTATTTGGCTCTCTCCCATCCCACCAAGTCCGTTTCAGATCCGGTCGCCTTCAGAATTCTTCTAGGACCTTTTTTGTATTAGAAAATAATTCTACAGTGTGTCTGAACATTTTAATAGTACAGGTCAGATTAAAAACTTTACTCAATACAGATTTTTAAAATCATATATTGTTATATAATTCGATTGCATTTTATGTTATAAGATCATTTATTATTTTTGTGGCGTTTGTCATTGATGTTTACACTGGAATGACGATAAACAATTGATTTCTGATTTATAATCATGAGGTATAATGCGTAATTTAAAGCAGAGCACGAGGCTTCAACAACAATACATTGGGGTGGGGATGAATCAGTAAGTCATATCTACAGACCTCGTCCATTCATTTGCAGACGAGTATATATCGTCTCATCAATCTCATGTATTGTTACTGTGATGAATATTCTAATGTCCATCTGTGCTGATATTGAATCGGTCTCACCAAGATAAATAGGCAGAACAATACCACTCACCCCAGATCTATTTTGGCGTTTTTGTCAAATTTATTACTTCGATAATGTTTTGATCATGGTTTATCGTGTTTTTCTTTTTCAAATTATGTTTGTCAGCCACTATTCGATTTTACTCAAACTGATTTATACCAAATCGTAGATTTTAGATCCTGCAAATTTGATAGTTTAATAGCCACATTTAATAAAATGAAAGCAAATTAAAAAGGAACATTTAATTAAATTTAATTTCATAAAAAATTCGTTAAAGGAATCACATTATTCCAAACCATGCGACTGAAATCAGATCAAATATTTGTGACAAGGATATTATATATTAAAGTAGTAGCAAAGGATTAGGCTAGTAATAGTTTTGAATCAATGGCGTTTTCAAGATTTACACGACATTATTGATAAAGATTACTTTTTCATTTATATACTTTAATTTTGTTGATAAATAACAAGGTTTTAGTCGATAGGTATTACAAAATACAATTCGATGAAACCCTTAAGCTGCTCTCAGCCGACCCTTTTAGTATTTGAGGATCAGTGTTAAGGTAAATAAAGATCTTTTCAATAACATTCCAAATAATACTATTCGAAATCGTATTAAGGCCCAGCCATTTAATACCTTAAAAAGCTGAAAAAAACTTAAAACTGTGGGAATTGCATTGACATTTTATTCTAAGTGGCTAAAACATACAAAAAGGCTTGTTCGTGGGTCAGCAAGTGCCCACCACCTTGGATTTTAGTTGCCGGTTTTAGGTCTTTCTTACACATATAAAAAATTATCGACCTTGTAAATAACTTTTTATATGGTGATTTTAGTAAAAAGCACATTTATAATGTTAATTGTTACACTTTGTATTCCCTTTAATTTTTATTATACAAATGAGTAACAAAGTTGATCATTTCGAGATGTTTAAGAAAAAACTTAAAAATGGCACCGATGAAAAAAAAAACACTGTGAAATATCTTATGACTTATCTTATCGATAGTTAACAGGAAGAATCTCAGAGAGAAGATCGTGAAAAAATATGCTATCATTTTTCAACCATACCCCAAAACATCATATCTTAAAAATACCCCCGTCGCAGCAAACCTGCGTACTCAGCGAATTTCTAAAGAATTATTTTTTGGATGGGAGCTTATTTAATTAATGTAAGAGAAAATTTTTCAAACACCTTATGTAATTATTGCAAAAAGTATATTGAATAATAATTGAAGAGCTTACGATATAAAGGAAATAATCATGGGAATCACTTCGGTAACCTCTCCAGCAATACGTTTGTTTTATTCTTATAATTATCAGTCTAATATTTTTTTGTAAGTGTATTCTTGTTATAGTATAAAAATGTATGCAAACATATAATCAATGATCTAAAATCAGTCAAAATCAAAACAAATAAAATAATCATATAAACAAATTAAATCCAAACATATGATTCATCTTAAAATTTAAAGATACAGCAAACTTGCATACTGAGTTAATTTTTAAAGGATTTATTTTTTATATGTGGGCATTTTCTGCATTAGTTAGGGAAGTTGTTGTTCTGAACATTTAATTTTGTTTAAATATTAATTTAAATAAGTAAATTTTATCATTCATGTTCATATTTCTCAATAATTAATCATATTCTGATAATTTTAAATAAATGTATACTTGTTATAGTATATAAAAGATGATAAAAGTCAGCAAATATGTCATCAATCTACTCGGATCCAAGGAATAAAAACAAATCAATCATCACATGAACAAATTAAATTCAATCATATGGTTTGTAATATAATTTTTTTAATCCCATTTTTGGGGAATTCAATGAAAAATGTAGGTATTTATACCAGAATTTGGATAGCTCATGTCCCTTCAGGGGACAATGTACTGCATTTAGCAGATCCAATATCTCAGTAACCGATTGATGTAGAGTAATCATTAAAAATGCTATATTGTTTATTTTTTTAAGCTGAATTCAATTTTGACACATAAATTTACAAAAAAATAATATAAAGATATTAAATCCTAAAAATAAATTTTATTTTGTCAAAAAACCCTCCTTAGAGTTAAGTTATCGCACTGGTTTTCGAACTCGAAGTAATAAATGTCACTCTAGACGTATGAACCAAATTTCATCGCGATCGGACCTTTTTTACAAAAGTTATCGCGCCTACGGACAGGTATATTATATATCCTTATATATATATATATATATATATATATATATATATATATATATATATATATATATATTTATATATATGAAAATTATCGAACGGTGTTTTTGGCGTCTGGGGGCATAAAAATGAAAAGTTACGGTGGTCCCGTGCTTAAGTCTTACCATGCCGCCTACGGTAATAGCTACTTCCCTATAGGGGGAAATTCGCTAAAACCATAATGTTTTTGGGTGTGATTGAAAAATGATAGGAAACCAAATTTCACCGAAGAAATGTACTTATGAGATCATAAATCTATTTATGGATAACGAGACGATCACCTGTCTAATTTTATACATTTTTAAGTTTTTCGAAACATCTAAAAAATTATCAACTTTCTTAATAATATGTTATATTAAAAATGAAAGGAATTGAAAGTCCGACAGTAAACATAAATCAATTGGTTATACTAATATAAAAGCAAAACGTTTTTTAAAGTTGATAATTTTTTATATTTTTCAGAAAAACCTTAAAATGGCACCTAAAATCCAAGATGACGGCCACTAGCTGACTTACCGTCGGAGGTTTAAATTATACCCACAGGAGGACGTTTTAATGAATTTACGAAATAATCAGTATTTTAATTTTTCTGATTAATTTTGAATATAAAATGACTCGGCTCTCAAGTAAGTTCAATTATTTAAATAGAAATTCATTAAATGGAGAAGTAACTATATTATTTACAGTTCCAGAGTTTATATCCAAATTAAATTCCGTTCTGTAAAGACAATTCACTTCTATATCAGAACGACGCGGCGCCAACCGAGGTATTCTTTAAACGTTTTCCCAACATTCCAAGACTTGGCGGCACCACTGAAGTCGGGGCTTGCTCTCATGAATACACAGTATTCACTTTGGTGTTTTGAAAACATTAAATTAACTCCAATTTAAATTTAAATTACCGCCGATTGCTCCCTCTAAAAAATACTATAAACTGCGCGGTCTTAATGATCTCAACACATATTTAATTTAACAGTAAATAAAAAATACATTGAAAATAGGTTTTTAATTAAAAGGTTAACGGTTAGTAGCATCGTACTGACGTTCAATTAGGGAGGGAGGAGCCAATACCGTAACATTAAACGTCTTTCTGAAACTGTGCAGAAGTTACCGGAATTACTTTCAACATTCTCTGTTGAAAATTTCTTTGTCTGTAATGCTGATCTGTTTCGGGTTCAGGATAATCATAATATGTATACAATTACACTCCTTCCATTTAGGTTTTAGGGAATGTCGCAGTTTTGATATAAAACTGTACAAACATAATTTCTCTTTTCAAGTCAAAGTAAAAAAACAATATATAGCATTTTAATGTAACATAGAGAGCTTTCTGAAGTTTGGACCAACCCACCATGTGTATTAAAAAAAACCTGCTGCATCTACTCTCTCTCTCTCTCAGCATTTTGACCTGACCACTAATAACATGCGAGTTATTTGATTTTAGGATGGGAAAAGTGTGCAATATTTATTCTTCTAACCATTCTTGCAAATCAGCGGATTATACTTATTTTTGCTTAGCTATCTTATAGAAACTATATTAAAGTAATATAATGTTTGTGCTTTTTTTAAAATTAACAATGCATTTGTCTGTAGCAGTCATATTTTCAAACTGTTAACAGTTTGTATTAAATCAAATGAATAGATAAAATTCTTAATTTTTTTACTTTTATTAAATTGACTACTACAATAGTTTTGTTAGTTCACAGAGAGCTAAGATTTCTCGTAATATGTCAAAATCAGAATTTTTACGAATATTAGTACTGAAATTTGTTTATTTTGTTATATATTCTGATTACTGCTGCTTCTTGTTGCAATTTTAATCGTACCTTTATTTCACTGCCTCGCTAGCAATGTTAGAATTAATCCTACAGTCGTTTCTATGATTGGAAACGCAGTTTTCGTCCTTAGAATCTAACTCTCCTTTTTTATATCTTAGCCAGAACAGTGCTTAGCCGAAATAGATTTATTTACTAACGTTGCGGTTGCTAACTAGTTCAATAGACAATAAAATCAAAATCAGTAAGTCAGTTTTAACAGTAAAGTATAACCCTCCCCTTAAAATTTTCACAAATTTTAAGCGAAGTCTCTGAACGAAGGAATTTATTTTTCAAGATGAGGATTGGAAAACCAAGTTAGTTCGAGCAAGCGGCTTAGGTTTCGGTTGTAATATTGAAGGGGTGCTAATGACCTGCCGTAGTCGCTGCTCATCAGCATAATCCTGATTCTCGTCACCTTCCTCTCAATACTTTTACCCTCACAAAACTTTCTTATCACTGTTTCGTAGTATTATAAAGCTAAAGTTTAAAATCACTCTCGCAGTAAGGATGTTTTATTTTAAAATAATTAATTATTTCACTATGACCTTTCAGAGAAAAACAAGAGTCAAACGAATAAAATGATTAATTATGGCAAAAGGTTTCCTGTTAAAAAAACTATTACAAAAGAATTGCCTTTGCCTTTATAAGGTTAAGGAATTATTAATAGTTTGTTATCCAACAGGGGTTTGGTTAATGAAAAATAGCTCTATAATTTTAGTAAATATTTAAGCTAATTAACTAATAGGCCAACGAAAAATACAGCTGTGACAAAAAAAAAACATCACAACGCTTCATTCTTTTTTCAACATCGAACAAGCAACTTTCGGATTCTTAAGCAGGCATTACAACCCAGTCAAATTTATATCTTTAACTTATCTCACAACTCAGCCATTGGTATTAGTTGCATATCGCGTTTTATATTTTAGATTCGTCCACTTATTAAAACACATATATTTATGATTACTACAGTTTTTTGGGTACTGCCACCTGTAATTAATTAAAAATTTTTAGACGTAGAAATCTATGTAACTACTTTAATGAAATGGATATTATGTATAGTGGGTATTAAAGGAAGGATTTCTTTAAAACATTTAAAGCAACTTCCTTGCTTGTAAAAACAATTAAAAAACTTCGTGGTTAACGAGAGAGGCCATTAGGGCAAGATACTTAACATTTGGTTATGAATATACACTTGAGGTGAGGGAATTGTGTCGCGGTTTGAGCGTCAAACATTCTTGAGTTAATTAATGTGATAGTTAGGTATGACTGTACCTTTAATTATTGAGCACTATGAAAAAAACAGAACAACCTATCATTTGATTTAAAGTAAATTTCCTTCAGTGATTTTATTATTTAACCAAAATAATATTTGACGTTTTTATCATTTTAAAACGATATAGTACCTTCCAGAATAGATAGAACAAATTATAGCTAAGGGTTTGTAAGATTGATGTAAACGAATAACCTTTAAAGGGAATATACTGTATACTAGTAAACCTGTTGCTCGAAATCGAGCAATTGTTACGTATTGATTTCAAAATTAAAATAACTATGGTTCAGTATTCTAGAACTATCTTATTAATTATATGGTTGAACTTCGTGTTATACTGAAATCTTTTACAAAAGCTTTTTAAAACTAAATTTTTTGTGAATACTCAGTCATCTTTAAGGAGATGTCCATGTTTCGCGGCCCTAAGTAGCGTATGACCCGTCTTAATCTCAAACCGAACTAAAATGGTTCAATAAATCTACTTATAATCAATGTTAAGTCTGTTTCTTTTTTCTTTTATTAATATTTATATTTATAGAATTTATACATAACAATTTATTTCTCCTTTTAGCATTTTTCTTTGGAATATAAACACATGTAAATATTAAGATCTTCACACATGTGATTCCAAATAAATGTTTTTAAAACAGAATTCTGACCTTAATTATTTATTAGGATAATAGTTTATTTATTTACATCTTCCATCAACTGAAATGCCTCCATGCAAGGGTTTCAATTCCATAAACAACATATGGCTTTGCTGAAAAACTTTGTTTGCCCCAGTCAGCTGCTTTATTTGAAATTTCTATTCCCATGTTAAGTCTTATGGACTACTACGAAACTTTAAGGGCGTCTAGGGCTCTTCCCTTTAGTCAAACCTTTTTAAATTTTATTTCCTGAAAAACTTCATGCCAAGCTCTTTCCAATGATACCAAAAACATGAAAATCGGTTCAGTAGTTAAGGAGAAGTCTTTGTAACAAAAAAATTGCTCGTGTATTAAATAAGTATAGATACTCATGCAATATTCACTAGCCTACTCCTACATATCCATATTGCACAATTTTATTGGGAAAAGTTTTATTGTAGCCTATATCCATTTTTTTGATGAATACTAGACATCAGTCGAGTTTATATCAAGTTTCAGAAAATAAAAAGGCAATTTTAAGGTTTTCTGAAAGTCTGTTGTACTATTTAGAGTTCTAGTTTACAAACACATCAATAGACATAACGCTATAACACTATGTTAACTTGCAAAAGACAGATTTAATCCTTTAGAAACCTAATAGCCCTTTATTATGTTGTATAAACCTTTTCATAAAACTATCCATTAGTGCTCTGGAGGAAAAAAGACCAATAACATTTATGTATTCATTTTAAAGACGTTGCCTAAACGTTCCTTCTCTAAATTGCAGTAACAAGACTGTTTATTCAAAAGAATAAAACGTTTTCTTCGTAGAGTGACAGCCTTTTATGTTGTTTCCCTCAGAGACGGATTTGTTAGACCTGTTCAGACACAGATTTACTTTAAACCACAACTTTTTTAACTCATAGTTTCAAACTAACGAGTAAATTAATCATATTTCTCTGTGTACAGAAAAGTGATGTTGATAGGAAATATTTATAATGATTTGTTCATTAGCCTTTTTTTATTAATAAGTTGCTTCAGTCATTCAGACAATATTGTAATGGTTTAGCTATATTTGTCTGATTAATAAACTAGGGAAAATGCCAGCAGTACTGTGAAATATACAAGCCTATTATTACGGAAAGTATTAAACATATGCAATGACATATGCCTTAATATATTAATCGTATTTCAAGGACAATCGTAGCCCTAATGCTTAAAAGAGGTGAATTGTCTCCTAAAAGAAGATACCCAAATATAATGCAAGTCTTTTCCAAAAATGTCAACTATGAGAAATGCTCTCAATGTTAGAACAATAAATACTGAACCGTAAAGCGTGGTAAATACTACTTTTAATGCAATTATATAATAAGCTTTTTTGTTTGATACTAAGGTTTCAGTAAGTGAGTCGGTGGCGCAGTTGGTGGCGCACTCGGCCCCGGTTCTGTGGCGGCAGCGTCGCAGGATCGAGTCCCGATGATGCCGCATACTTTTATCAGTACAGTTCATCCTTGTACTGTACCGGCTCACTCCTTGGGTTTGCTTGATAACTCCCACGCACAGGCCTGAGGCCCATGTGGGGGGGGGGGGGGCAAATGCAAGGTAAAAAAAGAGGCCGCCACCCTCTTTTTAAGATTAAAAAAGTTTACTTTTTCAACTGCTGCGAGGAATAAATATACAACTGCAAACCAATATTTTGTTTTATTTTGCTACAATTACAAATATACAATTTTTTAAGTCTAGGATGACAAAGGCATGGAAAAAGAAACCTTTTCGATCGTCCCGATCTTATTTCCCGCGAGGGATTCTGCGGCGGAAAGAGGTTTAGCACTGTAGCCAGTTTTCTCAACATCTGACTGCTGTCAAATTCCTAGTCTTAAAATTCGCTTTAGTTTTTAAGCCATAAACTATTTTTCATTCACTAAGGGAATCTTTTGTTACTTAATAATTCGAAATTATGAAATAATGAGTTTATTTTAACCAAATACTACGATAATTACATGTTACTTTCTATAATATATAACATAACAATATACAATATACTATAGTATAATGTATAATATTTCTATAATAATATATCATAATAACTGGCCACTTTTTCAATAGTGTGGTCAGTAAAAATACTTTACAAATACATATATATACTGTGTGTCCCAAAAGTCCCGGAACGTTTTAATATCTTTTAAAGTAAGCCAGATATCAAAACAATATTTTGCATACCTTTTAGTACTAAAGAAAAACTACTTTTTGATGTGTGTGTCATTTCTGCCCCTGCCCCTAATTTTGGATTTTGGGGGGGTAGCCCCAAAATTTTAAATGTAAACCCCCATCGTGCGACTGCTTATTTTAAAGGGCTTGTTAAAAGAAACACAATGCCGCAAACCGGAGGTTGATATCATGCTCCAGTCCAAAATGGCAGCCGTTCAAAAATTAAAAAATGCTGTCAGGAAATACTCAATTAAAATTGAGTATTTCCTGTGTTCGGCAATTCACATTTAAATCGAATAAGAACCACCAGAACACATATTAACTACTTAAAAGATACAAAAATAATAATGTCTTGTTGTCATCATCAAGGCACACCCTCCATAATTGTTTTTTGGGGGTGGGGTTTTTCCACCAATTCCAATATCAGCTCACATCGTATGACCACTCGTTTTAATATGCTGAATCAGTAAAAAAAAAAGCCAAAGGTTGTTTTAATGAATTTTTTTTTAAATTAGTTATTTTGTGGCAAATATATGGTACTTCATGTATGGGGGTTTTTCTAAAAGGTAACGCATAGACGACCCTCCGCAGGTATAGGCCGCTGAGCCAAAGGTCGCACTAAGGCGGATATCTATTAGTATAATAGTTAAATAATTTTGACACTAACAAAATTCATTTTCATTCATTCATTTAATGTAATTCATTTATTACAAGTAAGGTAACGTTTTTGAAATTTAATTAAAACAAGCTTTCGCTTATTTCTTTACTCAGCAAATTAAAAGTGAGTTGATATTCGAATTGGTTGGACAAACCCCTACCCCCCCCCCCAAAAACCATTTTGTAGGGTTAAGAAATTATTATTTTTGTATCTTTTAAGCAGTTAAAATGTGTTCTGGTGGTTCTTATTCGATTTAATGTGAATTGCCAAACACAGAAAATACTCAATTTTAATTGACGGACAGCATTTTTTAATTTTTGAATGGCTGCCATTTTGGACTGGAGCATGATATCGACCTCCGATTTGCGGCATCGTGTTTCTTTTAACAGGCCATTTAACATAATCCAATTTCAGGGGCAGAGGCAGAAATGACACATACATAAAAAAGTATTTTTTTTAGTATTAAAACGTATGAAAAATATTGTTTTGATATTTGGCTTACTTTAAAAGATATTAAACCGTTCCGGGACTTTTGGGACACACAGTATAATACAAAATTTAATGGTGAGATTATACGTTTTCAAAGGTAACTTTTTTGATTCAAGTTGAGTTACGATATTAACATTGAACTGCTTGTTAAATCTTATTCATACGCTTGGATAGAACCACCTTTTTATCATTGAGTTGGTAGTCAGGAACGGTCGATAATGTTACAAACCAATACAAAGTTTCTTGGAATAATTTTAGACGATCACCTAACGTGGCAAAATCATCTTCTGGAACTTAGTAAGAAACTATCAGTTTTATATGCCTTGAGAGGGATTAGAAGCTTCACCAACAAAGAAATTAAGAAAACAGCATATACCATCTAAACACGACATGCCATCTTTTCATCACATATCAGGTATGGAATAATACCTTGGGGCTCTGCAAGTGAATTCCGCATCCAAAGAAAATAGTTGTCTCGCAAAAGAAAACAATTCGAATAATTGAAAAAGTTGGACCTCAAACTCACTGCGACCCCTTTTCATTGAAAATCAAACCCTTAACTGTAATTTCCCTTTATCTTTTTGAAATAATAACCTCAGTCAAAACTAATACCCCTCAACATAAAACTCAATGTCACAATTATAATATCAGAAATAAAGCAAACCTTAATCTGGGCTACCATGGGCTAAATTAAACCAGTAAAACCCCTAACAGTACGGGGATGAACATGTTTAGCTTTTTGCCTAATAAATTCAAAGAAATATATCAACAGAAACCTTTTAAAAAACAACTTAAGCAGTAACTGATAGAACGGCCTTACTGTAAACTATCTTAGTTTACCGATGAACATAAACATAAAATAGACAATGCTCAAACTTTACACGTTCACACTCGTACACTTGCACTAATAAAAGGGCGATTCCCCTGTCTACGAGGACGGCGGTGAAGACACCAATGAGGCTCTGAGTTTCAAACAGATCTGAAGCACAGTACTTCACAGATAGGGTTACATCCTGAGTTAAGGTGGATCCTGATTAACACCCAGGGCGACCCCGCCGCGGTTGATTAAGTTTTGAACCTTATACTTGAATAATCAGCTTAGAACTAAGCTCGAGTTTGGTCGGTCTCACCTACTTGAGGAGTGGTTTGTGAAAATCTAATTTAATGAAAAGTACATCTTTACTGCATACGTCTTATTCTCTTAGCCGTTAGTTGTGGAGGATTATAAAACTTAAGAAGTAATAAATAAATAGGATTCCTGTGAAACTTTGTACCTTTAACTTAGTTTTTTTTTACTTAGAACTTAGTAAACAAGATTTTATTTAGTACTCTGACTAGCCTTTGGTTCATGTTAAAGTTTATTATTGAATAAAAAACATTGAAACAATTAGATATTACAATATATTACTTGAATAATAAAGAGTACTAGAAATAATATACATTTGAGAAAAAACGCCTTCCATTGCACAAATATAAACCAAAACAAAAAAGGACTACTTACGATAGTGTATTTCACTTCGTAGAAGCAATACAGTTTTAATTATTTCAATATTACACAATTTTCAACAATCTTAAATCACCTATTATTTTTAATTTAAACGAGAGATGAATTCTTGTATTATTTGCATATTTCATATATACTTCAATATTTACAATGAACTCAGAGATAGAGGCAGAACTTGAAGCCAGTGTAATCAAAGTTCTCAAGTTACAACAAAACAATCTCGTCTTACTCCCTGACTTGTCAACCATTGCATGAACAGACAAAACATTTTTGACTTTAGGACGGAAACGTATGGTAACTCGGAAATGAAATCTCTCTTAGGATAATTTTTTGATTTTAATAAAATATAACAATACTTTTAATACATCTAATTGTGCTTATATAGATAAATACGATTACACCTTTTGGGGTTCTTGCTTCAAGAAATTTTAGTTACAGGTTACTAAAGATAGGCTACTATATTATACAGGGTGTTTTTTTTAACTTGCTTCTTAATTTATTCAGAAACAAAAACAAATATTAGTATTCTGTTTTCTGGAAACGTCTACTAACGCAGGGGGAAGTCAATTTCACAGGAAAACTTTATCCCCCCAACTACCCTCTTCTCCCCCACCCCTAACTTAAAATTTTTTAATGGCAACATACCCTTTATGACATATCAAATTAAAGGGCACAAAAAAGAAAACTTTTGGTTGAAGAAAAATTAAAATTGCCTCATGCGTTCTCGAGATCTTCAGTTTTTAAGGGTGTTTTTCGTTTAACTTCAAATTTTTACTATTCAAAAATTAACACAGTCATAAATATGATGTTAGCGGGAAACATCTAATTAATGACAGGGGAATGTGTGGTGAACTCAAAATCAACCCTTATTTCACCCCAATCCCCCAAATCCTATCTCCTCCTATCTCCCAAATCCTTTTCGTGAATTGTCACAACTTTTGTTTTACTTATACGCTGTAAAATTAAAAAATATTATTTATGGGTTTGTTGTTGGTCATAGTCTTAAAATGACCTCTATACACTGCAGTAAAAATATTAGATTTATTTACTATGACATGTTATACACTTTTGATTGTAACCTACATGTGAAGCAATGCATAATTTTTAAAATCACAAGTTATTTTTAATAATGTACGATCTGCAGTATCTAGGACTAAAATTCACTAAATATATGTTCGCAGTGCAATTTTTAATTTATTTTAGAAGCTATAGTTATTTTACATTGATAAAGATAATATTAACATACATATAGCAAACAGGCCATTTTTTTGTATTCAGATATGTGAAATATAGTTGAGAAAGTTGAATCATATCATATGTATATTGAATATTAAAGCATAGAGCCTATAATAGCCTATAATATGTAGTATATAACAGTATATATAAGAGCCTATAATACAGAGTGTTTTTTTTAAACTTGCTTCTTAATTTATTCAGAAACTAAAACAAATTTTAGTATTCTGTTTTCTGGAAACGTCTACCAACGCAGGGGAAGTCAATTTCACAGGAAAACTTTATCCCCCCAACTACCCCCTTCTCACCCCAACCCCTAACTTAAAATTTTCTAAAGGCAACATACCCTTTGTGACATATAAAATTAAAGAGCACAAAAAAAGCAAAATTTTGGTGAAAGAAAAATTAAAATTGCCTCATGCGTTCTCGAGATATTCAGTTTTTAAGGGTGTTTTTAATTTAACTTTAAATTTTTATCATTTAAAAATTAACACAGACATAAATATGTTGTTAGCGGGAAACATCTAATTAATGACAGGGGAATGTGTGATGAACTCATAAATCAACCCTTATTTCACCCCCCTCCCCCAAATCCTATGTTGAAGATAGAGACTTACCCCAAGTGATATATCAAATAAAAGGGTATGAAAAAAATAGATTTATTGCAAAAACTAAACTGAGATCCAACACAGAATTTTTGATATCCTCGTATTTTACAATCTGACAATCAATTTAAGTGCAAATTAATTTAAATTCTGTAGCCATCCGGTATCGAAGAGATTTATCTAGCCAGCAATAATTTTTTTTTGCAGGAAGAATTGATTTAAAATAATTTGCACTTAAATTTATTGTCAGATTGTAAAATACGAGGATATAACAATATTTTATTTGATTTCAGTTTAGTTTTAGCGAATTTCCCCTATAGGGAAGAAGCTATTACCGTAGGTCTCATGGTAAGACCTAAGCCCGAGACTAAGATAACTTTTCGTTTTGGGGCCACCAGAAGCAAAAAACACCATTCGTTCGAATTTATATATATATATATTTGTCTGTGCCGCACGATAGCGGCCGTAAAAATGGTCCAATCTTAATGAAAATTGGTACAGACGTGTTAAGTGGTAATCACTCGGACGAGTTCGAGAACCAGCCCAATCGGACCACCGGAAGGGGGGGAAAAGGGGGATAAACCCCCCAAAAATTTGTTTTTTGAGTTTTTTACATAGAAAAATAAAATTTATCCAATGTTTGTTGGCACCATTGAATTCAGCTCAAAAAAACAAACAATTTAGTATCATGAATCACTGCTCTATGTCCATTGGTTACCGAGATATTGATTGTGGTAAACACAGTATGTTGTCTCAATGTTAGCCTTATGGGAAATAGATAAAATTCTATATCTCGGTTATTTCTCAACATATCTTGATAAAACTTGGTAAATAGCTTCTTCTATCTCAGATATACTAAATATTGAATTAAAACCATCCAGTTTTAATATACCTGTAACAGGAAACCTGCATACTCACTCCCCATGTTATTCTTATGGAGCTTACCAAAACATGTCAAATCTCGCTATGGTGGATTGAAATATGTCGTTTTGCATTTGAAATTCGCTGAGTATGCAGGTCTGCTGCAACGGGGGTATTTGCAATAAATACAGTTTTTTTCATACCCTTTAACTTGATACATCACTTGGGGTAAGTCTCTATCTTCAACATAGGACTTGGGGGATTGGGGTGAAATAAGGGTTGATTTTGAGTTCACCACACATTCCCCTGTCATTAATTAGATGTTTCCCGCTAACATCATATTTATGTCTGTGTTAATTTTTGAATAGTAAAAATTTGAAGTTAAACGAAAAACACCCTTAAAAACTGAAGATCTCGAGAACGCATGAGGCAATTTTAATTTTTTTTCAACCAAACTTTTTCTTTTTTGTGCCCTTTAATTTGATATGTCACAAAGGGTATGTTGCCATTAAAAAATTTTAAGTTAGGGGTGGGGGAGAAGGGGGTAGTTGGGGGGATAGAGTTTTCCTGTGAAATTGACTTCCCCTGCGTTGGTAGACGTTTCCAGAAAACAGAATACTAAAATTTGTTTTAGTTTCTGAATAAATTAAGAAGCAAGTTAAAAAAAAACACTCTGTATTATAGGCTCTTATATATACTGTTATATACTACATATTATAGGCTATTATAGGCTCTATGCTTTAATATTCAATATACATATGATATGATTCAACTTTCTCAACTATATTTCACATATCTGAATACAAAAAAATGGCCTGTTTGCTATATGTATGTTAATATTATCTTTATCAATGTAAAATAACTATAGCTTCTAAAATAAATTAAAAATTGCACTGCGAACATATATTTAGTGAATTTTAGTCCTAGATACTGCAGATCGTACATTATTAAAAATAACTTGTGATTTAAAAATTATGCATTGCTTCACATGTAGGTTACAATCAAAAGTGTATAACATGTCATAGTAAATAAACCTAATATTTTTACTGCAGTGTATAGAGGTCATTTTAAGACTATGACCAACAACAAATCCATAAATAATATTTTTTAATTTTACAGCGTATAAGTAAAACAAATGTTGTGACAATTCACGAAAAGGATGCACAATAGTTTTTGCAAACATTGGTGCTTGTTAAGGGTCCGTGCAGGTTGATGTTTTATTCAGACCGTACTGGAACAAGCAAGCCCACATATACAAACGGAGAAGACCATTTCCTCTTCAAGTTTCTGACGTTGCGAAAACTCAAAATAATCAAAGCTTTACGAGTTTCAAACCGTCTCTGCAACAATGTCAGTTTTATCATAAAAGCCAAAAACATTAAATTTTTACCTCTCATATTTCACATTAAATATTCTACTAGTGTCAAAACAGCTTTATTGAATTTACAATTTTATTTAAACTCAGGCATATAGTAGCACTTGTTATACGAGGTATAACGGCTTATAAAAAAAATTCAGAACACATTTTCTGGCTCGAGACCAAAGGGGTGACTTTTTTTATCGTAAAAACATCGTTATACCGGTAAAACATAATCTAACATAACCTTGATCTGAATAATTTGATTTATAAAAACGTTTGAGGATATAAAGTTGCATATGGAATAGTCGTAAATAAAATTGAACATTACTATAATGTGCTGATGTATACTAATTTACCATCACACTAAACACATTAATCGCTAAAAAAGTAGTTTGTATTCTCATGTACCGTACTTGTACATAACATTCATGTACACTTGCACGTATGTACATGTATGTTCGCACACTTGTGTCTTCACTTCTACACTACATGCCATGCCTGAACACATGCATTTCGTAATCGTAGGAACGATACTTCAAATTTTGATCATCGTAAAATACTGCGTTTATTTTCATTAAAAGCCGTATTTTTGAATAGGCTATAACCATAAATTATCAAACAATTCGTAATGTTCGAAACAGAAATATATGACTCGGATATGATACGCCGATTCAATTAAACTAGCGTCCTTTTGTGTTTACTTAATTCACTTTCAGCAAGTTGAGAACTGCTCAAAAGAGAATAGAGAATATTCTTGGATCGCATTCCAAGAGCATTCCCGGACTTGGTGGCGTCAGCGAAATGGCAGCTGGAATTTCAATTATACTTTATTATTCGATTATTATCTAATGGTTACTAAAATAAGAGTAGCGACGCTGTGTAGAAATACTCATTTAAATAAAAGTAAAATTTAGAAAGCACTCTTATTTCTTTATCAACGGTCTAAAACATTTTTATCTACGACCATTGCAATAAGCACCAATTATGGTATTACAATAAACATTATAATGATATACATTAAAACACCAAAAACCAAGCAGTACTCTAATGACGACTTTAGAGTACTGGAGTCACTTTAGAGTACTGGTCCTAGACCAATGAGAGCTCGGCATTTGACGGAAGTAGTGTCATAATAACAATTACGCAATTCGCACATCAGCTGATTGTTGCATTACGATTCATGTTTGAGTTTACTTATCCCATCAGCTGATTGTTCCACAACGATTCATGGCTCAGTCTGCTTATTTGCCTAACCTCAAATATTAGTTGACCTATTCCATCATTAGTAAGTCATGAGTTTTGTTTAACTTCGGGGGAAATTTTGTCGTATATTGTTGGTCGTAGATAAAATAGTGTATGCAACGATTGTATTATGCCTTTAAGCCACTCGTGAGATATTTAGAACACTCGCTTCGCTCGTGTTCTAACTTACATCTCACTCGTGGCTTAAAGACATGCATTATACAATCGTTGCATAATAGTAGTTTATGCAACGATTGTATAATGAATGTCTTTAAGCCACGAGTGAGATGTAAGTTAGAACACGAGCGAAGCGAGTGTTCTAAATATCTCACGAGTGGCTTAAAGGCATAATACAATCGTTGCATACACTATTTTATCTACGACCAACAATATACAACAAAATTTCCCCGAAGTTAAACAAAACTCGTGACTTTTAATAATGATGGAATAGGTCAACTAAAATTTGAGGTTAGGCAAATAAGCAGACTGAACCATGAATCGTTGTGGAACAATCAGCTGATGGGATAAGTAAACTCAAACATGAATCGTAATGCAACAATCAGCTGATGTGCGAATTGCGTAATTGTTATTATGACACTACTTCCGTCAAATGCCTAGCTCTCATTGGTCTAGAACCAGTACTCTAAAGTGACTCCAGTACTCTAAAGTCGTCATTAGAGTACTGCTTGGTTTTTGGTGTTTTAATGTATATCATTATAATGTTTATTATAATACCATAATTGGTGCTTATTGCAATGGTCGTAGATAAACTACTATTATGATATAGCAATCTACAATCATTCTGTATTTTGCAAAAATGTTTATGTATTTTGATTGTGCTTTGTCATCGTTCACCTGCATGGAAATATAAGCTTTAAGTTCTTAAAATTAATAGATTTGTGTAAATCATACACATTATCATTTACAGATCCAGGATATGAAAAATTAGGAGCTGTGTATAACGGCAACCAAAAGTGCAGTTTTATAATTACTTCGAAACATAGGGTTGAAGGGGGTAACTTACTGAGGTTTGAAATATAAAACCATTTTACGAGGGTTCTATACAAGCCAATTCAAGGTTCTTCTACAATTGTTGAATCCCCTCCCCCCCAGACCATCGCATATTAAATACTAGTTTTTCACTAATAGGTTCCGCATTATTATTAAGTCTATTTTTAGCGTCAAAAAATTTATAATTTTTAGTTTTTTTAAATTTGGTTTTGTATAAGATAATTCTGTAGATAAATTAATTAAACAACATTTAAAAACTTGTTTACCTGAATTAAGTTACTTCATATTTCAAAGCTTTGTTATTGCAGTTATTACGGATATGTATTATGTCTAGGTAACCAAATAACATTGGAAAAAAGAAAAAAAATATATTTCCAACTCCTTAAAATGAAGACTAAAATATATATTTAAGAACTTGAGTGCATCTTAAGCTGCTCTCTTCTAAGTTTACTTAGACTTAGAGGTCAAGAAAATGTATTTCCATCTTAGAAATCAAAACCTCCATTTATTTCACGAATAAAGTCCTTGCCTTACTTGTAATGACTTCCACAGTGGCCGTGTTATTATTCTGGGCGAAAAATAGTTATGCAATGAGAGTATAGTTTAAGACTACTTTTGAAACTTAAAAGGGAGATTAATTTTAAATCATGTTACAATCATCTTCTTCAATTAAGTATTGGCAAGCAGATAAAAATTTTAGATTAGCTTGTAGAGAGCTAATAATATATGTATGAATGAACAATATATTATTGTTATTAATATATTTTAATTAGCTTGTAGAGCTAATAATAATACCTGAGTCAACACCTGCAAATTAATACATTTTTCATGAATTTAAAGGTTTGAAAAAAATCGGTTACCCAAATTTTTTTTCAAAATAAAACATTTATGGCTCTCCTATATTTACTTTGATGATAGAAATCAATTCTTTGGTCTTGTATTAAAAAACTGAGACCTTTCTTAAGAAAACGTTCATAGTTCTGTAATTACGACTTCAAATAAAGTGAAGAAGCACTAAGCCTTCTCAGATATTTGTAGTAATGCCATAAAATGTTTACGGCAGGAGCTGATGTATTACCAAATGTTCCCTTCGACTTCCATGGACAAACTAACATCTTTAAATATTTATTTTTGCTAAAATTATGGTGACTTTCTGAGTAACTTGAAAGTTGTTGGCCTTCATTCTGATATTATAATTGATTGCCTACAAATTCTACATCAATTTATAAACGATTCGGGTAGTCTCTCATGTATGGATTAAGCGAAAAAATAAATGAAGTGCTACCAGATAGCTTCTTATATTACTTTTGGTTCCTAAATTGAAGATTATAACTTAGGGCAACAAAAAAATCAATCAATCAATCAATCATAATGGGTTGAATAGATCACTGGAAGACTAGGTCATCATTTGCAATCAATATCCAAACCAGTGATCGTATAGGCCTCAGCGTCCAAAGAATAATATTATTATTTGAATAATATAATATAATTTTATTCCTTTAGGCATCATTAAATTTAATAAACCTGTTAGCACGTAGTAATACAATTTTAATTATCATTTCCCAACGCATTTCACAGCTTACTTGACTGTGTCATTGAAGTATTTAACTAATTTTTTAATTCTTGATTTATGAAAACGAAACCTGTGTCTTCTAGAAAAACATATTTACTCTGCACACTTATATACACATATATACATATAGTATACACTGTTTATAAATAGACACACACACACACACACACACACACACACACATATATATATATATATATATATATATATATATATATATATATAGAAACATACATACACGGTTTGCCACTTAATTAACATGATCATTTAAAATAGTTGAGCTTTCAGTCATGCAGATCCTAAAAATACCTACTCTATTTCTACTACGATATATTTATTTCTCCCTTATAATTTTACTCTATAATCAGAAAAATTTTACTATTAGATTAGATTAGAATTATTTAAGATTTATAGCATATAAAACCATTTTATGTTCAAATTGAGGTAAAAACAATACTCGGGTATGGCACCGTAACGACGAAAGAGTCAAAGATTCAACATAAAGTAATTCACCTGATAAACTTTTATACAGCAAAATTAATGGTGTTGTGTTCACTACGTCGTAGCTTTTACAGTACACTAAGATACAGTAAGAGGCACAATACACTTTAAAAGATTTTCAAGTAAAAACCAACCATTTAATTAATTTGATAGAATCCTTGTTAATGATATTTAAGTTTCTTTTCTAAAAACATCATCAGATCGAATCATCTTATTGGTTTCATGTGACCATCTTAATGTTTGCAAGCTATTTTGCTTATATAATATTATGTATCAATTGTTTTATATCAGGTATCCAAGAATCTAACAGGATACAAACCACGGGTCAGAACGAAGTGAGGGCTCAAAGGGCTGGCGATCCTGAAGGTGTAAAGTTGTTTACGACATTGTGACTTAATATCACCGATATCGCTGCTTCCTCCTGCACAAGTTTTATACCTTCCTCGTAAATAAGAATTACTTTCTATTCCCTCTTGCCAGAATGTGATCTAATTATACAGAAAAGTAAGCTAAATATTATTGGGAATAAATAGAATAATAATCATTAAAATTTATTACAAAAACATTTTGATCTCCATAAAAGAGATCAAATAAAGATCCTAGATCCATAAATTTTTTTTTAGAAACAATAACTAAGAAATCTTTGATAGACTATTAAATTCACTTGGTTTCATCCCAGTATAGTAGTAGCTCTCATTTAGGAATAGAAGAATGTCGATGAATTTAATGGCATGACAAACTATTTCATGCAACAAGGTAGTAAAACAAGTAGTAAAAGAAGAAAACCAAACTCTCTTAAAAAAGTTGATAACTTTTCACAACTACAGTACCATTATTTATGTTACGGGTGGTTTATTACGAGGAATAATTTTAATTTTTTCTTATTTTCATGATAACGATTTAACTTGAAAACTACATGACTTTTTTTGTGAAGTTAGAACCTATTCTAATTGTTTTAGTTTATCTTATCGCCTTATATTCAATTGCTTTGTTGAAAACTTTTTTATTTCATTTACTCTTATTTTATAAAAATAAAATCTAAGTAAGTAACGTCCTATTATTTTATAAAATAGGTGTAAAAATTCCGCTTGAAAACCCTAAATACTTTGCCTCAATAATGCGAATCTCAATGTAAAGAATTTTTTTCTTGGGAATATTAAGGAATATCTTGAATGGTATTCGATTTTAAACTGTTATAAACAAGTTTTGAGAGAAAAAAAGCAATATTTTGTCTCAGGGTGCGATTGAGAATTTTGAATGATAATTTTTCATGCCTGTGTCATGTACAAAACTTTCCTGTAACATTAATATATTTATGTTTGAATACAATTTCAGTTTTTATCTCCTTCGTTGGACCCAATGAATATTTTAGTTTTATAGGCGAAGTAATTAAGCTGTACCTATTAAGCTGAACCAACTAATAAAATTTGTATCCTCCAACATTTTACTTTATAACATTGGTATAAGGTTAACATATTCCGAGAGGTAACAGAAAGTTTGTATTGACGTTTTAATAAAACTACAAAATAGAAATATCATAAAATTTTATCAGTTCAGTTGCTTTAATTAAGTTGTTATAAAACTTTAGAAATTCCCTTTATCTAAAATAGATATCTAGCCAAATAGTTTTACTATTCGTTTCGCTTGAAAGTTAAAAACAGCATTTGAACCGCTCACTTTTGAGCACAAACAATTCATGACCCACAACAATAAAACATCAGCATTACGACTGTCATCTCGTTTAGTTGTTGGGCAAACGCAATACGTAGTCAAGTTTCGTTGAGTCTCAGGAGTATCTGGTCGGCCGTTTCCTCCGGGCGGTAAACATGAGAGCTCAATAACAACCCATCAGAGTGCCTATAAAGCTTAGGTTTAATATCTGGTATTTGTTGGAGGAATGTGATTAAAACAGTTTTTGTTGAATAATATTTCTTGGAGTCGTATTTTTTATTTACAATGGTTATTCAAAATAGTATGAAAATAGAGAATCCAGTGTAATTACAATGGGGATGAAAAGGGTCAATTTAGATCAGGTATGTGACACATATGAACTAGAAAGTCACGTGCACTTACTAAATTGTATTGATAGATACCAACAAAAAGCGAGATACAATTACGTCGATTATTTTTTGTAGGGAATAAAAATGCCATATACCGGGTGTTCAAAAAGTCCCGGATCGGCTTGTTAATTTTTTTATTATTAAATATTGATCTACGAAACTTAGAACACGTCTCTTGGACACAAAACACTATTTTTGGAAGTATTCAGTAACCCCCTACCTCCTCGGCCCACGAGGAGTCAGAAGAAAATCTTAAATATAAGCATAGGATGATATGTACATCAAATTAAAGCGCTTTTTAAGTAGAAAATAATGCCGTAAATCCGATCTCAATCGGATCACCGAATCCAAAATGGCGGTAGTTTAAACTTTTCTAGACTGAAATTTTTAACCTCCTTAAATATTCGATTTCAGACGTTCTAAGAGTCCGTTCGCGATGCGGTTTGCGGCATTAAATTTTGCTTTATCACCCCTTTAAAATGATATACATATCGACTTATGCACAGCCTATGGCATAAACCACTTCCATGAGGGACGGTGCCTTAAAGGATGTCTTGCATGGATGATGACCGGCATAGATGGTGCTGTACATAATTTTAAAGGGCATGAAATTCTCAACAAAATGCCGCAAACCGCATCACGAAAGGACGCTTAGAACGTCTGAAATCGAATTTTTAAGTATGTTAAAAATTGCAGTTTAGAAAATTTTAAACTTCCGCCATTCTGGATTCGGTGATTGAGATCGGATTTGCGGCATTGTATTCTATTCAAAAAGAGCTTTAATTTGATGTACATATCAACCTATGCTTATATTTAAGATTTTCTTCTGACTCCTCGTGGGCCGTTCCCCTGAGGAGGTATGGGGTCACGGAATACTTGATAAAATAGTATTTTGTGTTCAAGAGACGTGTTCCAAGTTTCGTAGGTCAATGTTTAATAATAAAAAAATTAACAAGCCGATCCGGGACTTTTTGAACACCCGGTATAATCATATAATTATACATAAATTTGTCACATATAAACAACGTATATAAATGTTCAATTTGTTACAAATAGTGCACAAATGGATGGTTTTTTAATAAAAAATTATATTACCATGTTAACTGAATTTATAAATTTATTGAACTAATGTATTACAAAAAACCTAAGACAGGTGAATAAACAAGCTAAGAAACTTATTTACTAAGAAATCTATGTCTGATTTGGAAATATTATCTACTTAACATATATTTTCCTGACGCGTTTTGACTCATAAAAACTTAAAGTTCGTTTCCAAAATTTTTGAAAGAGATAAAATAGAAACTAAAAAGAATTTAGCGTGGAAATAAGTTGAAGCAAAGAGAGGGTAGAACGGTCGGCTGGCCCGTCCTCCCCTCGCCGGCACATGCCATGCGACACTGGCCAAGGTCAAGGGGTCGTCAACGTCAGCAGATAAGACTTCCCTCAGATAACAACGTTTAGGTAGCTACATTCCTTCTGTCCCCTAATGTCTTGAACTCAGACATTTCCAGCATTTCCTTATACATCACAAACCAAATAGGAACATTAAGTTGACCAAAGAAATATATTTATGAAGAAACTTTAAGTTTAACTTTAGACGAAGACATGTATTTACTTTCCTTTGACATCTCGATTAAGGTTATTCCGCAGAAAACTCGGAATATGAGGTAAACCAATATATGAGAACATTTTTAGATATGAATTAGACAGATTTTTGTTTTGCTCGCAGTTCAATTCTAAATATGAATAAGGAAACCATATTTAATAATTAGGTACAATGTAAGGTATTGGGGTAATTTGTATTCAAAGTTTTTACATGTTTTAAGGAAATTAAAATAGTATTGTTCTTACGGGTCTAAAACCGAATAAGGCGTGAGGTAATGCTGACTCTTAAGAAGCGGATCTAATGAAACGGGTTTCATTTATTCACTTCACTTTTATTTTTTAACCATAGTAAAAAAATATATATTCAATAAAACTGACCAGATTTAATTGAACAGAATCAAAGTTATTTTTAGAAAGCTACAGTTAAGGTTAGGGGCTTAAATAAAATGCTCATACTTCACTGATATTGAACAACTATAACTAAAGACCGAGTAGCCTAGGCAATAGGTCTAGCACAGTTTCATTACCTAAGTAAACAGGACCAGCGTGCCAAACGTAAAACAAGGCACAATGGCTTCTGCCCGTAAACTGAGCATCATGGCGAGTAAGTTAATGCAAACGCAGCAATATCTGGAGTTTCTGCAGATTTTACGACGAATCCTTATGATATTGTACAATTTATAGTTACAATATAGTTTATAACTATAGTTATATAAACTATAGTGGCTATTACTATTAAAAGTAATAGTTATTTTTAATTAGTACACTAACAATTATTTAGTGTAACCATTACTATGGTTTATAACTATTCTTTATAGTTACACTTAGCTACTATAGTGAGCCTATTACAAATATTTTACTGATTCATGAAATAATCACTTTGATTTAAGAAAATTCAACGAGTTTTATGTCGCATTCCGTAATTTTGTAAAGTGAATGGTTTTCACCTTTATAGTAGTTATAAATTTATCTTTAGCCTTGAAAAATTCATCCTACATGTTTGTATTATGTAAGGTAAATGACATAAAATCATTATTGACGAAGAACGGACTGTCCTCGCCGACTCGGTTGGCGGTCATCTGACCCCGCACATCGTGGGGAAGATGCTTCAGGGCAGCGACAGCTGGAACGCAGTGGCTGACTTCGTCATGTCCGTCTTGCGCCAGAAGAGGACAGACGGGTGCCTCGAGTGACCCCAGAACCGAGGACAGCAAACGGTTGATCACCAGTTGAGGAGTCCCGAAAGGGACAGAGGTTACACATTGCGATGTCGCAATGAGCAGACGCTCGGGTCGATCGCAATGATGTGGTGACAGCACAGGAGGGGTTTTTTATCAGGTATGCCCAGGGAGACGTACAGACAACTCTGTACGCTCCAAAGCCGCCTCGAGCCTCGAGGCGGGCCCTCGACATCAGTGCTGTCGGTGTCACAGAGGCTGGAGACCCCTGCTCGTCGCTTTGCTCACTGGAGCGAGCGGCGCAGAGGGCCCGTATTTCGGTGCGGGTAAGAGCTATTTTAAACTCCTTTCCAGCGTGGGTAAACAAATCATTATGCTGGAAAAAATTAGGTAAATGATAATATATGAAGTAGGAACCTAAATAAAGCTTTTCGTAAAACTATAGTTTTTATTCAATGATTTTAATTCAAGTTTTTTAAGTCTTTTACTCTTTTTAACGTTTAACCTGATTTATATTCAGGCTATCAAATAATGCCTAATCCTCACATATAGAAACAAGTATAAACTTAATCTATTGATTTAATTTTACACAGAATATTTCTGGGGCATCCTAGCTTTGCTCAGTGTTACCAAAAACCTAGTCCCTACCTTTAAAATAAGAATACAAGAAGAGATATGAGATAAGAAGTAACAAAAATGAAGCCATTCAAATAGTTCCGATTTCCACTTCCCGTGCCAAACATCAACAAAGGAAAGAGTTTTTGCGGTGACAGCTTTTCATTATGCTGAGATTTTAGTCTTTTTACGTAAGGAAAATGCTAAGAACAAAGACATTGTACACTTACACAAAATGACTAATAACATTTTAATTTATCTTCAAGCTATTTCTATTCACTACAAAGGAGTGAAATTAGGCTTGATTTAAAAAACTTGTTCTTAAAATTTGTTTTTAGCAGGAATATAGCTTTTGGGATTTAAATACGAGCTTTAAATACTGGTATCAATTTGAAGATTTATTCTAATTCATGTACTACTGAAAAATATATTGACGCAATTCTTTGTGTGAAACATTCTGCACGAATATTACCATGTTGTTTTATTAATATAAAGTATTTTTAAATAACTATCCATCACCTTATAAATAATATCGAAAACATAGGTATAATATTATTAACTAATGCACTATAGTATTCGAAATTATTTGAATGCCACATTTTCACCTTCTTTGATTTTAGAATAATTCTCATTGTTGATATATCATCACTTTTAGTCTTGGAACACCATACTTCGGTACGAATAATTTAAAAGTTAGACCTCTATAAAGGT
Source organism: Flexamia atlantica (assembly GCA_035578135.1). Taxonomy (NCBI): domain Eukaryota; kingdom Metazoa; phylum Arthropoda; class Insecta; order Hemiptera; family Cicadellidae; genus Flexamia; species Flexamia atlantica. The sequence continues at coordinate 40,582,047 of JAQJVK010000004.1, forward strand.
GGTTTTTAACGTGTTTTTACTGTAATATAATTGCTAATAGTTTTTCCTATAACTCTGTATATTAATAGTGTCAATTTTCATACTGAAACTTACAGTAAAACAGCTGGTTTCCGAGGGGTAAGCGAGAAAGTACGTTTGCACTTACCAGCTGATTACTTTTCACTTCCTGTTTGAGTTGTCTGAACTAGAACCGTTTATAACCAGAAACTGGCGCATTCTCCAACAATGGACGTGAGAAATTGTGATTTTATTCATCACATGGGATTCCAAAACTGCCGTTCAAGAAGTTCTTTTATGTAATTCGCGTTCAAAGCGTTTTTTTCAAGATTATGATAGTGTAACTATTAAAAGTATTAGGACAAGTTGAAAAAGTTTGCTTTTTTAAGAACTTTTTTATTCCTGAACTTAGAGGCGACTCCCAACATTTTGAAAGAGCTTTAAAGTTTTTGACGTATGATAACTCTACTAAAGCTCTACTGCTTAGTTCCCATCCACTTCAAAACTTTTTTTCTGAATTATTCAGTATAGGTGGTCTATTTTAAAATGGAAATATTTTATCATTATTTAAAAATAGTATATTTCACCATATTAGGTTTTATTCGTAACTCTAAACATAGAAAACAATAATTGTCTTTATTCTGGTTTAGATTTGCGCAAGCTTATTTTCAGCTGTAAAAAGGGGAGCGTTAAATATGCTTACAAAAAATTAGGGTTTAATTACTATATATATTACAAATACACCTTATTACTACGGTCTTCCTAAAAATCGTAAGATTATTTTCTATGTGCAGTTACATGAACAAAAAATAACATTAATAACAATAACAAAAATAGAGAACTGCAATTTGTGGTCATTGTTTTCAAGAGAAAAATATTATAATAATAGTAACTTGATAAACATAATAAAGCTGTTCCCTGATTTTGAAAAATTAATGTCATCTGATTAGCCTGATATCTTGTAATACTAAATCCGAGTCGTTGAAAAAGCTTGTTATCAAGTGTTGTAGAACAGAAGAATTATTAAGGTGGAAGAGGCCGACGAGTAAATTTAGCATTTCGCCGTATTCAAAAGATTCAGTTCCATCAACAAAGTTAGTCCTCGAATTATGAACGTCATTGCAAGTGAAGCTACAACAGTAATCTGGATGAACAAATACGTTGATATATTTTAAGGTTATAAAACCTCACCATTTGCTTGTAGTTTTGAAATTAAATATTACTTGTTATGTGTTTTAATATAAGGGATTCTTTTTTGTTTTGATTCATTCATTAACAGTCACGATTGGTGGAGGCCCAACGCATAAACTAAAGCTATAATTAATTATCATTTCTAAACATTTACATAATGTGTTAACGGATGTTTGTTTGAGATCTGTAGCCGCAATGAGATCTGTCATCAGCGTTGAAGGGCCGTCCACGGACATTACATAAAAGCGAATGCTTCAGAGTTATGTCACATGATTTCTACTCACGTAACATTATTTTGAACGAGTTTTACCTCTATCCCAGAGTTAAAAGTACAAAAAAATCAAATATGAATGTCCAACTCAGGATTGTGTACTATATGAAGTTGTGTAGTAATGTCGTGTGAAAAAATCGTCTTGTATAGTAGAAAATCTCAGGTTTTTGTTATCATTGTTAGGAAAATATGCTATAGAACAAAATAACTATAATTTTAAAATAAAAAGGGAAGATCAAACATTTAACATGAAGCTTCAAATAAATAAGAGTTTTATAAAGACATAAACTTGCTAAATAAAATCATAAGAATATTAATTAAATTTGTAAAACTGTTATTGATATACAGATGGACTCAACTGGTATACTGATATACCTATTAATTATGTAGTAATGTTAATTTCAGTAAAGGACCTATTTCATTTAATATACAACTTTCAATTGCATAGCTTATCTTTATACGTACCCTGTAAGCAACCAATATAATTTTGCAATTAATTGTAAGATGCATAGGAATTAATTTTAATTTGAAACAAGCATATCAAATTATGTTTCTGACTGATTGACAAGTAATTCTTTGAATAAACTTTGAAAAAGCTATTTAAACATACACAAGTTGTTTTTTTTTCAAACGCAACCCAAAACTTCATTTTATCAGTGAACGATTATTCCCCCAAGATCCCCAGATTTGACCCCACTATATTATTTTATTTTAGGACAAATAAAAGGTAACGCCTACGGAAACAAATCACAGGATATTCAGCATCTCAAAACAAATATATCAAATTTAATACAAGAAATTATGTAAGGTACTTTGCAAAACATGTTCAGGAATTTGATGGAAAGAACAAAACTTTGTATGAATATCAATGGACAAAAACCTATAAATAAAAAAAATTCTTTGTGTTTTTACATTGTTTAAACACAAAATGTGAGCTAAATGTGATCAAACTTAAATAATAGCTTGTATAAAATGCAAAGATAACCAAAACAATACCCAATTCATCTTTATATGTGAAAATTCAATCTTAAAAATGCGTTGTGTAAAAAAACACCTATACATGTAAGTGAAAAGTCATGTAAGCTAAAGTTCAGTTACTAAATATTAGGTTCCATCACCTTATCGCATGCATCAGCAGATGTCACTGTCTATGAATGTTCGATGACTAAGTTCTTTGACATAAACATTTGTAGCATTTTCCATCAATTAAAAATTATATCACAATAATCACTTCGAAATGAGTAATTATATTTTGAATAACACAACTATGCGACAAGCTAATAACATCAAACTTTAGAAACTAATCGGCAACATCCAAGACGCTTATCTTAAAATGTTTCAACATATCCGGCGTGGATCTAGCAAGAAAACTAAGAATAGCCATTACCATTACAGTTAACAGTGAAATAGTAACAAAATATCTTTAGCGAAAACAGAACAAAAGTATGACTTTTGTTAAGTGCAAAGTCATAAACATAAAACCTACCCCACTCCCATACAAAATGATAATTTTCTTTTGTTACAAAAACAACGTTGCAGTAAACTATGCATCACCATTATCTGGCAAGGAAGGGTCACAGCTTGCATGTCAGTAACTGAGATAATGTCACTGTTTATTTTTGCTAAAGCTACTGTAAATTTATAGTTATACAGTATTACTTAAACAAATAACAACGAGTAAATCTTAAGTCTAGGCCAACACGCTAAAAACAATTACAAATAAAAATTTTCAATGTTGACATTAATGAAAACTTTAGTTTAAAACCCAATCCAGGCTTCCTCTATATTAGATATTTAAGGAGTTAATGTTTTAAGCTTGTTGTTTTGTGCGATTGAATCTCGCGCGATTCCGTTAGTAGTTTATAAACCACATGTCGTGTGCGAGCGTAACTACTCTTATGTACTTCTAGCCTGAAGTTTCGAGTCAAGACATGCATATTTAAAACTGATTTAATGTTTGTTGTAAAATTTACTCAATAAGACTGATTAGTTGTACGTTTTCTTAAGGAAACCCCTTTTGTGTGCCTTTAAATTTGAGATTTATACAATGGTTATCTCAACATAGTTGATGCTGGATAGAATGCTTCACCATTGTGACATTTTTTATCTTGCCTGAATTTAAGTGTGGACGTTTTAAAGCTACACAGTACAAAACACATAATGTATGTATAGTGGAGCGTTATACTTGAAAACATATATATTTTGGACCTAAATTAAAACAATTGTAATTAGCTCTTCCTGTACATAATTATGATTATTTATAAAAAAATTGTCATCCGTTTAATATAGTAACATAAATTTTATTATTTATATTAATATTTTTTGGATTTTTCCACTTAAACTATTTAAGTTAAAAGTGAAAAACTAAATCAGAAACTAAGTAACACTTGATGAGCATGTAAAAAAGTGAAATATTTTGAATGTTCGTGAGTTAAAACAGTAATGGCTCTTTGATAACGTCACGGTAAAAAGTAATCAACTGCATAAATTAAACTGATCGAGCTTGTAATTAGGTTTATTGTCGTCAAGTAAATATTTGATGGGTTACGATTAAATCACGATTGTAGCTGTTACCCTATCTTTTATGAGTTCCACATGATATATTTTTTACGTAATTGTGATTTGAACAGTATTTGATGACTATTTTACTGTCCTAACTTTAAAACATTTTTAAGTGAAAAGTTCATGTTTTTTTGGATCCATAATGGATCACTGCCAGTTTTTGTAATATTGGAACGGATTGAAATACACATTGTTGAACGAGATAAAATTGAACAAGTTTTGATATCGTCATTGTTGCTCTTTAACACAAACCGTTCAAGTATTTACAAAACATTTTATCGATGTTAAGTACCAACTTATCTCGAAAAATAAATCCTCAAGCAAGACAATTATGATCACACCCCTTACAATTGTCCTCGACCGTAAGTGGTTGAAAAGAAGTGAGTAAAATTGATAATCTAGTTTTATTGGCACTATTTTTCAGGAAAACTATCCGTAGTGAGATGCAAGTTGGAGTTTAAAGCCTTTGCGACGCGACGTAAACAAAAAAAACGGAATGAACATTATGATAAGTAATAGAGGTAAACAAAAAGGCTAAGATGTTTGTATGTTGTTAATTGACGGTCAACTATCCGATGAGATGTTTTTATTTTCGTTTAAAGAGCAAGAATTTAAACGTATAATTGTGGGTTTGATTTTTGAAGGTATCTAGATACTGTTTCAGAGGCAAAGTTGTTTGAGGAATCAGAGCTCACTTATCGACATGCCCTGAGACATTGTTTGAACCCTCTTTAAAAGTTTTCCTAGTTTTGCTGAAAAAAACATTCGTGCCTTAAATGAGAAGTTGAAAGTTCTTCCGGTAATTAGAATTTTTTGAAATTTTTAATCTCATCAGAGATGGGATCTCAAAAAATAAATATGGTAATTAAAAATGGATTATGGGATGCAGCTCAGCATGAAAGATCAGTTGAAAATTATGCAATTCAAAAATTGTCCACCTTTTTATTTGAAGCAATTCAGCTCATTTAAAAAGACGGATCAAGTCCCTCATTTTTGGGCGGTGGCGCCCAAAAATGTTAAATCCGTCCAAATCTTGTGAAGATGGCTCAACATTGACTGCTGATCGTTACTTATTTTGAGATTGGGGGCTTATTTTTACAGTTCCCAATGTTAAATTGATTTCAAAATAAAATTCCAAAAGCCCTAATAACATAAGAATGGGTCAATATTGAAAAACAGATTGTAGGATTAAAACCAGAGTAAAAATCTAGTTTTAAACGATAAGTCAGACCCACCTTTACATTTGAAGAAAAATATTTTATTTTCAAAATGAAGGATCCAAGATGAAGGCCGAAAATGGCCACCTCCTCAATATGAAGTACTTACTAACCAACAATGTTTGAGGGTAGTCTGGGATTGATATTTCAAATAATAGGGGAAATTTAAGAGAAGTCATCTAAAACTCATCCTAAATGTGATAACATTAATTTGTAGATATTTAGTACCTGTCAAATTTGGGTTTTAATTTCGTTATTCGTACTTAAAAAATACTTAGTAAAGTAAACATGCTGATTAATATTAAAGTATATTAAATAATATCTTAATATTAGTAAATAACATCAGTTTTGGTAACCTTATAGCGAAATTCTCAATTGGTAATCTTAAATAAGTTCCAATGACCTGTTAAACATGATTAATGAACATGAAGATTCCAGTAAACAGTTTTAGTTTAAAAATAAAAAAAATTACTTTTCCAAATAAAACTATCAGGGAAACTAGCTTAAGAATGCGAAACTTCTTGAAGTGAAAAACTTAAAATTTCACTCTTCTACGATGAAGCCAATATTTTCACTCCGTAGTGAGAAAAGTTTTCCTAAACATTTAAAAATACGTCGTCATAGCTGCACGCTGGAATTAGTTCAAGACAATTTAATAGGAATCGATAAAGTAATATAACTGGTTGATTGAATTTATTCAATAAAAAATTTCAACTTTACGTTATCGCTAATTTTACATTTAATTGTTTTAATTAAAGAATAATACTGTTCAATGAGAAGTATTTTATTCATAAAATTGTTTTCTAGTAAAGTTGGTTGTTTGCTTGTATGTCAGAAATTCTTTTTTTAAGAGTTTTAATACAAAAGTTTTTTAAGAATTTAAAGCCTGTAAGTATAGCAAGAATGTGCATTAATGAAATTTATTAGACACAAATATACGGTAATAAGATTTACAAACAACTATATATTTCTGGAAGTGATAAACTCCTTTAATAAGTGATATATTTCTTTAACTCTGAAACTCCTTTTAATACATTTTTTTTGCAACACCAGTTTTCCTCACATTTCAAAATGTGAAATTTAAACGTATTTCAAAGCTAACCGGTAGGGCTACGGTTAGTCATTCCTTAAACGTAAAAACAAATTGAAAATTACTATAGGTACACAAAGTAAGTTGCTATTTTTTTATATAAACCCTGAAGACAAATAGGACGGTATTATTGTGTGACAAGATCATATGAATAATCAATTGGATGTGCGCATCCTCCCATGGGACAGATGTCAGTATGAAGGGACGGTGCTGACTGTACTCAACGCGAACGTTATGCTTCCAACATTGCATCGTGCATAAGGGATTACATAGTTTATTTTTACAACACCAACCCAGAATTTTATTAAAGAGGCGTGGAAAATATTTTAACATTTTATATTTATATGCATGCATAAATGTTGTCACTTCAAGGAATGATGAGCATGGACAACAAAATAATTTATATTTTTTACTCAGATGATTACAAGACTGTGTTTACCAAAACAAGGGTTAAGTGCAAGATAAACCTTACGAGCTACAATAGTTCCAATAGTTTTCCAATATTGTTCCTTATTAATTTACTATTTCTGAGTATTTTTTATATGGCAGTTTGACAACATCCAGTTATACTAGTGTTATTAAATTACATTCCCAGTTTTCCGTCCTATATAAATTGGATTTTACTAACCAGGAGGATTAATAAGATAGTAAAATGACTGATATAGAAAATTAATTAACAATGTATCTTTAAAACAGCTCTCTAAGCAAAAATGCTTGACGGTCGCAATTGCTAGTACAGTATAGAAGATTTCTAATTCCACTTGATTAGGTCAATAGTTATTTTCACAGATATAAAAAAGTTTAACCTGTTATACGTCTTTAAAAAACGTTTCAAATAGAATGGATAACTGTACATTAACATCACCAAAATATATTGGTACACACGTCAGAATGTCTACACTTCAGAAAATTCAAAGAAATACGCAAGTTATTTTACATTTTTCATCCGCTAGTAGCTAATCATTAATTCTTAATACTTAAGGAACTCATTAACACACTTCATAATACTTAGCAAATGCAACATGCCAAAGATCTAACAAGAACAAATGCAGTAGTCCCGGAGCGCTACCCAAGCACTCTATGGGGCCTCCTCAACCCTTCGCTTGAATATATCATAGACCCAACGGGCCCTACACATCATCGCCACATTGTTGTCGCTTGTCCTTCGAGAATAAACAATGCAACAGTTCCTATATTTAACTAAGGACTTTGTTAATGAATAAATTCAGTTTAACAAAGTACTACAGATTATATAAAAGTAAAATATTCTATGATATTTTAAAATTTAAAATTCTACAATTTATAGTATTGTAATAGTGAAAACAAACAATATTTTTATAATTTTAGAGTAATTTTCCTGTTAGGATTTTGATGTCTCTTAGGAATCAAAAAAATAATCAAGTGGATGAAAATCCACCAAGTGGTGATGGTTAAGTGTGTGACGAAAATCGTTAAGGAGATTTTATGAAATTATTCGTTTTATTTGCTAGGAAAGACAGGAGAATTAGAATCTATTACTTGCTTTAGTGATTGATATTTTTAAATTAGTAAGATTTTCAGTCAATCCGGATTTTTGTGTGACAAGGAAATTTTCTTTATCACATCTTCTTACGAGGGGAAACAGTGTGAATAGGACGTGTTAAATAACGTGGCCCGAGCCGTCTGCAACCCCAGTGCTCAAATTAACAATAGTCTTATGTGCGGTCTAGGCCACGTCATTCGATTCGACCTGTTTAATACTTAGTCTAAAAATTTCTCTTTCTTGGCGATGGATGCATTCATTATAACAGGCAGAATTTTAATTTGTACAGAAGTTGATACTTTCAAGGTGATTAATAATCTGGATTATTTTATTTATTTATCTGTTCAAGCAGTTAAATAACATTTGGTTATTAGCTAATCCGAAATACTTGGAAAATATTAGAATTGCATGCTTATTATTACAGACTAAACTGTTTACATAATTGATAGTTTGGTTTTTTAATGGTTGTCATATTAAAAAAAATAAATAAAATGACATATTTATGATTTTTCAATGGATGTAAAAAGGTTTTATCAGTAACATTCAACCCTGAGTGAGTTTGAAATTCTCCAAGCCTGCGGGTGGGATGGGTTGGTGTAATACTCTGGACCAATTATTCGTACTATTTGCGGCATTATTAACGTATGTTATGTCAGTTTTTTTATCAGTTGTTGGTTGAATTTATTTTAACAAGGCTATAATCTTGAAGCCCATCGAATCGTTTGTTTTATAAATTATTCGACTTAAAGTATTGAAGTTGTACTTTGAAAACTATTTTTAATACTGATTTTCTAAACAATCAATAAAATGAGTTACTAAGTGTTATTAATATTATGCGAATACATAAACAATAGAAAAAATACTAGAAACAGCTTAATATATTTGTAAGGAAATTAGTTTAACGATTCATTCCTTTGCTCAAAGATTTACACCAAGAAAACTATTTCTCGCAACGATTATTTGACTCTCATTGGGGGACAGAAAAAAACCGAAATTTGAAATGATCCATTACAAAATAGAAGATAATTTTGTGATGGATCATTGTATCCTGATGCTCAAAGACTGAGAAAAAACGCCAAAAATGCCCTCAGTATTGGTAAATAGGTAAATACAGGGTTGTAAAGTGGAGTTGGTAAGTTGAAACCTGGGAATTTGATTTTGCACTTAAAAAAATATTTTTATTTGCGATAGTTAACTTTTCAAGTCCAAAGAGGTACGGACAACTCCACGTCCTAACCGGATAGGACCTCCTAGTTAGGTCTTTTGGTCCTAACTAGTTACGGATTATTCTTAAAAGTAACATTAGGTTGATAAAAGGTTTTTTAATTTAGAATTCAATACCAAAATCTGAATTTTAAAAATACAGTAGTTGAAAGAATTGGTGGCAATTTTGAAATTATTTTAACCAGCCGCCATTTTGTAACATAGAGTTACAAAATGGCGCCTGTATATCTAAAGCACAACTGAGTAATCAGCATTTTCCTTTCGACCAAGACGATGCAAACAGAGTTCCAAGGTACTGTATTAGAACATTTTTGTTATTCCTAATACTGTACCTGTAAATATTTTAAGTGCAAAAAAAACTAAGAAATTAGAAAGAAACATTCAGCCAATCTTATATTAAGATAAACTCAATTTAATTTGAAAACTTATTTTGTAATCTCAAAAAGCTTAAAAAAAAACAGCAAAGCTATTTGCAAGAACAAAGAAAAGAAAGTTTTATTTGCTTGTCAAGTCTTAATGGAGTCAAATGAAATCCCTGTCTGGATAATGAATTACTTCTTCACCGTACTGCATTCAAGTCTTTTGTTTTAAAATACCTTTTGTTGCACAGACTACAAAGCTAATAAGTTCTAAGACGCGAAATTTAATTAAAAACATTTTAAAGTTTAACTGCATGATAATTTTTTCAAAAACCTTGTTTCACTTTTTTCTATGAAAACTTTAGTAAAATCCTATAAAATAATCTTGCTAAGGAACACATAATGCTTGTTTTATCTATAGAATGTATGTTAATTCATTACAAAATTAAAAATATACTTTGGTTATGAAGTTACATAAAATATATTTTTAAGTGCTGTTCTATATTATTCCTTAAAAGTAGACGTTTAATTAAAGTAAAACAATGACAGTAATAAAATATAAATATTATAGCATAGATTTTTATTTTTTAACTAGACGATGTTTGATTTTATGAAGTACAAACATCTATTTGCATTTTATTTGCATTTATTTAAAGATTTTTATGGGCAATAGATGCCAAGCAGGGACCATAATAATAAAGATAATGGCTGTAAAGTCTTTTGAAGTTTTATGAGCAGATTTATGTTTTCTAGGACAGTTTATGAGAATGCTAAAATATTGATGAAACTTAAGCTTTTAACAAGAACAACATTTATTCCCTTACGAGATGTTTTTTCTATTCATTCGTTTAAATCTTACACACACTGTAGCTTTGATAAGGGTTAGTGTTTAGTACACATCTTAAAAGTTGACAACCATTTAATTAAACGTTTTATTTCACGTTGTTTTATTTATAACAATATCATATCAAATATAGAAGATATAATTATCCTGAAGACACAAAAAATCTTACGAGTAAATGAGCACATATAAATTGACTGTAATATAATATAGGTAAAAAGAAAGTTTATTACATAACTAAAATATCGTGTCTGAGGCCTCGCGCACAACGAGATATCTTTCGGAATTGAGATTGAATTAAAAACAAAACATTTCAACGGATATTTAATTACATTTATTCCATCAACTAAACTTTATAAAGCGAAACAGTGTTACAAACAGCTTCCGCTAAGTAATGAGAAAGGCATGTGAACAGCGACCTGCCACAACAAAAACTAACAACTCCTCTTAAGTACTGCGACCTTTCTGCCGGCCTTGGGTTTCATTTTAGTAAACAGTGAACATTTGAAGTTCTTTTTATAATAAAGGGCATTAAAAAAGTACAAACGAAAATTTAGTTTTAGCTTCTCAACTATTCGGCTCAAGGTTTGTTTTGGTGGTTTTCAATGTCATTCTACTCTATCCCTCATTAATAAAACTAGGATTTCACTTGAAACGAATGCTTACCTTGTTCACTTTTTGCTGATAAACAAGGAGACCAATTGGTGTTTATACCAACAACTCTAGTTGGTAAAGAAAACTTATTAAGTCGTCCTGACAACCTTTTAACTCACCACCTTAAACCCTCAAAATTAATTACTTAGCTAATAGCAACCAAGCACATAAAAACGGAGTCAAATATGCCGTTAACACCATCCATCTCATATTCAATTAAGCAAATAAAATCATCTAAAATAGTGTTTTTCTTTCCAGAGAGTGTTTTAAGTCAACGGATGCGATGCATTGGGAGGGAACTAACCAGTTTTACTCGGAAAATTGTTACCCCGTTTCAACCTGGTTACCTCCGGCACCTTATGTGATCCTGTGAAATCGAATCCTCATTGTTATTTCGCTGGTGGGTTTCAACGCCCCTGTAAGTACGTGTATTCTTGAAAATCTTTGAAGCAAAACAAACGTTTTTTCACAGTTATTTGTGTTTATTTTAAATCAATGTTAAACATCTAACAAACTAATTATCCAGTCCTAATTTTCATTTGTAATTCCTAATTGTCCTTGTTAATCCACTTGAGCAAAATAAGCAACAATATACATTCCCTAGCCAACAATATACGATTGTGTACACGTAATTCAATAGCTAGGAGATGAATCTATTGTGTTAAAGCCAAAAAAGAACTTTTAACAATTTTACAACGTTTAGGGTTGACGATGATGTCCGCAAAACAAACAAGGGTTTAATGACTCACTCTAAATTCCATTTCCAGCCTCGATCCTCGGCTTTCGAATGGCCCCGTTAACTTTTTTAATTATAAATATCCAGTTGTTATCACAATTATTTTTGTCCTCGTTTTCAAAACTTTCCACCCAAGTTAAAGGTAAATTTAATTGTATTGGGCCTTCACAGGATGATTTCCATGAAATTATAAATAAGCATTCCTAATCACAAATGTACAGTTAACGTGTGATATAAACAGTTGACGTGACATAAACTATCACAGTTTACGTTGTAAAATATATCTTTGCATCATTATGTAGCTCACATTTTATTTCGCTTTCAGGCATTGGCTTTATGCCATATATTTCTTTCCAAAATCTTCTTTTAAGAACATTGGCAGTAACTACGTTTGTCAAATAAGGTACGGGTCAAGTGCGGGGTGACAAAAGATTCGTAAAACGTCGTCTTTGAACATTTCGTAGGTAAGTCATAATTACAGTAAAGTATAATAAAACCAAACTGATATTACCTTATTTTGTTTGGTCTTTACCTCAAAACCTGATGAATCCTTGATTTCAAGATGACACAAGCATATTGTAAAAAAAAGTATTTACAAGTTTTATTATTCATTTCACTGTATCCTTTAAAAGATAAATAAATTATCGTTATGCAGAAAGGCCACAATGATTTGCTACAAACTTGTTACTGATTAAGTGATTATCTTGATCATAATCTCAAGTAATGCATCTAATCTATTGATGTCCGTAATCTATCGTGATTCACTTAAGTTGCAGTGAGCCCCGACACGCCAGTCTTGTATGTCCCCCTGGCCGGTCTCGGCACGACACGGTCTAGTTAATGCACTTGGATAAATACATTTATGTATTAAGAGCGTAAACTAGGTCTTTCTAGCTTGAGCTGAACAGTTACCTGAACAGGTTTTTTTTTGCGAAATCGAGAAAGACGCTTTACACGCGAAATACATTCACATTTTTTCACCACACTACGACAAAATCACCTGTTTTACAAACGTCAAACGCGGACCGAAACACAATGTTTGCCGCCACAGGACCGAAAACGTTTGGTGCCCTAGGGCCGAAAGTCAACTAATCGTTTATTTTCTTGAAACAATAACGTGAGAACATCATATAATTATATGGCATTCAATAGGTTCCAAAGACAAGACAGTTGCGATAATATGATTTTCATAGCTGTGTTTGTTTGAATCATGATAAAGAAGATTTATCGTCGCTCATAAACTTAAAGTTTTGTTTTCAAGTGAGTCAAATAATAATCAGTTTTTAAATTATTTAGGGTATATTTCATTGTGTAGTGTGGTGAAAAATAGCGTTCGCACCTCGGCCGAAAGGGTTTTGCAGCTCTCGATCGTTTCAAATTCTTGACTTCGTCTCAAATTTGAAACACGATCTCGAGCCTGCAAAACCTCATTTTCGGCCCTTGTTGCGAAATATGCTATTTTCTACAACTGCAGTTTTAATTTCCCAGACGATAAATACAATCACAGTTACTCACGTTCATTGTAGCTGAATGCGCCATCATGATTTTGAAGTTATAAACAATGAATAAAAACATTGATAACCTCATTCACTAATATCAGGTGGAGTAAGTCCGAATTCGTCAACAGCCATTACATCCATTGCGGCTAAATGTGCCAATTTGAGGTTATAAACAAGTAGAGCATAGTCGATAGCGAAAGGGAGCGCTGTAGCGCGCCGAGTAACAATGCAACTAGCTGGCGAGCGTTAAAGTAATCACGTGGCAAGCGTTAAAGCTTTAACGCTCCCTCCAAAGACTTTCAAAGACTTATCGCTCGCTCCTTAGTACAAAGCTGCTTTACGATTGGTTTTCGGTGCATAAACTTACACTTTACTTGCAGTTGTAGGAAAATAAATATTAAGAGAAGGTTTCGATCAATTAATAGTGGCTCTAATCGCACTGTTCTATGAATTTAATGTGTATCCTACAACGAATATTTGGTGCCAGTTCCAAAGCATAGTAATTTCAAATGGCTTGAGTACTTGACAAATTCAAACAACACACCAATCTCAGCCTAGAACAACGGTCTGATTGGCTGTTACATATACCACAGTACATATGTATGTACAACAGCTTAGGACATAGCACTGATGTGACTGCTTGCCGTCTTTGGAATGACCTAACCGACTTCCTGTGATCTAGTAAAGTCGTTGTCGATTACTGCTGACGACGAAGAAATATTCTTTGAGCGGATGTACTTGGCTGATGTCGACTAGGCGGTTAGTCTTGGGCTGGGGTCCTAGCAGATGAATGTTTGGATTAAACCTTTTTTTGCCTTGTTGTACACAGATACCGTTGCGTTATGTAAGCTAAGTTTAGACAAAGTAAACTTATATGTCTACATAAAGGAACTTTGATGTCTACCCCTTAAAATGATAATTAGAACTGAGTGGTTGGTCGAAAATAAATCCTGAGTTGTAATGAAATCATGTTTTAAATAAATTTACTTAATAAATACACAGGGAATGAATGAATACTGTTAAGCTCTTCAAGATGTATCACCTTCATCCTATCACTTGAATTAATAAAGGTGGTAGTTTAAAGAATTTATAATATCAGAGGGATATTCTGAACCTTCCGTTGAAATTTTAATCCTCCTTACTTCAAAGGAGTTAAATAACCTGAAGGTCTTAGAGGATTCCTTTCAGCTATTAAAAAAATAAGAACAAGAGCTTTTTCCCTTGCCTAAAGAAGGAGGAAAATTACTCAAACCGATTTTGGTATAGTATAAAAGTCAAATTATCTATGTTGGAAACCAATTTCCCATATAAAATTTAAACTAACAATTCAAATACAGATATTTGAATTCAGGCTTCTCTGGGTTTTACGAATGAAGTTTCAAAAAAACGGAGGGTATTTATCCAGAAACACACCTAAAACAGGATCAAATCAAATCAAATCAAATCACCTTTATTTCCTTTGGGTAGAAATGTACAGTAGGACATGTCAATTAATTCAGTGAAATACACTTTTGTCATTACAAAATATGCCAATTATTAGTATTACTTTTTTATGCAAATTGATATCAGTCCATTTATTAAGTACATTTAAACAGCGTTAACTCATGAGAACAGAAATTAACAAAATGTGGTTGGTAATACTGGCGTGACTCATTAATAACTCACATAAAATAAAAAGAAAAAACAACAACTGATAAACTACGAAGAAAAAATTACAGATAATAGCCTAAATAGGCCCTGTCACAGAATGATATAATTGTAATGGAGACATAAGCTATTCAGAGATCAGGTTATTCTCATCCTAATTTTCTGGTACTTTTAATTAACTTGGACAGTTAAACATGCGCTACTATTACAAGTTTATCTACAGCTAACGTTACAACTGTGTACTTAACAACTTGTCATAGTGACAACAGTTAGTCGTGAAACTATGGAAATAACACCTCCCATAATTGCCACGATTTACAATATGTGTTTACATCAGTTAATTTTGATGTACAGAAAAAGTTTTAACGAATTGGTTAACTATCACTACGGTGTGACTTCCAGCTGTAATTTGGAGGCTTCCAATGGTAACTGTTATTGATAGTATTGAAAACGTTGCTACAGGAGATTAGATAAATATTGATTTTCAGTTATACTTGAAGAACTAACTTGAATGTATACTTGGTGAAAATAAGTATATATTACTTTTCCTGCATCAAGATTTTAGAAAATCCTTTCATTTCGGAGCCGTTAGATTCGGGCAGTTTCCTATCGATCCGCGGCCGCGTTACAAACTGCTTCCCAGATGGTTTTGAGCGGACTCATTTGTTTCCGTTCATACTGTTTAAACACATACCGACTGAATATATATAGTAGTAAACTACTCTTTGATTTAAAATTTCAAAGATTTTATTAATTTTCGTTTTGCTTGTGTATACATATTTTAGAACAAACGGACTAATATTAATTGCTACATATTTATTAATTAGTAATTTAATTTTACCAGTATACATTTACTTTTTAACCTAACAACATATATTTGATTACTATCCAACAGTACGTTGGATCAATGAAACTTGCAAAAGTACTCTCACAAACATGTGTTGGTAAACGTCTTCTAAGTCCCAAACAAATGTGAAGAGGTTTTGTTGCGAAGACATGAATATTCATATAAAGCCTGTCTAAACTAAGTGGGGAGTTCTGTAGCTGCCATGCACATTTTGTACCTCAGGGTGTTCTTGTTTCACACTTGTACAACATATTAAAAACCAGCAATTAATAAAAATGTGATTATAAAAATAATAAATTCTAAATTAGCAGGTCAGGAAGTGAGATTTATTGCCTGCAGTTATTAGGGACGGCAAAATAATATCGGCTCTGTTGATATTTTGTTTGCAATATATCGCAAAGAGCATATATGAATATATTTTTTCCAGTGTATAGTTTATATTGATATATATACATACCCCATAAATATTGCAAACAAGTTTATTTATACAAAAAATTACCATCCTTGGGGTTGTTATAATAACATCAAAATACAGTAAATATTGATACTTTGAATCCAATATATCACAAAAACATATCGATGATTTGGTTCCAATATGTCAAAAAACGATATGTCAATATTTTAGAAATACTTGCCATCCTCATTTGTTTAATAGTTTAAAGAATAGTCTAGGTAGTCTAAGATTGAGATTAGTCTAAAATTCAAGATAAGCCTACTTAAATAATATTATTATTTGATTTTTGGCTACTCATAATTAATAATCATATTCATCATTAATAAATAATATTAATGATCTAGATTATAAAAAAAATATTTGATATGTATTTGTTCCATACATACTGATGAAAGGTAAAAGATGAATGCAACGTTGGTTCGCAATAAATATTCAAATCACAAGGCCGGAACCTGTGCGGATTTTCACGTGGGAATCAGCGGTGTTCGTCCGCATTCTGGGAAATAAACTTTTTGTACAATTTGAACTTTTTACTTGCAGGCTTTGGAAAAATGTGAGGCGAGAGTAAGTAATATATGCTCGTGGACGTTATATAAGTATTTTGACACTTTATTTTTGGTAAAACATATTCTGCGCGTCCATTTTTTTCGCCAAGCCTTAGTTTTACTTGCTACTGCATATCTTAAATTTAAAGCATTGACTGTTTTACAGACAACGGTTTAAGTCCCGAGGTGGGAAACGTATGGAGGGAATTATTTCAAGTAACTTGGGCTTAATACGTGCCAATAGCCTCTGCTCTATTTCTGACTCATAGAGGCGTTATACAGGGTGTTTTTTACGCAACCCATTTGTAAAATCGAATAATGCACATATAAAGCTGAAATAAGTATTTTTTTTGGTAATCTTTCCATTTTATTCAACCTATTGTTTAAGATTGACCACATTTAGCTTATGTGTTCAAACAATCCACTCTTGGCTTTTATATAAAGTTGTGCTCTCTTCATCAAATTCCTGAACACGTTTTGCAAAGTACCTCATTAAATTTCTTGTATAGAATTTGTATGGTTGTTTTGAGGTGCTGAATATCCTGTGAATTGTTTCCCCAATGAAAATCTTTAATGGGGTCAAATCCGGGGATCTCGGGGGAATAATCCTTCATTGATGAAGTAAAGTTCTGGTTGACGTTTAAAAAAAACACCCTGTATTTATATAACATATCTTAACAAAACAACAGGCAAATAAAACACAAATTACCATTTTTTACGTATTATATTTTCAATTTGAAAGTATATTTGGGGGCTCATTTAATGCAGTTATAAATTAATGACAATCAATTACTGTCGTATTAATCGAATAATATAATAGCTTCTTCCCTATATAAGGGAAATTCGCTAAAATTTTAATAAAAACTGATTAAACGGTATTTGTTAACAGCACAAAAACCAAAGACTCAGGAAGAATTCGAACCAAAACAAATTACTTGTGATTACAAATGAACGATCAATATCACGAAGATGCACTGTATTACCGCTCCCTGAGGATCGTCCCAGTTTCGCATAGCGTGAGCGGCGGTGTCGCGCGTGCTGCGTCGGTCTGTCCGCAGGCACGCGACTCTAACGTTTGTTGACCATCCGTGGATCAATAGTGGGCCAGGAGGACAACTGATAGTGCGGGTCAACTGTCTCAGACACCGGGCGAGTAAGGAATACAGAGGTGTAAAATGTTTGTAAAGCGTAAACAGTCTTGCCTGATATATTGTTGACAAAAAAATATAATGTTTAGAAAGCGAATGTTTTTGATTTACGTGATGGTCCTATTAATATTAAACCATAGTTTCTTTTGTTGAATGAATGAACGTTACTCGTGTTTCATTTGAATTTCATAATGTTGATAAAGATGAATGATAATTTAATTTGAATATTTATAATGAATATTAATAATGTTCTTGATGTTGATAATGATGGTATCTGTGCTGTGATTTAATCAAACAACGAACACGGGTGTATGTGGCTTTCGCGAATTTCCCCTGAAGAGAAGAGGTTATTTTTATTATTAAACTTGTTCGACCTGGATCCTGACTGAGGATAGATCTATGGATCGTTATCAGTAAGTTTTTTTACATTAAGGCCTGCTAAAATGTGGCCTACTTTATTAAATTCAAGCAATCTGAAGGATAAAATTATTTTTTGCAAATTATCGTCGTTAAAAATTTTGAAGGATAATTTAAATAGTACTATTTGTAATTTAATGAAAAAGTTGAGTTAAAAAATTTTGTTTCTAACAAAAAAATCTAATCTATAACATTTTTCAAAGACTGCTGACACCTTCCAATATTTGTTTTAGCTGGAAAGAATATACAAGCCACTATTTTAATTTTTAAAAGAATTTAAAAAATCTTAGATTATCCTAAATTGATTATTTAACAATTTATAAATGAACTATGGATGAGTGACTTAAATTTGAATATGTAGCAATTAAGTTTGTTCTGTTCCTTTAAAATTTTGTTAATGTTCATTCATTACTGAATACTTCGTAGGGAATACTTTGAAACTCCCTGAGCTGTTCAATGTCGGTGCAGAAGACTCACGTGTCAGCTTTACTATTAAAAGTTTGATCTGGTCAGGAAGATTTCCCATCACCGAAAAATGAGGAGCGGTAACCTTCTCTCTAAGGGCTAAACTTTAACAACGGCTCCAGATATATTAGTCCAGGCGGTATCTGTTAAAAAAAAACACATGGTTGGGTAAATCGTACAGTCTTCGAGATTTTTGTGTTAATGGCTTCGAAATATCATTAAAAAACAAAATTTCACTATGCGTACAAATATAAACCTGTGCAAAATTTTTTATCGAGGGAAATATTAAAAAATAAACAAAAATATCTACGTTTTTCGTCTGTTTTTTGAGGATATCTCCAAAACTATTCACTTTAGACAAAAATAAATGACACCAAACGTTTTATTATAAAATTCTACATTGAAAAAAAGTTATTTTTAATTTAGTTTTTCCTACAAAAAGTGCATTTTTTATCGAAAAATGTAAAAAAATAGTAAAAAATAATCTAAAAATTTACGTTTTTCGCGATTTTGTTGGGACACGACGACTCAACCAATGAACTTCAAACTTTTCACAGTAAATGTTTGTATTATAAAAAATAATTACACCAAGTTTCATAAAAATCAGCCTAATATCTTCAGCACAATAGTCATCTAATAATCGTACTGCCAAAATATTAAACAATTTTCAAATCCATCTAAACCGCAAAGTACGATCCGCAGGCACATGAAAATTGGACCAAATATAAAGAAAAAGTAGATCTTTCAGATAAATCTTAAAATATTAAAATCGGTTCACCAGGAGAGCCTAGGCAGGTGTTTAAATGTAGTATTATTTTGGCAATTTCTAGCAATTTCATTAATTTGCATTATTTTCTATTAAAGTATATTTTTAAGACTCAAAATCATTTATTTTAGGCCTGAGTGGCCTTAACATCGAGACTGACCTTCATTTGTCAAAGTTCGGCCCCCAAAACCGCAAGGGGCGCCTTTTATTAGCAGTCATCGTGCAACGCGATCGAACCGACATTCGCATGCATGAAGCTCGGCCCCCAATTACATAAATCCCTTATCCCTACCTTCCCTTCGTCAAGCTCAGTCTCCGAACTGAAAATGTTGCTGATAGTGAGCAGTGCACAATCCCTCATGGGCAATTAGCACACATTCTCATTTATCCCTAGCTTGGTTCTCAATCTGCAGAAAGCTGCAATTGTACCCTTATTTTTTATTCCTCAAGCTCGATTCCTTAAATTTACCCCCCCCCCCCTATATTCAAAATGATTTTATATTATAAAGATTTATTTAATTGTGATTCTTTTCTTTTAAATACATACGGAACTTTTCAAATGTTTTTACAAATGTCAATTTAAAATATTTTGCATTTGTTTAATGCAATGACACTATGATAAAACAACGTGTAAAAGATATTCAGGCAATTTATGTAAAATTAATGGTTTTTTAACTGTTTTCCACGTGAAATTGGTTCAAATTTTATAAAATTCTTTCAAGCAATTTAGACTCGGTAGTTCCTTCTTTATCGAAACTTTCTTCTCGAAACGTTTATTCTTAACTACCTTTTTACAATAGAGAAACGTGCTAAACATCTTTTTGTCTCCTTCTTCTGAAGTCTAAAATGTACTGTCTACATACCTTAGATTATAATAGGAAAGAACAATATACTGGACTCTTAGCGTTTTAATTATTTTCTGTAACAAAAATTTAGTTATTTTGTATGTTCATGCACATGGAGGAAGTTTTTTTATAAGGAAGTATTTTTTAGTTAAAGCTAATTTCTATAGCCTTAATGGTTTTACTTAAGCCAACACGAACAGACTCCCACTGGATTTTAAGGATTAGACGTTCAGAGTTCTGTAACATGTAATGTAATTTAAAGAGAGTATTTGAACAAAAATGTTATTTTACTATGGAAAAAAGATTATTTGATTTATTGTGAAAGGGCTACCACTGAGGAAATAGTACATTCTAAGCATGCGTGTCTGTTATTGTGTGTGTCCTGTACGCAAATGCATTATATGTGGGACGGTGATCATCATCTTACGATGGTGAGACAATGCATGTAAGTAAAAAAATTCATGTTTGCTGGTAAGAAATTTAAGAAATCTGAATACTTGCTACAGACTATGTAGGGAGATTTTTTAGTCACTGAAGACTTTTGTTTTCAATAGTGTATATTTTACTAAATAAATAATTATAATTCTTTTAGTTGTCTACGTAGAGCTCAAAATAGCAGTTTTCATTACAAGGAGCGACTTTATCATACAGTGAAAATATGCTTTTAGTCGTTAAAATTCTTCTCTTAAAAGATTTTTGACGTGAGAATGCAATTTACAATGTTTACATTTCTGTTGTTTACAAACAACACTTTTCATCTTACAAAGAGCGTCTTCCGTATACAGACATAAAAAAGTGGACAAGAAGGACCTTCCGGTTATGAGAGAAGGCCACAGGAAACTGAAGTGGACCTTTTCACTTGGTAATTTATCTTCGTATAAAAAAAGTCCAATGATAGGGGCTGAGTATTATTTAATAAGGGCAACATGTTTAATTTGGGGGACCGAGCTTGGCGAAGGGAAGATAGGCACTAGGAATTTATGTAATTGGGGGCCGAGCTTCATGCATGCGAATGTCAGTTCGATCGCGTTGTACGAGCACTGCTAATAAAAGGCGCCCCTTGCGTTTTGGGGGCCGAGCTTTGACAAATGAAGGTCAGACTCGATGTTAAGGCCACTCAGGCCTGAAATAAATGTTTTTGAGGTTAAAAAATATACTTTAATACAAAATTATGCAAATTAATGAAATTGCTAGAAACTGCCAAAAATAATACTATATTTAAACACCTGCCTAGGCTCTCCTAGTGAACCGATTTTAATATTTTAAGATTTATTTGAAAGATCTACTTTTCCTTTATATTTGGTCCAATTTTCATGTATGTGCGGATCGTACTTTGCGGTTTAGATGGATATGAAAATTGTTTAATATTTTGGCAGTACGGTTATTAGATGACTATTGTGCTGAAGATATTAGGCTGATTTTTATGAAACTTGGTGTAATTATTTTTTATAATACAAACATTTACTGTGAAAAGTTTGAAGGTCATTGGTTGAGTCGTCGTGTCCCAACAAAATCGCGAAAAACGTAAATTTTTAGATTATTTTTTACTATTTTTTTTACATTTTTCGATTAAAAATGCACTTTTTGCAGGAAAAACTAAATTGAAAATAACTTTTTTCAATGTAGAATTTTATAACAAAACGTTTGGTGTCATTTATTTTTGTCTAAAGTGAATAGTTTTGGAGATATCCTCAAAAAACAGGCAAAAAACGTGGATATTTTTGTTTAATTTTTAATATTTTCCTCGATAAAAAATTTTGCACAGGTTTATATTTGTACGCATAGTGAAATTTTGTTTTTTAATGATATTCCGAAGCCATTAACACAAAAATCTCGGAGACTGTATGATTTACCCAAGTCAAAACATATACCGCCTGGTCTATATGTATATTTATTCAATCTGTTTCGACGATCAAAGCGTTGGTTAGAACATTGTAGTAATAGATGACCAACAGTTTATTAAATACTCTTCTTCTAACAAAACAATGAATTCATGAACTTAAAGACATTTTGTATTACCCTACCAAATTACATTAAGTTATTAATTATTTGGTTTAACTGCAAGAGAACGCAACTCAAGGTTGACACATTGGTATTGGTGTCTATGTCGACTTTTCCCAAAAACGAATTTTTTTAATTAAAATTGTATTTTTTTCAATTATTGTCAGTAATTTATATAAATTTAAATATAATTTTATTTTTCAAATATAAAAGTGCAAAACTGCAGCAAGATTTTTATTTCATAAGCATTAATGTTTTAGTATGAGATATTTATTGGAATGAGTTCTCTTATTCATTCATTATTTATTTAAAACCTATTATATTTTTACTTTACAAAATAAATTAATAAGATATAACCATGAACTATAAATACTTACGGCGGTAATATCGAGTGAAGCTTTAAGTGTCAAACAACCGTCAGTCGCATTAGAAGATTGGCTCTTGACTGAACGTAACAGGCTGAACTGAATTAGACACGCTTGGGTGGAGAAACTCAAACTCTAATCATTTTCAATGTTTTTCTTTTTTATTCTCATGAAAAATTAAAATGTTATGTGAATTAATCTAATTGATGTGAATAAAAATAAATCTTAGAAATGACGTCTAAAAGCCTTTTTCGTTATACTGCTTCAAAAACAGATGTTTTTAATGCATGTTTTCCGGACCTAAATACACTCTTTTTATTCCTAGGAATTAAAAGCTGATGTACTCGATACCAGCTGACTCTTTATAGTCCTAGGACTATAAAAGTCAAAAAGTGCCGAGTACGTCGTAATAATCGAACAATATTCATTCGATTACAAATAATCGAAACATTCATTGTTGTCAGTTTAATCAATTTGTGAAACTCGCTCATTTCACCAATCGATTATTACATGCGTTCGATACGTCGATAGTTGTTCATTGTTGTCAGTCTACCCTAACACAAATGAAACAGACAATCAGCTGATTGCTTCAAATAGCAAGAACAAGACGGTGGCATCTTTTGAAGGCATCTTTAAAGGTAAACAGGCTGTAACATTTTGGTTTTCTTAAGTAGTTTACGTATTGTATTGAGCAATATAACGAAAAATAATATAGTTCATCACACGGACCTAAAGCTGCTTTTCGTTACTCGGTCATTTTTCAACCTCGGCTTACAGCCTCGGTTGTAAAACTTGACCTTGTACGAAAAGCGTCACTTTAGGTCCTTGTAATGAAATATACTATTAATAAAGTGTATTATTGTTAATTTTTTAACTTAACCTTTACAGAAATAAATGATCTAATATTAATTAGTACAATAAGCCGTAATGAAACATTTTAGCAGAGACTTATGAGAGCCAATGAGTTGGCTGGATAGCTGAATGCATAAAGTGGATCACCTCACATTCTGGGGTTCAACGGTTGGAATTCTGACTAGGGTCAAAACTGGGTTCAGTCGCCATTTGTCTTTGGGCTGAGAATTAATTATGCTATTTATCAAAAGGTCACCTCAGGATGATAGTAAGGCCCGGGATTGGACCAGCGACCACAAAATAAAATTGGACCGTTCTCATAGAAGGCTTAAAATGCCATTAGTGTAGAAATATGTTCAAAGAAAAAAAGGTTTTTTGAATCAGGTTTTTTTGAAAGGGCGTAAGTCCATTTTTTTCGATTGTCAGTTTTTGATGGTTTAGTACTCTACAAAACTAGATACATCGATTTGCATTGAAAGGGCGTTCCTATCATGAATGTTTATGGAAGAAATCAGCATTGTATTTCTGTGGTTTGTTTAAAAGGGCGTTAGTCAACATAGCGTCATGTGGCGTTTTGGACTTACGCCCTTTCAAAAATCAACAGTTTTTTCTTGTTTTCCGAAAATTTACTTTTTGCGACTTACGCCCGTTAAAAAAAAACTTATTCTTATAGTCTGAGTACTTTAAGTTGGTTTTTAACATTTGTTTAGGACTACAAAATGTGAATGTGGTTATAACTTAAAAATTAAATTTGTATCGAAATAGTTATTTATGTATTAAGAGCGTAAAGCAGGCCTTTCTCGCTTGAGCTAAACAGATACCGCGTGACACGTAGCGGAGCGCGGTATTTTTAGCGAAAGCGGGAAAGACGCTGTACACGCGAAATACATACTCAATTTTTCCTACAACTGCAGTTTTAAATTCACAAACGATAAATACAATCACAGTTACTCACGTCCATTGTAGCTAAATGCGCCATAATGATTGTGAGGTTAAAAACAATGAATAAAAATAAAGACATTAACAAGTAAAATACGATTCTTGAATTGAAACATATTGAATGCATATTTTAGCTTATAAATAATAGGAACACGAGTCCGTCATCACATATTACATCCATTGTAGCTGAATGCGCCAGTTTGAGGTTATAAACAAGTCGATCTCAAACGGAAGCGGATAGGAGCGCTGTATCGCGCCGAGTAACAATGCAATCAGCTGGCGAGCGTTAAAGTAATCACGTGGCGAGCGTTAAAAACTTTAACGCTCGCTCCAAAGACTTTCAAAGGTATCATCGCTCGCTCATCGGTAAACAGCTGTTTCACGATTGGATTTCGGTGCGTAAACTGACACTTTACGCGCGGTTGTAGGAAAAATAATATTGTTTTATAACAAATATTTAACAAATGTTGTAAAATATATTTTATAGCTTTGCTTGAAAACGTAACCAAATGTATATAAAAAAGGTTGATATTTTGAAGACAATACATCCACGTAAAAGTAGCATAAATACTTTGAGAAAATATGTCCTTTTAAATTAAACTGTTAGATTGAAAATCATTCGAGAGAAAGAGAGATATGCCCACTGGAAGATATTTCTACAGGAGTGGTCTTAAATTCAGTCACATGTAGGACATGTCACATCCTACATATATGTTGTATTTATAGAGTTTATTACACTCATCTTTCAATACTTACATTGCTTGATTTTTATCCTTGTTTTATTTTTAAAAATAATTGGGAGTCATGTTATAAACTAAGTTAACAGAATGTGTTGATTTGATAGTTTTAAATTCATTTTGGACACAAATCTACATAAAATTATTTATATTTTCTTATTGAAATATTAGTCAAAGGATTTTATTTATTATAAATTTCATCTATGCGTGCCTTTATGAAGACTTCTGGGAAGTAAGGCTCTGACCAATAATAAAGTTTGTATTCTGTAATTACATTTTAGTACTAGAACTATTGAACGTTTTCATAATGTTGTTTATTCATCAATAAGATAATTAGTAAGGTCGTTTGTAAGGCTGAATATAACACATCCTGTTTAGTTTACAAAATCATAACTTCAGCACAGTATAAAAATTAAAATATTTAATAAAGTTCTTATTTTTGTATATTTTCAAAACTAAAACTCCAATCACAAAATGGAAGGTTTTAGCATGCGGTAAAATTAGTTAAGATCTTTCCAAGTGGATAGTCGAAGATAATCTCTGACTCTGTCTCAAAGTCATTCATCAGAGTGAAAAATACAAGAAAGTTCCGGAGCTAGTAGTTGATTTTCTTAATTGAAACCGACTGTGATTGCCATATTGCCATATTTAAACTTATGAACTAAAAACCACTCCAAAGTCTCTTTCAACCCTTAAATACTTAACAGAGTAACCATTCACCTGATAAAAAAGTACATACATACGCAATATATGAACCTGGAAGAATTTACGCACTATAAGCATGTAACCAATTTTTCGCATAAAAGGTGAGTAATGAAAGAAATACAACGAAATGCCTTACTTGGTCTGTTGTTCATACAACATGTTTTAAAACAGCAGCCAAGAGCAGCTCTATATCAGTTATAATGAGGGTGCGAGGAGACATGTACTCTCTGGGGTGCTTGTATTGTGGGCTGACATCTGACCCGGAGTATAAATAAACTCATAACAAGCCCTACATACTGAGTTTGGCAAATGAGTAGGTTCTCCCTTTAAGTTTTACCTTAAAGTTTAGCCTATTACCATTTAAGTTTTCAAAGGAAATCGTTTTATAATTCTTACTGTGTATTAATGCTATCAGCAACAACCAAAATTTATTTAATGCAATTTAATCATACGTTAACCCAAATAACCCAATAACCCAATAAAGGACGTTGGAGGGTAGTTTTTAAGTAGCTGCACTAATCTAGCTGAACATTATTTACGTGAAATAAAACGATAAAATTACGCCATAAACTATAGATTGCAAGACTGTTCTAAACCAACGGTATGGAATCAAAATCATGTTTGCTCTCTATGAAGAACCAGGTGAAAATATTTGTCACAATATTGCAGTTAATTGTAATATGAGGCCTCCTCCACTCAAAGTTGAAAGAGGCCTTAAAAGATCTCTATTCTTTAACGGGTTGTCTGTAATCATTCAAACTGCCCATGTATGTAGTTTCTGAGGCACAATCTAAAGATTATACCTCATCAACTAACTATACTAAGAGTATAGCGAAAAGGTCACCTTGCTAATGAGCCTCTAAGATCACATGTTATGAAAATAAGCCTAGGAACATGGCTTTCAAACTATTTATGCCCCTCCTAGATGAGATAGGGTCTAATGAAAACCTCTAAATCTCAAAATTGAATTCAAGTCCTACATGGTGATAATTTGTTGTTAAAAATTATTAGTTTTTAAAATGCATCAACGGAGTTATTATACATTAGTTAGTCACTATCCCTTTTTAATTGCCACCCCCCTGGGGAGTATTGTCGTATTCAGCGCCTAAGTGGACGAAAAGAGGGCCAGGAACAACCAAGTATAAAGTATAAAGTAACAATATAATATCGTATATTACACAATGGAAAAAAGTGATAAGGGATCAAGAGGTCAGGTGTGCCTAATCAATGATACTGTTGCCATGACAACGGCACGATAGCGTCATCCCTCTTACTACTACTATAACCAACTCCTTTCTTATCAGCAACCATCAAACGTCTACAATCCACGCGCGGAGTGCTTGACTATCAATGAATTAGTAACTTCAGACTCAATATCTCGTCTAGAACAGGACGCTTTGAGCAACTAATAAAAGGTTTAAGAAGGAAGCCCTTACTTCAACAAACAAGGATAAACAAGGGGTCCTCCTGTTACAAATTGAGTTGCGAAAGGTCAGCTCTTGAGACAAAAGGAACAGTCAATTTTGTAGAGGAGGAATCAATGGCAGTCTCCATGGTTACCGAGGATCACTAGGTTTGTGCCGTAACATCGCTGCTGTGTGCACAAACGTGTTCTACTCTGCTGCCACCATTTGGATAATTAAAACCCCAAGGGCTAGAATTGTCATTAATTAGTGAATTACGGTTGAACATTTTTAGGTATTCATGAGGGCACGAATCATGTTATATTTCGTTATAAATTTTATATACTAGACACTGGCATTTGTATTTAAGGTAAAACGGCCATTTTGGCAAGTTTAACCATAGGAGCGATTAATGCTTGACCTCACTATAAGTGCTTGGGTAGTAGTGTTAAAAATACGTGCCTCATAAGAATAACTTTAAACAAAATAAAAAACATTATTTGGTCATGTTTTGTACATTCATTAAGCCTCTTAGTATTAAAAAAATATATTTTGGTAACGTGCACCTGTAATAAGTGTTCATGTCTTTACTAAGTGTGTATTTAATTCTTTATTCACAACACTCCATAAAAGTTCAAAGCTTAACTGTCGAATCATCAATACATAATTGACATTGGCCTTTATGAATTAGTTATGAGAATTAAACAATGGGTCCCTAGAGCAAAAGTCTGCTATTTCACCAAGCATGGCTGACCGTTTTGTTTTGCACGATCTTTTTGAAATAGTTTGCAAGAGTATGCCACAATTAATACATTGTTACAAGGATTAATTAATCATGGGCAATCGCAATAAAACGTTACAAATAACATAGTTTATTCTAGCAAAGAAATATTTTAACACCAACGATATAATAGGAAAAACTGTAGTGAACTTAAATTATTTTAACAGGTCAATATACTCAGACAATAGTTCGTCACCGTCACCTACAATACAAGTATTTTGGCCGGATTCTCGTTCCACCCCTGGTCTTTGAATAAAAGAGAGTTGGGGTGATTTGTATTTTGTAATAGCAAGCAATCAAGTTGAATATGAAATAATTTATAACATTTTAATAAACGCAAAAACAATAATATATTTCTAAACATTTACTTCCTCAATGACTTTGGGTATATTTAGTCCAATAATAATGCTTTTTATTTTCTCGAATATAGTTTCAAATGTTTTTTTCACACAATAGAATCACCATGAATATCTTATCACAGTGAATATCTTATGTAAACATACCATGAAGAACGTATAATAACGTATAATAACGTAAATAGCACTAAGTGAGTCCATTATCAGCTTAACGCGACCCAACACAAATATCGATGAGGCAGAATGAATTACGTGAATAATTTAGTTTGAGCCATCACACATGCTCCCCTTTTCACCCGGTCTTTCAAGTGTTAACAGGTCACACACGCACATGGTATAGAAACAGTTACATTTTCATGTTGTAATTCAAAGTCCATGCTTTCACACACGCATAGGCCTACTACTAGAGCTAATAAATATGCGTAGGATATTGTTTTTGATGAATTTTTGATGGCAATGTAATGTTTCTTCGTAGGCCTAAGGCCTAACCCAAAACACTCAGATGTTGCTAGCCTAGTTATCGGCTCCCTGTGCCTAGCTGTAGACACTACTATGTTTTGTTTATTTTTATTGTAGGCTTAAGTTAAAATATTCTATTAATTGTTTGATTTCATTTGATTACAGTCACAAAAATAGTTCAAAAATATGTAAATATGTAAAGTAATTACTTACATGAGAAGTTAGGTTAATCCGCTATCATCACTTACAAATAAGAACACATTTTATATTTTGCTAGTATTTATTACGTACATTGTTGTCCCTATTGTATAATAGTTAATATTTATTAGTTTTAAGGACATAATACGCTATTAGCAATAAATTTGTAAATTAGAAATAAGTTTGTTTACGTTGTAAAGGATCAACAGTGTGACGCTACAATTTTGGTAAAACTGCAACTCGCAGCCAGGCGAGGGGGATCACGTGACTCCTCGTCAGCTGAGCTTTCCTATATAAGGAGACGTCCGTCTCCGGGTATTTCAGAGGCGTTTCACACTTTTGATGCTGCGGTCCTCCCTGAGGGCATTCTGCTTTGCATCCTAAGTTATTGTTGATGGTGACTAGTGTCACCCGCTAAATTTGGATTTTCTTTTTCTGTGAAACAAAAGAAATAAAGGTCAGTAAAATAAAATATCCCTCTCTCCTTATTTATTCGATTTAAATACTTTAAAAAGGTTGGGTGATTCTGGTAAGTAAATTTCACATTATTACACAAACAAAACAAAGGTACTTTGCCTGAGCCAGCTGTCCGCTGGAGCTGCGACCTTAACACTACACGTTCGGCATACTGCTTTTGCATCTGGATTGATGCTGCGGCTGAACAACACCCACGTAGTGATAATAACATTACAAATATAAAAGACAATAGCTCTTGCATCTTAACTGATGCTGCGGTCTTTTCTGAGATAGGACATTACATCAAACCCAGCCTATATTTGTGAATCGCTGCCGATGGCAAAGGACTTACCCTGAGAATAGTTGACAAAAATATAAAGTTGTTAATAATTATTACATAAAATAATAATAAATAAAACGTAACAAAATAGCAAGTTGTTTACATGGTAATGTAAACCATCTTAGAACAAATTTAAAATATAACGTAGAATATATACATGTGAAAATCAAGAAATTAACAATGTGTGTTCATTCAAAAAACAAAAGTTGATTTGTGCAGGTGATAAAAAATCTATTTCGAGATCAATAAAGTAATTTTTACTTACTGTGATTGTGTCGGGAAAAAACTGTTATCGTATATTTTTACTCAGTATAATATTGTGGCTTGTAGTACAACTTTTTTCCGCAATTTAAACGAAACAATAGAAAATAAACGTACATTTGATTTGAAAATGTCAGCACTTAATTAGGCGTAACATGTACTGACAAGCCATAAAATAACAACAAAAAAATATTTTGGCTTCAAGTTGCTTTCGAGAAAACCCTATTATTTAGCTATTTGAATTCATCAAAAGAAAACTGAATAGAACGATTGAAATTTTTCTAAACTAAAACCTCTTTAAGGTATTTTAGAATAAAAAATATACATAAGCACAATGAAGCAGTTGAATTGAGGAAGACATCGATCGCCCCCCGAGTGGCAAATTACTTCCCCAGCTGGATCAGAGCGGCTCATTTATTTTGGCCTGTGTGTTCATTTACCTTATGCAATCTTAACGCGATAGTTATTAATGAGGATAAACAACTTTGTTCGGTGCTTGGGTCGAAATAGACTATAACCATTAGGGTGGCTATCAAGGTTTTTCTAAATGTAATAAGCCTGTTCATGGCGTAGCCTATTTGAGTGATTGTAATTTCTGGAGAAAGTGTTTTTAATGTAATCGTCTATCTATGATATTATAAAGAAGAGGTGGTTTCTGTATGTATGTTTGGATGTGGCAAGTGAACGCGAAAAATACTAAACCGACTGGGTTGAAATTTCGCACAGAGGTAGATCTTGAACCTGGGGAACACATAAGCCTATCCGCTTCCTTAAAATCCCCTCAGGCTACGCCCCGTGAACTTCCTCAGTTTCAATGTTTACATTATATATGTATGTAAAACTTCAAACACAGAAATTTAAACAGCTGTGGGTACTAATTTGACAGTTCTAAAAGCAGAGCAGGCAAGATCAGTTTCAAGCTATCTGTCGTGAGCGAAACCACGGGCAACTGTTAGTATCGTATAATTCTGCCGTCTATACGATTTGAAATTAAAAGTTTTCGAACAAATTTAAAATACATCTAGAATAATATTAATGTGAAAATCAAGAATGCAATGTGAACATAAATTACAAATGTTTATTTGTTGAAGAAATTCCATTATGCTATCTTTAGCATAGTTCAATAAAAAATACGGACGAACTCTAACTTTGAAACTTTTATTATTTGAATTCACCCAGTACATCAATATTGAAATAAAAATTTATTTTAAATCGGCATAATTTATTTAAAAATTTCTATTGTATGTATGACATAAACAATGCTTTGATGTGACAAACAGACATTTCAAGCAAAATAAAGGAATGAACGATTTCAAATAGTTACTGATTGCTTTTTGGTGTGCAACTAATCTAATTATATTATGATTTCTGCACGATTCCTTTAGTCAGGAAGCTCATCATTCATTGCAGCTGGAGGTCGGATTTTATTCTGAGAAATCTAGGTACAATCAATATTGAATAGTGTTCTCGACATTCATTTATATTCTTTATTTATCTGAATTTCTGAACTGTCTTTGTAATAAATTACGTTAGGTTTTGTTTATTAGATGATTGATTTTTTAACTATAAACAATATTTTTTGTAAAATACAATAAATATAAAAACAAAAATTTTAGTTGAGAGAATTATTTACAATTTTTATGTGTTAAAAATGTTTGTGGGCAGCAAGCAACTAAATACGAAGTAATATTTTACTGGACGAGGTTTTTAAGATACTAAATAACTATAACCCAGTACTGGAAACTCTACGTCCAGTTATTGCCTGAAATATTTAATATTTT
Organism: Flexamia atlantica; assembly: GCA_035578135.1. Lineage (NCBI taxonomy): Eukaryota > Metazoa > Arthropoda > Insecta > Hemiptera > Cicadellidae > Flexamia > Flexamia atlantica. Next base: position 40,613,978 of record JAQJVK010000004.1, read on the forward strand.
TTGTAATATTTAGGAAAAAAAAATTTAAATTTAGTAACTAAATTTCGTAATGTATTGTCTATATGATTTTGATTTGTACACAGGATTCTTGATAAACCAAAAAACACTATCATGTTTTGTAGAGATCATTAAGCGTTGTTGCCTTAAAAAAGCTCATATATCATGTGCAAAATTTCATACTTAAAAAAATGATTATGGTTTGGCTGGACAGTTTTAGGTTTCCAGATATAACTGAAAACCAGCTTGCTGGGTGAATTATATCATTAAATACACCAACATGAGTTTTCTTGTTATGTAATACTTTAGTTTTCTTCAGAATTAAAAACCTTTTCCATTCTCATCATTTATACACCATGTGAGATTACCACTACTCGTGGTACGTGAGAACCACAATATTTTCCACAGGACCTGTAAAACTACTTTTGAAAGACATGTTTTTGGTGAGGTATGATTTATTTAATTTTGTTGTTGGGATTCTCTCACCTATTTTTTATCCCAGGAATCTCGTTCAGTGCAGTCAAAACACACGTAGATCGACACACAAAACACAAACACACAAACACGAACGATGTCCCGGGATTACTCCTACGTTTCGCGGGACCGATAAAAACGTCCCGCTTCGTCAGGGGGCTGACTTTTTAATTTTCGAACGCGCCTCGCGTATTCGCGTCGAACGCCGAAACACACTGACACCGGTGGCTTGTTCTTCATTTCCTGGAGGGGTGGAAGGGGCGGGGGTCCTGCTTATCTCTAGAGGAAAGTCCACTTTTGTGGCTCGGTCTTGTATTGATTTCAATTCACCTCTAACGATGTCTAAATAAACAGGACTTATGTCAATGGATGGACGTGACAATGGATCTTTATTAACAGCAATAAATAAAGATTCCGCCAAATTTCTCCTCCTCCAGTCAGACTCTCTGTACAGAATTTTGCTCTCCTCCCATTTTATTTCATGGCCCGTTTCAAAAACATGTTCACTGATTTTTGACCCATACATTTCACGATTTTTAACTTTCTTTTTGTGTTCTCCAGTCCTAACATTAACAGGTCTTGATGTCTGCCCTATGTAGCTTTTTTCACAAGAGCAAGGCACCTCATACACAACATTTTTTGTCATCTGTAGTTTGTTTACAGGTTTAACTTTTGTAACCCGGCTACGGATTGTGTCTTTAGATTTAAAAACTGTGCGAATGTTGTGCTTAGCATTAATTCTTCTTATCCTTTCGGATAGGTTCCCTATGTAAGGGATGGAGACAGTAGTTAAGGGCTTTTCTTTAGGCGCAGTTTCTATGGATTTATCTTTATTATTTATGTGATTTAGAGCTTTGTTTAGAATCCATGGGGGGTATCCAATGTTTTGTAAATGACTTTTAATAAGTGAGAGTTCATTATTAAATAGATCTTCAGAGCTGCAGATAGATTTTGCTCTGGAAATTAAGCCTATGACTAATCCCAGTTTGACATGAGCTGGATGGTTCGAACTGTAATTTAAAAATTGGCCAGTAGATGTCGGTTTTCTGTACACACTGGTACTCCAGGTGTGAGGCGTTGGTGATTTTTCGACCAATACATCCAAAAAAGAAAGTTTATTTTCATTTTCGAGCTCAACAGTGAATTTTATTGTTTCATACTGACTGTTTAGATGGTCCCTAAATTTTAACAGATCTGTCATAGACTTCTCCCACAAACAAAAAACATCATCCACATAACGTAACCAGACTCTATGCTTAACAATTGCAGAGCTTATAGCATCAATTTCAAACTTATCCATTAACAGATTACAAAGGATCGGGCTAAGGACACCACCCATAGCCATTCCTTGGGTTTGTTCATAATATGTGTCTTCAATCTGAAAATAGTTGGATTTTATGCAAACTGATAGTAATTCTAAAATTGTGGCAATTGGAATCTTTGTTCTTTCATTCAGTGCTTGATCATTCTGTAACAAAGTGCGCACTATGGTTAGGCATGGTTCGATTGGTACACTTGGAAATAAGTTTGTAACGTCAAAGCTGACCATTATTGTATTATTAGTGAGAGGGTTCAAAGCTAATTTTTCAACAAAGTCGCCTGAGTTCTTTACAAAGCTTGCATTATTACCAAAAAATGGATTTAAAATGGGCAGGAGGAATTTTGATAACTCATAGTATGGGGAGCCAATTGCACTCACGATAGGTCTTAGAGGTATTCCATCTTTATGTAGCTTTGGTAGGCCATAGAGGTGAGGAGATTTACTAAATTGAGGGCTCAATCGAAAAAATGTACTTTCGCTCACAAGGCTTTTAATTTTCTTTAATTCAAGTTTTATCTTGTTTTGGATCAAGTTTGTGGGATCACGTTCCAATTTTTTGTATTGTCCACCATTAATAATCTCATTGATTTTAATTTTATATTGAGCTCTATCCAAAATAACCACTGAACCACCCTTATCAGATGGGAGAATTACAATGGAGTCATCTTTTTCCAAATTCTTAATGGCCAAAATTTCACCTGTAAAACATACTCATAGAGATTGAAAGAAGAATAACCACTCCCACATGTCTTAACGTTCTGCGTTTCTGGCTATGAGCCTTGGAATATGACCCTCAGACGCTAACCCTTAGGCTAACAAGAAGCCTTGGGAAGATATAAATATTTACATTTTCAAATCATTGCTACAATAATAAAAATATATATATAAACCAAATCATTCCGACAGATTTTGAATTTTATTCAAATTAATTCATTTTAAAATTTTTTAACTTAACAATCCCCTTATAAAGCGGTATGTTAAGTTCATACAGTTTGATTAGACTATTATATTTGACATGACACTAAAAGAATCTCTCAACTTAAATATCAGAACCCAGGAAAACTAAAATATCTTAATTCTTTTACCTTTTTGAGAACAGCGATTTTCCGGCAGAAAAAATATACATGTATTAGAAAAAGAACAATGACTTATACAGTTATTAATTAACAACTTAACCTTTACTTAAGTGGAAACGAAACAAACTATTCAAATATGTATGTGATATTCTTAGGCGAGGCAAACGAAAACCACACCTACCGAGTGATGAATTACCTTTGTCAAACGTTACCAACAAATTCGTGAAATGAATAGTAGTTTCCTACCTTTAAGCAGCTGCTTTCTTATCGTCCAGTAAAAGTTCATACCTGCAACAAAACGTTTACATGAGCACAAACTTTTAAAAGTATTATGAATTCATTTTAAATTTTAAGGAATTTATATAAGTGACAAAAGCATACGAGTTATCAGATGAGACAATAAGCTCTGTAAAAGCTCTGCTATCGGCTTGCCTCTGTAAAACCAAAAGTATTTGTATCGAGTGCTTTCTGCTACGTAAATATTTAATGTACATTTTTTTAAATGGGCAATTTCTTTAGCTAATAAAAATGCAGTAATTATTCTTTATTTCGATAAAATAAAATAAAAACTTAGTAAAAAAATAAGTAATCCTGTAATAATAATAATTTACTGGATAATTTAAGGAAAAAAAATAATGAGATTTGTTTTTGTTAAATTTATCTTTTTATTGAAGAGGACTTTGATGAACATTAAAAAAGCTGCTTTGAAGGAATGTTTGAATAATTTGATTCATAAGGTTTTTAATAGATTTGTGTGTTCAATTTAACTGTAAAAATCAATGTAAAAAGTATATTGTCATGAGCAATAATATTTACTATGAGTTCTCTAATGAACTTCCATGAACTTATATAAAATTCTTGAAATAAATAGCATGGTAAAACACATGGTACAGTTTGTGTGGAGGCGAATGAAATGGTACTTCTATTTAAATTATACAGTAGCTTTTATGAAGGCGTTTACTTTAACTAACATGCAAACGTCTCAAAAGAGCAGCAGTTGAATTTCCTCCTTATGATTGAAAATCCATTCAACCTAAAATAAGAAGTTTTCGTTGAAAGTTATTTTGTAAGAGTCTTCGAAATGAAAAAAATAAATGAGATTTGTTTTTATTAAATTTATCTTTTTATTGAAGAGGACTTTGATGAACATTAAAAAAGCTGTTTTGAAGGAATGTTTGAACAATTTGATTCATAAGGTTTTTAATAGATTTGTGTGTTCAATTTAACTGTAAAAATCAATGTAAAAAGTATATTATCATGAGCAATAATATTTACTATGAGTTCTCTAGTGAGCTTCCATGAACTTATATAAAATTCTTGAAATAAATAGCATGGTAAAACACATGGTACAGTTTGTGTGGAGGCGAATGAAATGGTACTTCTATTTAAATTATACAGTAGCTTTTATGAAGGCGTTTACTTTAACTAACATGCAAACGTCTCAAAAGAGCAGCAGTTGAATTTCCTCCGTATGATTGAAAATCCATTCAACCTAAAATAAGAAGTTTTCGTTGAAAGATATTTTGTAAGAGTCTTCGAAAGTTGATACACTCTGACATATCCTGCATGTGAATTTCATTTCCGGCATCATATCTTTATATTATATCACGCGTCTTTTAGGTTTTTTAGGTCAATAGAAAGTTGGAATCATCATTACCACTATACTATATTAACGAGATCAATAAACCTAAACGAAAAACGTTTTCTAGATATGATTTAGAATATTAAACATCTGATTATTTAACTGTAAACTTAATTACTGTGATATGTCATTTTAAGTAAAATTCAAAATTATAAAAAGTAATTAGCATTCACAGCAACTTGTTTCCTTATTATAACATTGTCGCCTACAAAACCTATGTAAAAGCTGAATTAATAAGCTCTATTTTTATTTTCGTGCATCGTAAAATTAAGTACTTAAATAAGTATGTAAAATTTAAAAAATATTGAATAAAAAATGATTATTTATAGTTAAGATTATCTACTTCCCATTTTTGATATAAACTATTACGAAATACTTGTTTTCATGTGAAAAATTACTTGAAGTAAAAATATCATACAGCTCTGTATCACAGGTATAAAGAGGGTAGGCAGAGGCGAACGAAACGTCCAAATCCGTTCTTACACTGCCACAATGGAAATAATTATTTTGAAAAGTAGTTTCTTAAATAATGTATGAATAATTTGTTTACCCTTATTAATGAAGTATAACTTAACAATTCATGTATAATTGGTTCTAACAACTTAAATCTCATACGAGTGGTGACTGTTTTTTTAACTGACCAGCTAACAAATTTCCTTCGACATTTGGAATAAATTAGGAAAAGAACTTTAATTCTCTCAAGATGACAGTGGGTAAAATAATTATTTTGGAGGATTCCCACACACCCTAATTTATTATCACAAAATCCCACGCCACACAAATCACAAATTATTACTCTGTCTTGTATCGTGGCCTGAAATCCTACAAATAAACAAACCCATGTCCTCTCATGAAGACTGAACTCAGCCGTGAAGGTTTTAATTAGCGAAATGGCCACTGCAGAGTAGGACATACTGCGGCAACCTAGTGACCCTTGGTATCCATGGCAACTACCATTGATTCCACCTCTACGGCGATGACTTCCTCCTTCTGTCTCCAGAACTGCCCTGCCGCAACTCATTTGGCTGAATACGGACTGCTCCCCCATAGCAGATAGAAACAGCGGCAAACGCACTTCTCCCTCATAGCAAGTAGAAACAGCGGCATACGGACTGCTCCCCCACAGCAGGTAGAAACAGCGGCATACGGACTGCTCCCCCACAGCAGGTAGAAACAGCGGCATACGCACTGCTCCCCCATAGCAGGTAGAAACAGCGGCATACGCACTGCTCCCCCATAGCAGGTAGAAACAGCGGCATACGTACTGCTCCCCCATAGCAGGTAGAAACAGCGGCATACGCAATGCTCCCCCATAGCAGGTAGAAACAGCGGCATACGGACTGCTCCCCCACAGCAGGTAGAAACAGCGGCATACGCACTGCTCCCCCATAGCAGGTAGAAACAGCGGCATACGTACTGCTCCCCCATAGCAGGTAGAAACAGCGGCATACTGGCTGCTCCCCCATAGCAGGTAGAAACAGCGGCATACTGACTGCTCCCTCATAGCAGGTAGAAACAGCGGTATACTGACTGCTCCCTCATAGCAGGTAGAAACAGCGGCATACTGAGTGCTCCCCCATTGCAGGTAGAAACAGCGGCATACGGACTGCTCCCCCAAAGCAGGTAGAAACAGCGGCATACTGACTGCTCCCCCATAGCAGGTAGAAACAGCGGCATACTGACTGCTCCCTCATAGCAGGTAGAAACAGCGGTATACTGACTGCTCCCTCATAGCAGGTAGAAACAGCGGCATACGGACTGCTCCCCCACAGCAGGTAGAAACAGCGGCATACGCACTGCTCCCCCATAGCAGGTAGAAACAGTGGCATATGGATTGCTCCCTTTGCCGTGTTGGAATGTGTCAATATTTCTAGACGAGACTGTTCTCAGAATTCATATTAATATTTCCAATAATTAAAAGTTTTTTATGTATACTTCCAGGATATGAAGGTGTTTTGGGAGAAACGTATTTTTACCCACAAAATTCACGATGCCTTGCAAGAATTTAACACAAGCTTACAAGATAAATAGAATTTCAATTTTTCGTGTGCGTGTTAGCACGATAACTGTAGTTTAAATGCTCAAATCAAAGAAAACATTATTGCAGGCATGTAAAATTATGTTGTCTTGGACGCTTTCGTAAACCAGCTAGATCGACACATACAATTTGGGCTGAAAAGGAATTCACTCCTCCGCCGGCCGGTAACCAGATTTCATCGGCTGTGCCGAACTGGGGTATGTTAGGCCCCAGGGTTTTCCTTATGAGAGAACTTCATCTAAAATATAGTTAGTTGTCCAGATTAGTTTTTCTAACAATGTTTTAAAAATCATTAGAAACACCTCCGAAAATATAAATAATAAAAATACTTTACGTCTCTATTGTTTATTGTTTTTTTTGCAATTATGTACCCCATATCGCAAAAACGCCATGACAATTATTTTTGCTAATATTGGTGCAGTCACGACTAGAAACATTCCATAAAGGCAAGGGAATATGTCCCTGCTGGAAGCAATCTATATGTCCCTGTCGCAAGCGCCCAAGTAGGAGCAGTCCGTATCCGCCTACTCATTCTGTAAAAGGAAGAACTTTTGGAGTTCCTTTATTTCGTAATGAGAGTATTCTTTTAGTTTCCTAATGACAAACACGTCATTAGTTGTCAAGATTAGTTGTAGCCATGTCTTCGCGATATCAATACTGTACAAAGCATGGGTATAAATTTAGACGATCGGTGGTTGCTGATAGAGGGGGTTGATGTAGTAGGGGAGGGGATGGACGCTATCGTGCCGTTGCCATGGCGACAGTATCATTGATTAGACAACCGGCCACGACCGCTCGCCACCTCACCTGTTGATTCCATTCGTTATCACTAATTTTGTCATGATTTTATTTTGGAGAACGACTTCAGATACTATCAGACTTTTTAGGATTATTTTATTCCATGATTAATGACTAAAAGTATTGATTTCGGGTTTATTTTGGAATAGAGTGGACACAACACGTGTTAATTTATAATAATTGAATTGATTGAATGTGGTAGAATTTTTATCATACTTGATTGTGAAGAGAAATATTTTTTATTAATACGAACATTTAATGTAATTTAATAGTTGTTGGATGAATGAAAAATACACCTTATGAATGAAATGTAATTCATTGTTATTCTTTAATTTTCTGAACAAAAAGTGGTGGATTTTTTTTTATTTATTGTTATTTTTAAAGAATTTCCTTAGAAGATTTGATTTATGTGCATGGAAGAGAAAAACGTTAACCATTGATATAATCTTACCTTAGTAAATATTTATACATAAAAATTTCTTAGCTTTAGAACTTAATTAAATAATGGTAATGCATTCCACCTAAAAATATACGTTTAGAAACTTTCTTTACTTTTTGATACATTAGCATTGGTGTTTTTATATACTTTTTATAAAAGATTAACAGGAAAGTTAAAAAAAAGGAATTAATTCTCTTTTACTTATATTATTTTACTTATAGATTTGCATAAAATTATTCACTTCGAATTGTGCCCTGAATTTACATGAGGAAAAAAAATTCAACCTGATAAGAATCACATTTGATATATTCCCGAACTTATCGACAACAATCTCATCATGAAACTCTTAGTGGGGTATAATAAACATATTTTAATCTAAAAAAATCCCGGTATTGTACATTACAGAGCCTCAGTGAAGTAAGAATATAATATTAACATTTTTGTTGAAATATTCTCCAATATCTGGGAGAAGATATGTTTCGCACCTGGCGGAGGAAAAAGGGCAACGTATTTCGTGTTCAGTGGAACAAATTCAATCTTCACCTGCATTGAAATATATTTGCATTTTATCTGGAAGCGTATAAAACTTTAACAGTTTTAAAAGTGACTAGACATCCTTGAATTTTAATGTGCTGAGCGTTTTTATTGTTTTGAATATAAATTAGTATTCCTTCAAAATCAAAAGTAAAAGTTACCCTTGTCAATCAATTCTAACTTTGATTACTGGCATAGAATTAATGGCTTTTCACTTTTGTAGCAAAATTGTAGATATCTAATTCAAACCTGGGGAAGAAGAAGAAATGGATTTTACGTATTTTACTTCTTCATGTTTTGGGTTTTTTATTATTGATTTCTCACATTAGCCTACGACTTTACCATCCACATCTATCATTATATCGACACTGAATATTACTAATAGTAATTGTTGCATACTGTTTTCTCTTGACTGTCAAAAACGCAAAGAGTAACACGTATATGTAGGCCTTGTGCCCCAATCTGATTAACATTTTCAAAAGTTTTTCATGTAAAAATGCAATATATTTTACATGTTTTCAGCAAGTTAAGCTGCATAGTGAACCATTTCTAATCATATGTACGTTATATAAAAAAATAATTTTGCTTGTAAACTAATAAGTTTTTAAAGTAATACAATTTAAACTAATAAACTAAACTAATAAAATTTTAATTTTGAAATAGTCCTATACTACAATTTGCCTATTATTGGGTTAGTATTAGCAATAACCAAAAGCTTGCATTGTCACAATTTATTATTGACAGTGCTTGGATACACAACATACAAAGCACAGAGATATGAACATGCATCGTGTACATCAATACCTACTGCAATGTTTACTTAACAGTAATTGAACTATGTGATACAATTATACGGACAGCATTGCTGTAACGGCTCACCACAAAGGTTGTTGAATATGAAGATGAAAATCATTCGACATATCAAAAATCCACTCATCTTGAAAGGTTAGAATTGCCAATTAAAAGTTATTAATTCTTTTAAACCACGAACTTCAAACGTGAAAGTTTCAATTATAATAATAGTGTACCTAAAATGTCTTTAATGGTTGTTTTGCTTTAAACGTTTGAATTATAAAATTAAGGATACTATTTATAATTTAATCAGTCAGAGTATTATCATTTAAATAACTTATAAGCAACTAATTTTGAAATATCTTACAATGAAAAAAAAACTGCCACTCGACCACAAAGAAATCGCTATTGACTTTAAAAATGTGTAAGAGTATATTATTCGTAACTAATTCAGTACTCTTATTATTTATAGGTTTTCTTGTCACACCCCAGTTTTAAGTTGCAGTATATGATACAAATATTTCATCCACTCATAATTTAACTATACTCAATTCCGCATTCACCTTTCAGTACAGGCCTTATGGGACAATGTAATTCTTTTACCTATGTTGTGTATATTTGTTTATTAATATTCATAACAGTTTATTACAAACTTATCAGCTGATTATAACAACATTAGACTAGTACAACTTAAATTTCCATTTGAAATACATGGCACATGGAAATTTCATACTGAAAGGTGAACGTGGAACCGAGTATATACTTAGCTATCAAAATATATTTTATGGAAACTAAAATAAAACGTTTAATTACTTCGTCCTTTAATCCATTAATGTGTCATCCAATCCATTAACAACCCAACGTGAACATACACTAATATCGCTGAAGTAAGGCTGGATGACGTGAATGATTTGGTTAGAAACCATCACGTTTGCACGCCTCTTCACAGGTGCTCAGTGGTAACAGGTAACACAAGCACGCTGCTCGGCCAAGTCGCGGTTTATTGGAGGTTGCTTATTCGGGATGTTTCAAAGCTGCAAGCCTGTTCAAACGCATTCCAACCGAGAACCAATTACGTTTAACCTGCCGTAGTTCATACAATGCAGTATACAATTTGATTGGCAGACCTAATCATTATAACAGTTGGTTTACACTGAGAAAATAATGTAGACTTGATATTTTTAGTTTGGTACGGTTTCTTCTAAAAGAGTCATAATAGCTCCACTGTTGCCGTTTTATTTTCATGTTTCAACGATTTATATAAAAAGAGACAAGCATGATTTTGTAATAATTTTCTACCAGCTTGTGGGCATTAGAGTACACCGTATTTCCTTTTAGTTATGTGCAGAATCCCATAACAATGTACATTAGTCTTAAAAAACATTAAAAAATTAATTTGTAAACTTTAAACAATTAACGGGGGTATTATGTGTTGCTATGTTAGTTTCAAAATTTGTACAAAAGGAGCAACAACTGGAACAATTTGCAGTCCCTTAAGTTTTGTTGAATTAGAATAGATCAGTATATTTAATGTTAAGTTATATTTAATAGAATGTATATGATTCAAGAAAGACTGGACTTAGTCATGTAATTAAGATATAAAATTATTATTAAGGTGCATACACAAAGAAAAATGTGCTTACTTATCATGGATGTAGTGTTGATAATTAGGTCATGCTGATAAAAAAGAAGGAAATGTATAAGTTGAGTATATAGCCTCAGCCATCTAACGTAACTGACGTAAACAGGAGTATAACTGGACATTGCATTAAAATGTTTCACTGTCAGTGAGGAATTGTTAAAATACTGACTAATTTCTACAACCATTATGTTTTTCTGAGCACCAGGTACTTGGTTCATTGTTCACAAAAACAACTTTTTACTGAGGGAGGTAAGAAGAAAGGAGAGAAAAGGGGAGTGGGAAGAGGCAAGTCAAGGAGGAAAAAAGGAGGGAGGAAGGAAAGGAGGTAAGAGGTTAGGATAGAACGGAAAAGAAAAATAAGAGAAGAAACAGTAAAGAAACAGTTTTTAATAATAACAGGATGGAAGGAACGATGGAAGGAAAGGAGGGACTAAATGAATTTCTATAATAAATCATGGTACAAGACTTAATCAAAAGTGTCAAACAAAATAAATACCCCGTTGCAGCAGACCTGCATACTCAGAGAATTTCAAATGCAAAACAACATATTTCAATCCAACACAACGAGATTTGACATGTTTTGGTAAGCTCCGTAAGAATAACATGGAGGATGAGTATGCAGGTTTGCTGCTACGGGTATATTAAAACTGGGTGGTTTAAATTCAATATTTAGTAGATCTGAACTATAAGAGGCTATTTACCTAGTTTTATCAGGATATGTTGACAAATAAGCGAGATATAGAATTTTACTTATTTCCCATAAGGTTTACATTAGGACAACGTTCTGTGTTTACCACTTTCAATATCTCGGTAACCAAGGGACCAAGTAGTGATTCAAAATACTAAATTGTTTATTTTTTAGAACTGAATTCAATGGTGCCAACAAAAATTGGAATATTTTTATTTTCCTATGTAAAAAACTTTAAAAACCCATTTTTGGGGGGTTATCCCCCTTTACCCCCCCCCCCCCCCTTCCAGTCGTCCGATCGGGCTGGTTTACGAACTCGTCCGAGGAATTACCACTTTACATGTCTGTACCAAATTTCATTAAGATCGGACCATTTTTACGGCCGCTATCGTGCTGACAGACGATATACAGGGTGTCCCTAAAAACCTGGTCCCCTTTTGTGTTTTTGTTCCTTGCATAGAGACAAACAGATTTCGCAATATAACCATGGGTCTCCCATGCCTAGTTTTCCGTCTGTCTGTCTGTAAGTGTTTTTTACAAACAAATTCATAACTCCTAAACGGTTTGAGGTACAGCGTTGAAGTTTTGCACAAATGTTTATCTTATTAGGTCTTCTATACGTTTGAAAGTATACCAAAATATCGTTAACCGTTTCAAAATGGCGGTCATTTAAATTTTTTAATGCCAAATTTCACGAAAACTGTTAATTTAAACAGAAAGTTGCAAGATACAAAAAAGTAAGCCCATTTTATATAGTTTTCAATGATATCTTGTTTGTTGAGATTGGATAAAGATTCACTGAGAAATTAGCTTTTTTTGTAATGGATGACAACTTTTCCCCTTATAAACAATGTTAAAATACGGGGTGTTAAAAATCAAACTTTAACGGCTTATATCCACTTAACTATTGAGTTTAGGAAAAAATGTCAACAAGTAACAAGTTCTTAAAATTAAGCGTAGAATCCAAATACCTCATAAAATACAGGGTGTTCCATAAGAAAAATCAAAGTTGTCCGCCATATTGGAAAATGGCGGCCATTCACAAGAAAATGGAATTCATATTTTTAAATGTCTTAAAAATGTAGGTGAAGTCCCCCGTTTAAAGTTACCTCTAAATCCAATAGCCTCTGAGATACCAATGGTGGCACAGTTAAGCTAGACATACCTTAATTTTAACATTGTTTAAATGGAGAAAAGTGGTCATCTAATGGGAAAAAAATTAATTTCTCAGTAAATATTCATCCAATCTTAACAAACAAGGTATCATTGAAAACCACATAAAATGGACTTTCTTTTGTGTATCTTGCAATTTTCTGTTTAAATTAACGGTTTTCGTGAAATTTGGCATCAAAAACTTTAAATGGCCGCCATTTAGAAACGGTTAACGATATTTTGGTATACTTTCAAACGTAGATAGGACCTAATAAGATAAACATTTGTGCAAAATTTCAGTGCTTTACCTCAAACCGTTTAGGGGTTATGAATTTGTTTGTGAAAAACACATACAGACAGGCAGACGGAAAACTAGGAATGGGAGACCCATGGTTATATTGCAAAATCTGTTTGTCTCTATGCAAGGAACAAAAACACAAAAGAGGACCAGGTTGTTTAGGGACACCCTGTATATATAAAAATTCGAACGAATCGTGTTTTCTGCTTCTGGGGGCCCCAAAACGAAAAGTTAACATGGTCTCGGGCTTAGGTCTCATCATGAGACCTACGGTAATAGCTTCTTCCCTATGGCCGAAATTCGCTAAAAACGAGAGAGCCTACAGCGGGAAGGTAGTAAAAATGCATAGAGGTGTTACAGTAATACGTAATGGATTTTGATGCTATACACAACATGGTGTTAAAAGACATTTTTTTCTAATTTTTCTTCGATGCTCATTCAGGTGTTCACGCTGTAATCCTACTGTGTGAAATGTATTGCAGCAACTCGTCTGTTTTTGTGTATGCAAATAGTATATTGCGTTACTAGACCGGTAAGTACTGTTTTACCGGACGAACGTTGGGATTTTCAGGCGACTAAAACTTACCACGTGTAACGTACAATACCCCACTTGATACTACTCAGAAAAAACTTATTTTTTTAGTCATAACGTATTCGTTGCATAGGCCAGTACGTTTCTCGATTCTTCAAACCTAACCTGTGATAAACAAACACATATTTGCTACTGTTACCAGTGCTGCTACTACATTCCTCTGAAAAAATAACGAATAAACATGCATAAAACGTCGATTTGCTGCAATCATCTGATTGTTTTGATAGTTTACTTCCGTTAGTTCTGTTTCCTAGTGAACGGTAAATTTACCGTGCAGTTAACTGTTAAGAGTAACTTTCCAGTCAAGAGTAAGGCACAGAAAACATATGATTTCTGTGTAGTATGATGTAAAGAATATATTCCTGGGTTCAAGTTTTGTTTGGCTGAATATTCGATCTCTGGGTGATCTCTTGTAATGAATTAATAGCTAACAGTAAATACTTGAGAAAATGAGTATTGAACTTCTTCTATGTTACAATAAATATAACAGTGCTATATATACAGTTTTCGCCATTTTAATGTAGCTATAAACGGAAAAATCCGTCTAAATCATTATTCCAATATATATTTTGGAACTGTCAATACAAAATTTCACCACCAAAAACATGTAACTTATAAATGCATTTTGCAGTGTACCATGATGATTGAGCATAAATAATTTTGACTTTTTATTTGAAAATTATCATAAAATTACAAAGAAACTCAAGTACTATGAGGATTTCGTATGAAATAGTTTGCATTCAAAATGTAAATTTTCCTGATTGAGGAAATGTACTACTTTGGCTAACAGACTGTATTTCATATAACAAACCAATTACAGTGGTTTCAATTGTAACCGCTGCTTCATTCATCACTGTCTAGCTTCTATCGCTATTGCCAAAGTGGAATATCTTTACCCCAACACTGGGTAAATTTATAAAATACAGTCTCAACCCTTCGTTGAATTTTTAAATAAATTTATTTTTTAATTGAACGTTCTTTCCTATATTAGACGTTCGTTATACTGGAATAAACCGTGTGTTTTTCCTTTTTTTAATCGGCTGAAAAAATTAAATACCTCTTTCAACTTAAAAATATTAATTGAAATACTTCAAAAGCTTATATTTTTCCAAGCATATCTCTGATCTTGCTATATACCTACAGCATGCGATTAAGTAAAATAAAAATCACGTGAAATAGCAGTTTTTCATACCATAATTAGTGTACTAAATATCAAAAGTCGAATTGAAATTTTCCCGAAATGAAGACCATTGATTTTTGATTCCTGTCAGCGCATTTTCGCCAAGATGTAAGGGAGCACGAGGCAGATGTGCAGTGAATGGAAACACGTAATGATCGACTGGCCGAAACAGACTGGCAGTCCACAGCAATCGATACTCTATGCTCCGAGCTCTTCTGTCAAGGGCTTCGATCTTAGTTGAAATTATCAGAGTTGTTCTTAGTTAACCCTCTATATCTTCAATTATTATTTATAATATTCAATTATCTTCAAGTTATTAAATACGCTGAGGGTTTGTCATAACACGCCATCCCACAGTTGTCAACAGATTTTTATAATTAATTTACATATCTTTGGAAAGGATAATTCAAGGTTTACAGACTAAAGTGCCTAAGAGCAAAGCTTTTTTATTTTATTTCTGACAAAACTTATTTTTTTGCGATTTACTCGAATTTTCGGAATTTCTACCCTTTTTTTCAATAAAGCGGCAAATAAAAACTTGTTTTTTCATAAAACACCCTGTATATTATGGTGTTCTTCGATTGTACAGGTCACATTAAGATACTTTTGTATTCCCCCCTTGAAACCAACGGTTAAGGAAATATGGACAGTTAAATCTCATTTCTGCCCAATAAGAAACACATGGAATATTTAAATTACATAATTGTAGAGGTTATTACAGACATGCAATGTTATTTAGAGGGGGGCTGAGATTTAACCATTGGATTTAGGCAATAATATAAAATTACACAAATGCCTTAAAATATCAGTAAAATCTAAAATCACCATAAAATTCAGGGTGTTTTATAGAAAAAATCCTTTTCGGCCGCCATATTGAAAAAAATAGTGGGAAATATTAAAAAATATAATACATACCACCTAAAAGCAGCAAAAAAAGTGATCCCCCATAAGTAGTTAACTGCATTAACTGTCAAATAAATATTTTTTTTCATTAAAAACTGTTAATATTAACGATCGTGTTCATAAATTTAATTCAGCATTTCCGAACATTAGCTTGAGAGCTTTAGAGCTAAAGCTAAAGCATTCCCTTTCACGGAGCCTAACATTGCTATATCCCAAACACGCTCACATGCAATATTGGAGAGCGAGCGAGCTTCTGAGCCGCCTATGAATTGTTTCGTGCTTTTATGTAAAGTAGAGGTTCAAAGGGGAGGATCAGTATTACAATTTTATAATTCCTGTTTCACATCAAAGTAAGTCTGATACATTAACCGTTGCTCCTCGTTCGAGTAGGTAACTTGAGTACATAAACAAATAATCATACCAAAAAAATTCCATAACTGACCTACAAGGCAAAGGTTTGCTCTGTTTATCTGTATAGCGTGTTTTACATAAATCTTTAGTTCTACTGTCTCTAAAAACTTGTACAATTTCATTACATTGAATTTTTATAAGTACTAACTATTGGTTAGCGTCTTGGACTTCGGTTTAAGAGGTCGCGGGTTCGATCCCTGGCATGCTCACACAAATTTGATGGGTTTGGACCGATTTCCCTTAAAAAAGCGTTTGCGTAACTCTCCTGAAAAATGCCAATGGCGTAAACACTACAAAAAAAGATTATTTTGAGTTACAAATCTGAACTCATGTTATAACAGCATACTGTTTAAAATGGTGTGTCAATGATGAGTTTAAATATTTTGCTCTTGATATATTTATTCTAAGTTCTTCTTCAATTAGGGGAAAAATAATAACTATTTTAATAAACACAACTATTATAATAACTATTATTGAAACTAACATATAGTGAAAAAAATTTCCTTCTTATTAGTTTACAATAATAAGTTAAATATTTTTAAACTTCTGGTTTAATTTGATACTGGTTTAACTTCGATTTAAAGAATGTCGTATTTATGAAAATGTTACAAGAGACAACAGAGATGTGTAAAATATAATTTCTTAATTGTGTAGAGTTATATCGGAATGGATTAAAAACCATGAAAGTGAATCTTTTAAAAGAGTATCCATATTAATATACAAAATGTTGTAAAAACAACCCGGAATTTTATTGTAACGTTATTGAAATATATCTAGAATATTACACTTGACTGAAGTAATTCATTTTAATATATTTCAGACATTAAAGGCCAACGAACAACCAGCACTGCAACGTTCTCACCTTTACATGTGGTAAACATTTATTTGTAGCGTTGCCAGGGTAAATAAGGATGTGGAAGGGGGCGTTAATTGAGGTAAGATGTTTTGACTACAAAGTAGACCGATGTTTGGGCAGAGCGTCGCACGGCGCGGCGTGACAACGGCTTTTTGGGCAGGAAATGTTCATTGAGACTTGTGTCTGTTACAAAGATGTCTTCTAGGACCGTCAAGTTTGGAATATACAAGGTTTTATTGTCTAGACTGTGAATTACATGAGCCTACATATGCAATAGGGATCCAACCCACAAATATTAAAATGTTGTGTTTTTGTAACTTCTAAATAAAAGAAACATTGATTTATTTTATGCAAAAAAGATCTGACCAAAATTAGCTTATTTAAGCAGTAAAATCTTGCTTGGAACCAACCCACATATCTGTAAAGATACTTTCAGATTTATCAATAAGGATCCAATGGCTTGTTCTATGAGAGATTACTTAGTTATTACTTACAATTACAAGGACAAGAGTAAATTACAAATAACTAGTGAATGACATAAGAAGATTATTGAGTTTGTTTGTAACTTTTTTTTGTATTTGTAGCTTGTTTCTTGTTTTTTGGTTTCAGTTGACTGGATCTTGTTTGCAAAATCACCTTAAAAATGACACAACACAACACCTGTGGCTTGGACCCTCTAAACAATGTATACATTGCCCTAAACGTCTTTATTCAAAAAGGATCCAAGCCACAAAACAATTAATAACAAAGGGAATATATGGACTATGACATTAAACCTATCATTTATAAACAGAGGAGAGTCACTTTTATACATACAATGCAAATTTATAACGTTGAAATTAGACAGGAATTAATAATGAAGTAGAAAATTTAACCTTGTTTTTCTCAGTTTGACTATGCAGTGGTTTGGATCCCTATTGCATATGTAGGCTCAGTTGTAAATAAGTTACTGGGTGTAAATAATTTTCGAGAGTGCTTATTTAAATTATTTCGTACTTGCTATGTATAGTTTTTATTCTATATTATGTAAATAAACATTTTAAGTTATTTTGGATTATTTTCTATTATTTTTATAGCTTTACAATCCCTAGAAGTCGTAAAATTTTATTTTTGGTTCTATAAATGTAAATATAAATATGGTTCTATAAATTTATGGTTAAAACCGCCATACACATCCTACTTAGGATCCTACAGAATTTCTTATAAATAATTTCTTAAATTCTTCGTGTAAAATAACACTTGTCAAATTCTAAAGGGTGAAATGACTATTTTAGTATTTTATAAATATGCTAAGGATGTAATATTAACCATAATCGTAGAATTTAATACTATTAAAGTAAAACCCGAATGTAGCATTCAGCACCCATGTACTTAGTAATCTGAAATCAGTGCTATATTATACAGGGTGTTTTTTTTTAAAACGCAACCCATTTTTAAGATTGAATAATGCACATATGAATGTGTAATGACTATTGTTTTATTGATCTTTACATTTTATACAACCTATTATTTAAGTCTGATCACATTTAGTTTACATTATGTGCTCAAACAGTCCGCCATTGGCATTTGTATAAAGTTATGCTCATTCAATCAAATTCCCGAACACGTGTTGCAAGGTGCCTCTTTAAATTTCTTGCATTTAATTTGTTATGTTTGTTTTGAGGTTCTGAATAGCTTTTGAATTGTTATTGTAGAATAATCACTACTTTACATGACTGTGGCAAATTTCATTCAGATCAGACAATTTTTACGCGAGTTATCGTGCTTAAAGACACACACATTAAAAACGCACCCCAAAACTTGATTTTATCGGTGAAGGATTATTTCCCCCAAGATCTCTGGATTTGACCCCACTATATCATTATGTTCTTTGGGGATACATACAAAGTAAGGCCTAAAAAAACAAGTGACAGCATATTCAGTATCTCAAAACAAATGTAATGCAAGAAATTCAAAGAGGTACCTAGCAACACGTGTTCGGGAATTTGATAGAGATAGCATAACTTTATACAAATGCCACTGGCGGATTTTTTGAGCACATAGGGTGAACTAAATGTGATAAAACTAAAAAAAAAGATTGTATAAAACGTAAATAATCATAAAACAATACTTATTTCATATTTATATGTGAATTATTCAACCTTAAAAATGGGTTGCGTTTAAAAAAAACACCCTGTACATTAATACAGCACAATATTTGTAAACATAGGTATAGTTGAACCTTAACCTTCTTACCGAGTATTCAAACAAAATAACTGAACAATTTCCAATGCTGGTAGGGGCTCAATTTATCATCACTTTCAATGCTGTGAATTTGTAAAGGCTAAGAGCAGGGATATTGAAAAAAGAGAGGCAATGGCATTCAATTTGTGCTTTAGGATTATACATTTGTTAAAACACAAATCAACGTAGGATTGGTAAAGAATTGATTTTATTTTTCATCATTCATTTTCTACTTAGTGTAAGATAAACCCGTAGCTAGTGTAGCCCATCCTCTACTTGGTATAGTGAGCAGTAGTAGCTGGGTTTGTTGTATTTTACAGGCAAAATTTATAAATTCAATTTATCACAATATCTACTGTGGCTCAATATTTTTGTTAAAGAGCCTTATGTTTTTATAAATGTATTAAACATTAATTTAGGCTTGATAAATATTGACAATCTTTGTAGTCTTAAATTTACATGATGTCTGTAAAGTTAATTTATGAATGATAATAAATTAAACTTGAGGAAGATCCTAGAGAAATGATAGTATAAGCAATTGGTATATTTTATGTCACTAATACAGTAAGACTTATTTTGGAGAAAAACATTACCTTAGAGCAATACAGCCAAACATTGCAAACGCTATCAAAATGGGACTTCGGTGTCGAGCAGTAACCGATACTTTTAATCACTTTCCAAAATAAATAAATAAAAACCTAGTATTTCATGTAGTTTTGTTTACAATAAACCAAACACTTTTACGATATAAAACAGCGTTGAAGTCAGTTGCTAGCCTGAGTAACGTTTTACCGTGCGTTTTAAGTACGATACTTTACATCATGCTACTCAGAAAACGATATTTTTTTATCATAACGCATTCCTTGCAAAAACTATTACGTTTCTCAATTCTTCAAACCTAGCCTGTAATAAACAAACAAACAGTGATGCCACTACATTCCTCCGAATTAACAAATAAACATGCGTAAACATGAATAAACGTTTACTGCTACCAGCTGATTGTTTTGATTGTTGACATTCGTGATTTCCGTTTCCTAGTGCACGGTAAATGTACCGTGCAGTGATCGGCAAAGAGTAACTTTCCAGTTAAGAGTAAGGCACAGAAGCAGATGTTTCTGTGTACTATATGTAAAAGTATTGTTGGGACAAGCTAAATCAGCTTATACTGTTTACACAGTGATGCAAATGATGTACGTTAGCTAGTCACTTTTTCACACGAAGTTCACGGATGTCACGTGTACGTGTGGACGAGCCAGTCACGTCGTAAATCTCGCGTCACGTCGCGTGTGATAGCTGTTATCATGAGGGCGTGATATGGGGGTCACCCACCGCTCGACGCTTCCGCCGACCACACCTGACGCTGGCGGTTCGTGCAGCTCAACACCACTGGAGAGAGATGCCAAATGTTTTTTAGCTTGCTTCATTCTTTTTTTTATATGATGGTTTAAAAGTTCTCATTTAAATGTAAATTTCGTTAATTAGCATCCGTATCAAATCCATAAGTTTATTAATATATATATACTCGATGGGGAAGTACTCCTGCTATTACTGAACGTTAAATTATTTTTCACCACACTTCGACGTAATCACCTGTTTTACAAAT
Organism: Flexamia atlantica; assembly: GCA_035578135.1. NCBI lineage: Eukaryota > Metazoa > Arthropoda > Insecta > Hemiptera > Cicadellidae > Flexamia > Flexamia atlantica. The sequence continues at coordinate 40,634,637 of JAQJVK010000004.1, forward strand.
GTCATTTGACGGCCGAAACCACCTCCTTTCCGCCAGAGGGCCGAAGGCTTTCAGCTGATCGTTTATTTGGTTGAAACAGCGTGAGGGAGTGGAGGAATGATTTTAACCCCCCCCCCCCCCCCCCCCCCCCCCCCCCCCCATATGGATTTTCATAACTGGGTTAGTTTCAACCATAACAAAGAATTTGTATCGTCTCTCATAAACTCAACGTTTGTTTTCAAGTGCGTCAAATAATAATCAGATTTGTTATGTTATATAGGGTATATTTCATTATGTAGTTTGGTGAAAAAATTCCGTTTGCATTTCGGCCGAAAGGGTTTTACAGCTTTCGATCGTTTCAAATTCTCGACTTCGCCTCGAAATTGAAACGCGATCTCAAGCCTGCAAAGCCTCATTTTCGGCCCTTGTTGCGAAATATACTATATCTAAGGTGAACAGATTTTTGAGCAGCCAAAACGGGACGCAAACCTCCGGGGGGTGTACCCCCCACGAAGAGAGGGGGATCCGGGGACCCTCCCCCGGGAAATTTTGAAAAATTGGAAGCATTTTGGTGCGTTTTTAGACTCTTTCAAATTGAAAATATGTGATAGACTCTAGTTCATCTTTACCATTAATATTAAGTTACTAGGAAACTACAAAAGAACCGAAAAAAATTATTTAAGAGTCTTTTACACTAAAACGTATTTACATACCCCCCCCCCTAAGAGGGGGGGTCCGGGAGTCCTCCCCCGGAAAATGTTTAAAAATTAAGGGTTTTTCGGAGGGTTTTTCGACACTTCCAGATTGAAAATATGTGCTAGACTATAGTTAATCTTAACCATTAATTTTAACTTCCTAGGAAACTACAAAAGAACCGAAAACAATTATTTAAGAGTTCTGTTTACAACAAAACGTATTTTTAAAAGTATTTTTCTTACAAATAACGCCAAAACGGGACAATTGGATGTCCCGTGAGAGTTCGTCGGGACAACGGGACACGCCGCTAAAAAACGGGACGTTTGGTCACCTTAACTATATCCCATCGGTTGATAGCGTTAAATAATGAAAATATATAGAGTACAGTATTAACAATAACATTGACAGACACTATTTACCATTGACACAGGTTAGAGATAAACTTCAACCGAGTTCTTCTGTTTAGAGTGCACTTTCTTAAATTACCTCCTTGTTGCCTAGGAACCCATTCTTTTCCTTTAGCCTTTGAGCATTGAATTCATTTGTTTGGAACTAATTGTCCAACAAACTATTTTCAGTTCAGTACTAAATATATATCTATGATTTTAAAGAATACAATTTCTCACTAGACGATCATTTACGATTCTGGTATTATTTGAGTAAAAATTTATTCCTCCTGTTAAAACAACGTGTCTACACAGACAAAGGTGGTGTCCAAAATCATTTATACTCAATGTTAGTAAAAACTAAACTATACGCCCTCTAAATAAAGGGAGGGTCGTAACTACGATCTATATGTGGGGGGGGGGGCACAAAACAATAAGATAGTTATTACTTCGAAGTTCTCCAGGACAACGACGATAGAACTTCGAACGATGACGGCGACGCCCACGCGATGAAGAGTAACAAATGATCCTGTTTGAAAACTAGATTCTTAATTTATTCAGTCATCTATTCAAAAATGTACATGCACTTAGGGAAGGATTTCTGCAGATGTGTATGAAAGAGACCGGAGTACGGGCAACGTAGATGAATAAATCATGCAAAACATACACGGGTTCATCACTTGCTGCGCTCCTCCCGTCGAGTTTTTACGAGAAATATTTGTTAGTTTCAAACAATTTTGTGCTCCATAAAACTTCCTTTTTTAATTTCTCCCCCCTATACGTAGTATATGAATAAAGTATTGTTTTAGTCAAAATTTTCAAATTCGATTTGTTAGTGGATAGGCCTATATTGGATATTTACCCTATAACAAGCGTCAAAATCCAAATTTCTCAAAAACAGCTAAAAAAAGATTTATAAAAATTTCATGGGGTTTTTACTGCTCAAAGTGATAAATAAAATTACACCACCAGCATATCTGTTAAAATTCAGGTTCAGAAGTTATGGGGGTTTAAGTGTTAATATTTAATATTTTTCAAATTTCACAAAATCTGTAACTTCTAAGGAAAATTTCCCTACAACCATTAAATTTGGCTTGAAAAATAAATAATCCAGTATTTTTAATTATTAGACCACGTCCACTGGTTGCGAAGATAATTGATATTTTAGTTTGGTGGTAAACGCAGTACGTTGTCTAATAGTGTTCTTAAAGAAAGTATTTTAAAACCCTTATCTCCGTTGATTACAGACCGATTTTGATAAAATTCGGTATATCTATATCACCTTTTTGATATATACATACCAACTTTTGTGTATATACATGCAAAGTATCCCACAAATACTTGTGAGATAATTAATTGTTAATTTATTTTATTGAAAATAATTTGCATAACTTTCATTTTAAAGTTTTCTGGTTTTTAATAACTTTGAGAAGAAAGTATGAGTCATTTTCATGATACCGTTTATTACATCTATTAATGTAATTGGTGATGATTACCAATGTATTTTTGCATCAGGAACAAAATAATTTTACTCATAAAAAGTACATAAATATGAATAAAACCTTCCTATCCCTAAGTTATTACTTCTTAAGGTACATCATTTTAGAAGATACAAACACTTTTGAAGTAAAAACTCAAGGGCGTTTTAAGCAACAAAGTCTAACAAGGCAACAAGGGTTTGTTTTAGCTACAGTTTTTTTATGAATACGTATCAACCATGCTGTTTTTTCTTTTTACTTGACTATTGCACTGATAATTGGAACATACACTGTTGTATTTCCCGTTTTATATCCGAACATAGTCCAATAGGAAATCAACTAGTGGCCAATATCTATTACGGCAGTAGATTGACGGACAATAATGTGGTTTGTGTGGTTGTGAAATGCTGCTATGATTGTGGTATCTGGTCAGTATAAACTAATATGGCCACTAATTCTGACCATTAATCCGATCAGTTTAAGCGTGTGGTAGTTTAATTATTTTACAAAACTAAAGTGTGTTTAGGCAGTAGGCAACAACAAACTAAAGTAAAATAAAAAGATAATTGACCTTTTAATCTATTGACCATTTTTACCCCTGGTTATCAGTTTGTGAAACTAAATTAGTGTTTATTAAAACCAAAGCAGAAATGTTATACAAGCCAGCAACGACCGAGCATATACAGCTTTAAACATGAAGATAAACATTATTTATACCTATTAAAACTTGCGATGGTTGACAAAAAGTCTCATCCGTTAAACTTTTCATAGGATATTATAAATTTACGCTCATCAAATGCTAGAAATAATGTCATTTATCTCAACCAATTATCTCAACTACCAATTTGAATATCAAAAGTTGCACGGTTAAATCGATAAGAGTTGACTGACCTGGATGCTACCGTATTTCAAAGTAGGTCTCTAACTCTTTTTGTCACACCTTTACAGAACCATCCTATACTGGCTGGGTGGCATTGATGTAATCCTATTTGTTGTGGTCTAAAACTTGCTAGATTAAAAAAAATACTTTCGGAAAACTGTGTTGAACTTATTACTAAGTTCTCATTGTCAACTGCTATTTTCAATAGGATTTGGATGAATTATTATGTATCCTACGAAATTTCTTGTCAAACAACATTTCGGAGAGATTTGACTAATCTAAAACACTTCTGTAGTTTAAGCCTATTATACCTATTCTTTATATTATACCTTATTCGTTCCGGGCGCACACAAAAAGCAGCACGTATCACTTCCTCATTATTACTGACTCACTACAGTTCTATTTAAGGCACTGACACCATCTATGCGTATTTCAGGGACGTGTTTACGAATTGATTATAATTAAGATGATTTTAGAGTACTCTATTCCACGTTCGCCGTGTGGTTCAGACATGGCGAAGGATTGGAATTTCACTTGTTATAGGTTAGTATGTTTTGTTATTAAGACTGTGCCTACGGATTTTCTAATAATGCATAATATATCGTGGCTGGTACCTTCCCAACTGATATTTAACAGGTCCTTCAGTTATTCAGTTATTTATTTATTCATTCATAATATTTATTCAATATTAGCTTGGAAAATTTTAAACTGGATGTATAAAACCCTATCCAGGCTTGGTTCAGGTTTGTTTCGATTCAAGTATGAATGTGGGAGGGATAAATATGTGAATAATCCTTTTATTAGAAAAAATATATGACTTTTGCCAGGTTTTTCAAGAAAAATAATCAGTTTGGAACATATACAAACTGTTCTATAAATGTTCTTTATTAATCCATTAATCCTGTTAGTAACTAAAAAACCTATACTCAGAAGATTATGGAAGGTCAGAGAGGAAATCACGATATAACCTGTAGGCGACTAGGAAAAGTCATTTGAGATAAAACTCGTACAACTATTACCTCATTCACAAGTTGAGGTTGAGGATTGTGTCCAGCTTACCTTTTAGTTATAGGGTCCGTCTGCTTTGGCACAGACTTGCTGAATGAAGCCCTCAATGTATACTGTTAGGGTTGTATGGTACCAAAATCTTCTATTTAACATCAAGCCTTTAAAAATTATTTACGCGTTATGATCGACTAAAGGAATATAAAGTAAAGGTGACGTAGGGTTGGAAAGTAAAAGTGTTATGATAAGACAAACATATGTCATTACTCTAATAGTGCTACTAGAATTTAAGTTACATTCAGGCCTTACCACTCCTTTTCCAAAATCTATTGCTTTATTCTTTACATAAATTAACAATTAGGACGTAAAACTTAAACTTTTCACTGAATCAAGACGCTGTCGCTTTCAAGACGTGTTTAATGGTGAATATGAATGAAACATGAGTGTTAAATTGGTTAGCATGAATAGCTTTGTTATAAAAGTTAGATTTTTCCAAGGACGGCGACGAGGTTGAGTTTTACACCTTCAAAAAGTATCTTAATTCCAGTGGTTAATTGTGTTTGCGATCAAGATCAACTAGGTCAGGCGACTAGAGAAGGTCAATCTGGGGTTACAACTTGATGGTTCCACTATATAAAGCCCACTGCTACATAAAGCCAGAATTACCCGTAGCTTTTGAGAAAACCCTAAGTTCTACTCCCACAAGTCCCATATTTAAATAAAAGGTCTCGGTGAGAAAAAATTATTTATTTATTTATATTTATTTGTTTTTACTTAACAGCTGTTGTGCAGCCCGTATTTACTTGTTATCTTAGATATTAGAGCTCATTTCAAACACAATCGAGATACCAAGGCGACCAAGAACACCTTGGTACACTCCAAGAACACCCAAGTACACTAGGGGATGAAATTAAGGAAAAACACGTGACAAGACCAAAATAACTTTTGGCCACGTAGGGATGGTAGAACAAATTACAACTTCCAGCGAAGTAGGGAAGATCGTACTAATTAAAACTTCTAGGCATCTATGGAAGGTCTTACATATTACATCTTCCACCAATCTAGGGAAGGTCTTACATATTACATCTTCCACCAATCTAGGGAAGGTCTTACATATTACATCTTCCACCAATCTAGGGAAGGTCGTACATATTACAAGTTTCAGCTACCTAGGGAAGGTCGTACATATAACTTTTAGCCACCTAAGAAAGTTGTTCATATTACATCTTCCACCAATTTAGGGTAGGTCGTACATATTGCAACTTTCAGCTACCTAGGGAAGGTCGTGCATATTACAACTTTTAGCTACCTAGGGAAGGTCGTACACATTACAGCTTCCACACACCTAGGGAAGGACGTACATATTACAGCTTTCAGCTACCTAGGGAAGGTATTACACATTAAACACATTTCCTCTTATCTATGGAAGGTCGTACTTATTATAACTTTCAGCCACCTAGGGAAGGTCGTACATGTTTCAACGTTTAGCCACTTAGGGAAGGTCGCACGTGTTACAATTTCCACACTCATTGGGAAGGACGTACATATTACACCTTTCATCCACCCAGGGAAGGTTCGTACATTTTAAAACTTCCACCCCCTAGGGTAGGACGTATATTTTTCAACACTCAGTCACTTAGAGACCTACAGAAGGTCATCAGGAGGTAACACTCTCACATTACCTCGCCCCGCCGGTTGAGGTTGAAATTCTTGTCTCAGCTCACCTATCACATACGAGAATCCGTCCACCGTGAGGACGCACTTGCGACCGACATAACCGCGAACTCTATGTACTAGGGGATGAAATTCAGAAGAAACACGTGACAAGACTAAAAAAGCTTTCAGCCTCCTAGGGAAGGCTGTACATATTGTAACTTTCAGCCACTCAGGGAAGGTCGTGCACATTACAACATCCACACACCTATGGAAGGACGTACATATTACAACTTTCAGTTACCTAAGGTAGGTCGTACATATTACAACGTTCAGCCACCTAGGGAATGTCGTACGTCTAACAACCCATTCACCTAGGGAAGGTCGTACATATTACAACTTTCAGCCACGTAGGGGAGGTCATCATATTTCAACTTTCAGTCACCTAGAGACCAAGAGAAGGTCATCAGGAGGAAATTACCTCGCCCCGCCGGTTGAGGTTGAGGTTGTTGTCTCAGCTCACCTATCACATACGAGTATCCGTCCAGAGTGAGGACGCACTTGCGACCGCCATAACTGCGGACCCTCCGCCCCGCCGAGCCCCCCGGGTCACTGTGGCACTTGTGGACGGCCTCCTTCCCACGACCCTCCATCCTAGACGACGACCATCCCATCCATCAGTCTCCGCCCCGGCCGGTAGACGCCACCGGGCCCCCTCCCATGCTCTACACAGCACTACACTACAGCACTACAGAAAAGTGACATCATACCCTGGGTTGACCACAGACACCACAGACACGATAGACACACCACGGACACACGAGAGACACCACGACACCACGACACCGCGAGGTTGCCGCCACGACCGACACTGTGCTACTGGAGTTGGGGTGGCGGGCGGTGGGTGACCGCCTCCTGACTGACTAATCACGCGACAATGCCTCGTTTGGTTTCGTTTTGTCGTTTTGTTTCGGTTTGTCGGAAGAGCGGGTAACGCGGGTGATTGTGTATTGGCGGTAATCGGTCAGTTTGCACGGTTGGTTACTTTTCGCGGTTGGTCGGTTGGTAAATATTCATTAGGGGAGAGAAGTAGAAATTGATTTAGCATAGTTTAAAAGATTAGACGATGTAATTTTAGTTAGTTAGTTACAGTTCTAATTGACAGATTTTCTTCTAGGGCTAGTATAGGAAATCTTTTAGAGCTCACAACTAACTGAAGACGAGTAAAATACTCTATATTATTAATATAAATATTTGAAAACAGTATAAAAATTATTTTAACTGAGTAATACATTTTGAAAACCAGTGAAAGTGTATGAATGATTATGTTATAACTGAATATTTTTTATGTTTCATAACAGTATAAAAAATACTGAAACGATGTGCTTTGTAGGCTATATCTTTTTAAAGTTTAAATAGAAACGTTCTTTTATTACATTTTTACATTTCACCTTAGATGTCTGCGGTAATCATTATTTCGTTTCATAAAGAAAGTATATACTTGAAATATAGTCAAATAAAAAAAAACATACAAATAAAATATAAATTTTATTAATTCATTCAATATCACAAATAATGTTCTCTTTTCGTTTTATGCTCCGTTCGATTATAAAAATTAAATTACGTTTGTATATAACAAGATATATAATCACACATCGTGATGTAGATAAAAATAGATATTAATAATATAAATATGCTTATAATAGTGTAATAAAGTATAATATATTTGTTGCCCTCTATGTAATTGTTTTAACTTTCTCATATTTTATTTGATATAATACAAATAAAATTAGATTTTTTTTAACATTTGTTAATTTGTTAAAAACATTCTTTTCCACGGTTGGTTTTACTAATTAATTATTATGTATATATTTCCGATGATTCCTTTCCTTCCATTTTGTTATCGGTATTGTGATCTGTGTAAGGGTAAGAGAATTATACGTTTGGCATGATAACCGTATTAATACAGTTGATCACCAAAATTCTAAACTGAAATTATTGTTGTCAATAAAGGTCCTGGTAGAGTATATTTTCTGACAGTTAAGTATTCCTTGTTGAGGTAAAATATTCTTCAGATGCTGCTAATGTTATCCAGAACATTTTCCTTAAAGAGTTTATTTAAAAAAATTCAATTAATAATTCTTAAAAATAATTATCCTAAGAACAAAATTTTTCATTAAGTTAAACCAAATAATTTTCAGCCAGAAAAGCGTCTTGGAGCAGTCAGGCTAACACACTACTTGCTCGGTTGAGCCGCCTCAATGTAGCACAGCATTAGCCTACGACGCGACGCAAGAGATTTCATTTCTGCTTCTCTTGGTATGAAACACACCACAAAGGAGCTAACAGTAAGTCTCAAGAGATTTAAATGAATTTCGAATAAAGATACGGGAGCTTGACAATTTCCGTTTACATAAACACAAATAGTTATATAACTTAAAAATATTTTTAAGTAAATAAGAGTGCTAAAATAATAATATATTTTTCGTTAGTTATTATCCTTTATCACTTTAAAAGCAATGGCAATGATTACTATCTCACAGACTTCTTGGTATTTTTTTCTTTAATAACATTGATTTATTTAAGTAATGGGTAAAACATATATAAATTTTATTTTTCTCTATAAAAGATAAATGAGGATTGACTTTTTATGGCTGCTAATAATTTTGTTTGTTGAACAACAGATCATACGAGAGTATTTTAACGCCGCAGTAACTGGAATGGTTTTATTAGGCAGGTTAAAAATTTGCAATAAGACCTTTTAGTAATCGGTCTTTTTTATGTCTGTAAATAATAAGCCAATAGGTTTTGTTGGTAAAAAGGTAAACCTAGAGACCTGAGAGTTTGCACTTATTTTCCTCATTGTTTACCTTTTTACCAACAAAACCTATTGGCTTATTATTTACAGACTTACAAGCATACTAAAAATGTTATATAATATGTTTTAAAGAATTCCCATAAATATACAACTAAAATGTATAAATTAAATTTTATAATTTTTCACACACACTTGGTAAATCGCGGCAGTTTTTTTACCAATTAAATTATTTATTTCAAATAAATACTTTTTCAGTTCAAATAGCGTTTTAACTTTGAATCAAACAAATAGTTTGTACGATCTTAACAAACATTCCAACAAAACTGTTTTGTTGAATCAAATAGTCGAATTCTTAAACCAACTATAATTTGTTTAAACCAACAAAGTTCTTTAGTAAAATGGTGTACCAAAATATTTTTGTTAGATTCAACAAAACTGTTTTCTCTGTGCATCTTAATACATTTAACCAAATCCCAGATTAGAGGTCTATAGAAAGTATTGTATCATTGTGGAAAGAAAATGTGAGAAGGAAAGCAAATGACAGAAACATTGGATTTTTATAGCATGAAATTATCATTCTCGAGTTATTTTGGGCGTTAGAGTATACTTCATTGATTTTTTTTGCTATAGCGGTAGTATAGCTACAGCAGCTAAAACGTTATCTTTAATCTTAAAGGTGGATTAAAATTATGTATTTATATTTTTTTAAACGTAAATGGATTAGAATAGAGAGCGTCTGATAAAGGGAATAATTTATTATAGCTTTAACCGGGCGTCATTGAAAGATTGGTTCATTTAGAGGATTAACTCAAAGGATAGCCTTAATTATAATTACTACGTCTAAAAAACAAACATGAAGTATTAAAAAAAATTTTAACATCAAAAATTACCTTAATAGGCCAGTAAAATTAGATCAATAATTCGTCGTGCCTGCAAAAATTCCCGGAAAGCTGGAAATCGTCTTAATCTTTCCGTTTTACATCCAAGTATATGAATTTGAAGTTTGTCCCATTTTTCCTAGTGTGCTTTTGACCTGGGACCACAAAAATATCAGAGTTTTGGGCCATTTTTTATTCTTTTGCAAATAAGTAAAAAACCGTTTATTCTACATAAAAAGTTTAAATACAAGAATTGTAGAGGACAAAATTCTGCTTTTATTGAGTATACTTTTTGATAAACATACTTTGAATAGTAACTGATTTATGGTAAGTTAAATAAAGGAATTGGGCGAATTTCTCTTTTAGGGAAAGAGCTATTACTGTAGGTCTCATGGTAATCTCTAAGCCCGAGACCACGATAACTTTTAGTTTTGAGGCCCTCAGAGTCCAAAAAACCCATACTTTCAAATTTATATAAATATATGTGTATCAATATAGATGTATATGAATATATATACTTATGTATTTGTTTCCTCGATAATCCTCGCAAATATGGTCCGATCTTAATAAAATTTGGCACGGACGTGTAAAGTAGTAATTATTCACACATGATTGAAACCGGCCCGATCGGATCATTAGAAAAGGGTTGAGGGCTGGTTTCAATCATGTCTGGTTTCAATTCTTCTGTGCTCGCTGGTCTGAACGAATGAAGTGAAAATTTACTCCAGGTGAACAATATTATTATAACTGCTGCATTTTGTTCCGTTCTTAATCTACAAACGATATTCAAAGCAAAATATTTCACCCCCTGAGGTGTGCGTCTTCACTAAGGGCGTTTAGAAACACCTTATATACTTGCAGCCCATTTCCACCTCAAAGGTGTACAGTACCATATTTAGAGTAGTGTAAAACACAAGAAAGGCGTAATGACCTAAGATTACAAGGCGAAGGTGAATAATTTACTTATTAAGTCATTTATTTTCGCCTTCAACGGTGTTATATTACTCAATCTGATTTACAGTGTACTGGAATTGTAGTCGAGTTAAAAAAAAATTCCAGAGGTTTGAGTTTTTTTAGTTGAGTATTGTAAAGAGCAGAAGTTTCTAATGATTATACTCCGGCATAATATACATATCGATTATATGAATAATTAATTAAATGCAATAAAATACTTTAAGGTTATTCAACCTAGTAAAGGAGTAAGCACGTTTTAAATTGAGTGAGGGTAATTCAAGCCACCTTAATGCGGCCTCACAGCCTAACTCAGTACTTCATAAAACTCCCACCGGATAATGTTCACACCGATACACTTACACCTGTATACTTATAGCAAATTGAGATCGTGTATTGCAATAAAAAAATCAATCTGATAGAGAGTGATTAGTAGCAAAACAAATAAAAATAAAAACTAAAAAATACTTTAATCAAAGTATAACAACAAATTGCTTAAGGTGGCGCTTTGAGATGGTCTTAGCTGTGAAGAAAATGGTCATAAAATTCTTTTATTATTTTTAATTTTTGTTACTTTTAATTTTTGTTGATGACATATCTAAAAATGTTTCAGCTAACCACATTTTATACGCCGATGACACTATTGCAATAGTTAAAGCAAAAAATCTCAACAGTTTGAAAATAGAACTTGATTGTTCATTTTTACCTAACTAATTGGTTTACAGCAAATGGATTAAAATCAAATAGCACAAATTATATAATTTCAAACCCTTCACAGTAGGCATAATGTAACTTTTGAATTAATTTATGATAATGATATTTTATTTTTTGCTGAGCAAACTAAATTTTTGGGTTTAAATATTGATCAAAATTTGACATGGAAATTACACGTTGATGGGGTGTTTAAGAAATTAAATAATGCTTGCTTCCAAATGTATATTTTGAGAAATATAATTAATTTTAAAACGAAGCTCATGATTTATTACGGAATTTTCTTTTCTTTCTTTCTTTTTTTTAAGAGGGTGGCGGTCTTCACCTTACCTTTGCCCCGCCCACATAGACTATTGATCTGTGCGTGGACGTTATCAAGCAAAGGCAAGGAGTGAGCCGGTACAGTACAAGGGTGAATAGCAGTACTTCTAAAAGTATGCGACAAACCCGAGTCTTGAACCTGCGATCCTTTGAGGCCACAGTTCCGAGGCCGAGAGCGCTACCAACTGCGCCACCGACTCACTCTTATTTGCAATATGGTATTGAATTATGGGCCTCAATCTTATATTCCATCAAATTTTTCAAAATAAAAAATAAATGTAAGAATTTTATATTTTTTACCGAAAAGAATCTCATGCAAACCGTTATTTAAGAGGTATGAAATATTAACATTACCTTCCCTTTACATTTTAAAAGTTTTGGTTTCTTTAAAAATCGCCTATCAGTATTACATTGAAAAGTAATCTGATCATCAATACAAAACACGTTTCAAAAATTAATTACAGTGTCCAAAACATCACCTCTATCACCATAATATATGAGTCTTAGACTTTACAACAGTCTGCCTGGTAATTTGCAAAATATTAATATGTAACATAGAAACAAATTATAAAAAGTTTAAAAGTCTATCTCCTTTAAAAAAATTACTATTAGATTTCAGAATATCTTACTGACAATACGGATAAGTAAAATTATACCGTTGTTCTGTATTTTAATCTTCGCTAGTTTTGTTTTTATTACAATGTTGTGTTATTTTTTTAGGCTAAGACAATGTTACCTGTTTCGCCAGCTGCGCTGGACATAACAGATGTTTTGTGACGATAAAGAAGTATTTCATTTCATTTAATTTCATTGATTTCATTTTGCACATATTTTGGGTAAACGAAGGGGGGTAACTACTCGACTCGAAATTTCGAGTATTTTGCAAAACTTCGAGTCGAGTCGAGTAGTGCAAATTCGACCCAAAAAACTCGATACTCGGGTTCTCGCAAGGTAGGCTACAAAAACGTTTGTGTTACTTAACTGAAGACGCCTGCAAAACTGAGGCAGCAAACCACGCCGAACTCAACTGTTCAGAAAACACAATCAGGTTATTGAAGGCACTGAGCGTCAGCAGCGGGGAAGTGGATTAAACTGAGCATTCTAACGTAGGCCCATAATGCTTCCGTTTTAACGGATTTATCTTTCCAGCCCCACAAGCTCTCGTGAATTTAACACTAATAAATAAATAAATGTGCTGAAACTCTTTGCCTTAAAACTTTATTTTATTTCCTAGCAAATATTTTCCTTTCACAAGAATTAACAACAAACAATTTGACTGCTAAAACAATAAAATTTAGTAACATATATTTCCAAAATCTCTAAAATTAAAATATTTTTATTATTTTTTAGAAAAATCAATGGGTAAAAAAGGGTTTGGATACAACTGAAATGTTTCTGTATTATTTCGATTCGTACAATATTACAGTAAAATTCTTAGTATCCAATATTATAAAGAGCACCGCAGTGGAAATATTTTCCGATACCACCATAAAGCATTTTCTTTGGGGTTTTCGTATTGACTTCTAATGCGCAGTGGAACTTCTCAAAACTGTCAAGAAACTGTATATTTCTTTCCTTATTTCCATAGCCTGAAGCAAACTTACGCGGTTCACAATTTTCTGATTATACAGTCTTAATCTATCAGCTATTTAAGACTATTTTTAAACCAATTAAGAGACGAAATTACTTTAAACGGTGCGACGATTAAAATGATTTCGTCTCTTAGTTGGTTTAAAAATAGCGTCGTAAAAAGTAATTTAAGAGCAGTAATGATTTAATGTATAAAGTTGATGCTCCCAAATGCTAATAAATACTCTTATGTATATCTAAATGACCATAACCTAATTCTTATCATATTTCATACAGGGTGTCCGGAAATTAGGTTTAAATATTTTAGTACATGTTAGTAGGGGTAAAAATAAGACAAAAATTGTACATAAACATAGTTCCTAAAGTGCTTCGTTTTCCGTCTATGTGTCTGTTTGTGTGTTTCACGTATTTAATTATACCTCACAATCAAACCTGGTACATGGATGACCACTATCAATGACTATTTTCGTAAGGAGTATCAACTTTCTACTTTATACCATTTCAATATGGCGATTGTTTTTTATTTTCAAAGTTAAATATCTTAAAAACCATCAATTTTAGAATAAAATATTCAAGGTACAAAAAGTTGCGAAAATTAATCCAATTAACGCTGATATTAAGAGTATGATGATCGGACTACTAATATCGGAGAAATTGTAGCTTTTCTCAATAAAACATAGTTCTGTGTCGTATGTACTGTCTGAAATTTGCATTTGTTCAATCGGAAAATTCACAATTTCTCTATTATTATTCGTCCGATCATTATAATATTAAAATAAGTTTGAATCCCCCAACTTTTTAGCCTCTCGTATAATTTTTCTAAATTTTATGGTTTTTAATATATTTAGTTTTGGAAACAAAAAACAGTCGCCATTTTGATATGGTACGAAGTAGAGTTTTGATACTTAAAAAAATTGTTCTTAATAGTAGTAATCTATGTACGAAGTTTGAAGTTTATACTTTAAGAGGTTCGTAATATATAATAAAATATGTAACAATCACAGAGGAACAAACGGAAAACGAAGCACTTTAGGATCTATGTGTACATGAACTTTTTTTCTTATTCTTACCTCTACTAAAAAATATTTTACCATAATTTTTGGAAATCCTGTATTTTTAACTCACCTAAAATTCTGAATTAAAAGTCACAATTAACACTATTGACAATCCAACCGGGTTTTGCGAACGGTGCGCTTTAGATCTGCTGGCGTGGAAGCTTTGTTTACCTTTGACTATCAAAATCAGCCATGCAATCAGTCTGCAGCCTCGTTGCAGTGTGGATTTTGTTTCTGCCTTGTCAAATAGAGTGATTTATTTATCATTCTTTTGAACTTTTGTTTACTTATTTTCAAAACTAGCAATTTAATAAATTATTTTCAACCGCAATAGTTTTTGGAAAAGAGTAAAGTTTTAATATTTTTGAAATATCCTTTATAGTCTTGTGAGAAGACATGTGACTATAATATATTTTAACAATCGAAATGATGGTTGGGTTATTAAATCATGGCCTTTCAGCTAAATTATCTTTGAATGGAAAATGAAAAATATATAGTTAAGACCCCTGTAACACTAGGTGGCCGAATGACGTTGCAGAACAACCACCCCCACAGAATCCAATGCACTAAAGCAGGCCGGGTGTATTCGGCCAAGGCCTTTCCACTTAAACACAAATAAGGAAGTTTTAGCCAACGCGCCAAGTGTAACAGGGGCCTTAAGTATAGAAATTAATCTCGTGGAAGATATGGGTTTGAACAACAACAACAAATTCAATTGTTAAAATGTTTTTATAACCAAGATAATCTTTTTCACAATATTTTTCTACATTTATACATTTTAAATCCATGCAATAATTTTAAAGTATGACTTTTTAAAGTAAGGAAACTTTTTTATCTACAAGTATACTTTTTAAGAGTTAAATAAGGCTACATTATATAGCACAGTCGGATTTTAACAGGAAAAACTAAAAAAGTACAATAATATCCTCAAGAGGCTCGCTATTTACATTATGAAGGAGTTATTGGGTCAAATATCACTGAGGAATCCAAAGTGCCCGAGGTCCCGGCGCGGCCATCCCCGCCACAATGGGGCTGATGATGTCACTAACAGGAATTTCACTTTATTGTGGTTCCATTGTGCCCTTTAGCTTATCTCCACTGACCTTCTTTGACTTGAGATGGCCGTTTGACGTTTTGAATACGCTGTTAATAAATGATTCTATTTAAAAAATTAGTATAATCTGTCTTAGCTTTTTTGTGGTTAACGTGTATTTAATTGTTTTATTCAGTTTGAGTTTGATTCAGAATGACAAACATGGTTACAAAAAGCCTTGCCGCAGAAAATCGTAATTTATTTTCAGAAAAAGTTTTTTTAATTTAAAACAAAGTAGTTACTGTTCATAGTAGGAGTAGCTGCTTGGTTGAAAATTTGCTGTTTTTGGAGCTACTGATAATGTAGTATATGTAGTTATATAAAACTAATACTGAATTGTATATTCAATTTGGTTAAATACTTACATATAACGCGCTCAAGATTTTTAATTTTTATTTTATTGAAAGAGGGGTACTAAGTGAACGAATCTGTTTGATTCGTAATGCATTATGTATAAGTTTGTTGGACTCTACATTTATTTTGTTAGCATATCTTCGATGTTACTTTCGCAAATGGGCACTTTGTAGTAGAAATATTTCACTTTTAATAGCATTTATCCCCTCCATACTATTATACCGAACAAGTTTTAGTGGTGAAATAAGTTTTATATTTTGTATAGTTTTGGTTTGTTCTGACAAAATTAGTTGTGTTTAAATTTTTCATTATAGCCTACATCATGCTATGTTGAATAGTTTTACAAGTCCGAAAATGTAAGCAACTGTCTTTTTTATTACGTTCACACCATTGACTATGAATTCAAAGTCAATGGTTCACACTAAAATAAAAATGAAAAATTTTCCGTTGATGAAAACGTAACAAAAAACTTGTTTGGCTTTCATTACTTTCTTTCCCTACTTTGACTTTGAATGAAGCTCAATGATAAAGTTGAAAATCGAAATGATTTGACAATATAGTGATCAGTCAAAAAATTGAAAACGTTTAAAAATTTGTATTGCAAGTTTACTTATTGAACAAGCATTGTTATTTTTTAGATGTCGGGATCAGATTTGTGGAATCAATTAATCGTATTGCATTGCTTACAATAACCTTTTATTATTTTGAAAATATCTCTAAAAACTGTAAAGTGTTTATATGTTTACCTGTAAAATTTGAAAAATCCATTTAGTTTTTCTTATAAAAAACCTTATGATTTAGCTTATTTTTGTCAGTGGACCATAGCTTACACTACTATTAGTATACTAATACTTTATAAAGAAAAGATTTCTGTTATAAACGGGCTCAAGATATCTTACAATATTTACCTGAAATATTGTAAGATATCTGTAAATCACACGAACGCAAACCTACTAAATAAACATAATGTGAATTTAAGCCATTTTTAACTTCATTGTACGTGTAAATAGGATATTGGTAAGGGTTTATTTGAACTTTTTACTCATAACGACCAGATAAACATTCGAATCTTTACTGACTCTATTTGCATCGATTAATCAACAAACCTCACTGGAGTTTGTGCACTCCAAATAATAATTATTTACAAACAGACTCGTTTCAACCGTTTCCCAAAATATTTGTCGCAGTCACGTTAATTCGCTTCGTCACTTTTAGACGTGCATGTAAATATTTAAATTGATCGCTGTTATTTCAAACATTCGTCATTATGGTTCCAGCATTTTTTCATGTAAATATGTCCTCTATAGGTTTTTGAGGAACGCCATAAAAGCAAAACAAAAAACAAATAAAAAAGCTAAATATAAAATAAAGTATGATATTATTGTAGCCGAGATATTTTAGTTGATAAATGGTTCGTTAAACGTAAGTTTTAAATATAAATGTATTATAATTCACAAAGTGAACAAAACATTTTTTCAGTGGGTCTCATGAATCTTCAGAACCAACTTTGGCTAAATATATTATTGTAATGGGCGTAACAAAATTATTTTTCGTACAAAGAAAAATAGCTTATCTAGTAATATGTTTAGTTATCACTCTTTTCGTCTTCAATCCACATTAAACGTCTAGTGAAGTTAGTTTCATGACAATTTCTCTATATTATTGTTTTTTTTTCATTAATAGTATTTATTTTTCATGTCCGTATCTTCGTTTTACGTGTCATGATTTTAACAAACTGTCAAAAATTTGTTTTATGGCTACATTCGACATTAGGGTTTGGAAATAGCACAACGGTCACGATAATAGCAATCCTAACTTTGTATTTGCATTGACGTTAGTGGAGTTAATTAAATTACTCTATTTCAGTCGATTATTAATCCAGGATGCGAACCGTTAAAAAATGACTGAAAACAATCATGTACTTTGAAAATACATCTACACTTTTCAATGTTATATTTAATTCATCTTCTGAAATAAGCGTTTTGAACGTTGGATGAAGGAGAGAAGGAAATCGTGAGTAACGTAGACAGCAACAGAGGCTTCATCCTTCTCCGATCTCAATGGAAAAGTCAGGGTTACCATTTGATTCTGCGGTTAACTGAATAAAGTGCATCCGTGCAGGGAAAGTGCACGCGAGAACTACCGTCCAATCTCCGTTCCCGACCTTCGAAGTAGTGACGGGAGCTATCCGATAGAAACAAACGATTCATCCGGTCGTTGCGCGCCAACCGATTTATCCGATGGTTACTTTAATTTTCATCCGAATGAACCATCCATTCATTCGCATGTGAATCATCTTATCTCCATTATCCATCTATCTGAAACCCATCCGTTCTATTTTTTTCATTCAATTGGAAAACAATTCGTCCCGTATTTTCATTAGTTTGAAAACTACGAGTTAGTTATTTAATTACTGAAAATATATAATTCTTTAATTATTTTTCTAATTATTAATTTAATAGTATTTTTTCTATTTTCTTTTGTAATTCTTAAATTAGTTTTTTTTATTTTTCTTTAAATATTTAATTCTTTATCCATTTACTAGTAGGATAGTTCCTCCCATCTCCGCCCGCAGCGCGGGGCAGTCCGCTCCCCCATCCCACTGGAAAAAAACCATCGGATCAATCATCCATCTGAAAAATATCGGATGAAAGAAAACCATCGGATGGTTGAAATCAGTCGTTTGTCCCGTCACTACTTCGAACTGTACAGTTCGAGTCCAGTGACGTGGTCCAGGCCGTCCGGAAGCGCAATGTTAAAATTAACATTAGTCTTATGGGCGGACCAAGTTACTCGACTCGGTATATACTCGGCTGTATTTCTGTCCAGAGAACTGCGATTGGTGTCTTAAATTTACCGGCACTACGTAAAGAGCCATAATAATTCATCAATACAGAGTAAAAGTTATAGGAAACAAATACTATGTATACTCAAATTAAAATTAAAATTCAAATTTTTGTTTATTTCCAGAAAGTACATCAATTAATACAAATATAATATAAAATGACAAAATATACACTTTTTTCTTACAACTAAAACAAAAAATCATGGAAATAAGCCTACATGGGCAGATTGCCTGTGCGTAGGCTTAGTCGCTATAAGAAAGCCTATGATTAACTTTGATGTGCTTTGTTATGTGCTGTTATTGAATATATATATATTGGTATTTTTTTGGAGGAAAAAAAGGGTTGTGCAGAATAGTTTGGGCATACGCAGAATGGAAGACAAATAGCAAATTTGTATCGCGGAGAAGGACGATTTAAGCATTTCCTATCAGTTGGTGGGGGGGGGGGGGGTGGAGGGGATCAAGAGTCAATGCAGAGGAAGTACGGTGGAAGTGCAGTGGAAGAGTTAGTAGGGTCAGGTCTGCCTGTAAGCTGCTGTGATAATGAGTTCTGAATTAGAAATCCCTAACTGCAATAACCATTCATTGACACGATTTTTAAATTAAAAGATTGAAGGAGAATAAAAAAAAATATTCAATTGAGGATTGGACATCAGATTACGATACAAAATGCAAGATATATAAGAAGAGTTAGTCGTAGAATAAGTTTTTGTTAACTGAATTGCAGAGATGCCAATATTTTGTGAATAACGGGTAATATATGGATGAGTAACGTTGGTAAAAATAGTTCCTTGATATTTATAAATAAAAGTTAATAGGTTTTTTATGAACAACTGTCTTACGCTAAGCAAGGAAACATCTTGAAAAAGTACCTCTGTCGGGTAATGATAGCCTTTGTAAAATGCAACTTTAATAATCAGTTTTTGAAGGATAACAAGGGGTTGAAGAACAGATGAAAACGCCCCGCCCCATACAATTATTCCAAAAGATAACAAAGATTGAACGTATGCGTAGTATGCTAATTTTATTTCGTTATACTATCCAAACCAAATAGTTATATTTAGGTTATAAAGGTCTGGGTGTGAGTTATGCTCGGTCATTAGTGTATGGACAAACCGCACTTAACTGTGGTTTGCTCTAAGCCAGGCAAATGAAATTTCTGTCAGTCTAGCTTTGTATAATCTGTAACTGCTTTTTCTAGGTAATAAATGATTCTATGATTTTACTTTAAATTTTGAAAAAAACCTGGTAGTCTTTTCAAAATAAACCAAGTGATTAAAATTTTTATAAAATTATTACTGGAACTAAAACATAATGATTAAATGAAATACATTATTGGTTTAATTGATATTGATCCTTAACTTAATACTAAATTAAAACAACTTTAAGCAAAAAACTCAACTAACATAGCACAATTTAATACTTTAAAATGTTACATAATAATGGATATATCTCAATTTCCTTAGCTACATCAATGGAATTAAAATAAATGAATATATATATATATATATATATATATATATATATATATATATATATATATATATATATATATAGATTTTTATACACGTCAGTTCGAAGTCATTTTGCATTCTCACACGGGCGTTCGGCGTCAAATCGTGACGCCGAAGTGTGACTCCGAACTGCCACATTCACATTATTTCACGTTCTTTCGGAGTCAGACTTCGAAATGCCAATGACGCTACTTTGCCGTAAATCAATAGACTTCGAATTGCCAAAGCCTTTCGGCGTCATGTGCCATGCGGGTTACCTATTTAGTTTATGAACACGGAAGGGTTTTTGTGTTAGTAAGATTTAAAAAAAAGTAATTTTATTTTTAGCAATTATTTTGTGCTGATATTCAAATCTACTTAGTTTTTAATGCTTTAATAAAAAAAACAAGCATTAAAAAAGGTCGAATGCTTTAATCACATAGGATAAAACTGGTTTCTGATGAAATATTTAAAATTATTCTGGATTTTTTATATATGCCTTGAGAGTTTGGAAAGCCTGTTCATACTCATATTTATGACTTCCTGACAATTTTTGTGTTATTTTGGAGCAATGAGCCAATGCCTAAATGGGCACAATGTAATATAATATATCGATGATTCAAAATTAGAATATAATAATAGAATATATATTTATTGTTATATAGTGTTTATTTCATAGTGTAAACTGGTGAAAAATAGTGTTCACACTTTGGCCAAAGGGTTTTGCAGCTCTCGATCGTTTCAAGTTTTCGACTTCGGCTCAAATTTGTAATAGAATATTTAGATAATTTAAGGTAAATTTTCAGTATTATTTCTGCAGCATAGCAAGTGCAACGACGTTAATATTTCTAAAGTTCTGAGCTTAAAAAACGACGGTAATTATACTTGATGGACTCAAATTGAAGCCAAATTTGATAAATATTACTACCTAATATTATAATAGAGGAATTAATTGGACTGCATCAAATATTGAAAGATCTACTTTGGTTGGAGTATGCTTTGTATCACTGCATTTGGGCACTTGTTAAATAACTTTTTGCTAAAAAACCAAATCCAATCTACAATTTCTAGGTGTGTTTAAGCACCCTTTTAAAGATCTTTTTAAATCGCTTGTTATTTCCCGGTCTTTTCTCACTGAATAATCCCGGTTAGTACATTACTAATAAACTTGTAGATGGGTATTTCAATTAATCTACGTAAAAAATAAGAATTTGTTTAAAAAACCAGGCAGTTGTTAGCATTGTATTTATAGTAAAATAAATTTCTGGCTTCAAATCGCAGAGATTTTCCGATGTAGTTAAGGTGTGTTTTAAGAACAAGTGACGTAGATCCGCGATGTTCATGGATCACAACTTATCCACACTTTGATTTAGATTTTTGCGGAAATCTGCCATCGGCAAAAATGTTTTGTTACTTAAAAACAACCCCACCTTTTTTACTAATCAGAGTTGGCAAATGTCCGCAAAAATCACAATCAAAATATAAAATCATCATCAACAATGAGTTTTTAATAAAAAATTACAATAGTGGTTAATAGTTTTCAGAGGAAACTCTAATTACTAACAATTTACATGAATCCTCTTTGATCACAAATAAAAAATAAATAAAATGAAAACCCCAGAGGTAATATTAAATAATTATTATAATTAAAAGGTACAGCAATTACAGATAAATTGTACAATCCATATATAAAGTGAGTGACTTTAATGATTTTTCGTTATGAGTTTCACTATCCAAATATTTAGGTCCCAATTAAATAATAAGTAGATGGATGATAGAAACTTTTGGTTCTGTCATCCCCCATAAGGTTTTAGGTGTACATATTGATCATAACTTAAAATGGAAAATGCATACAAAACTTCTTACAAAAAAGTTGAATTCAGTTAAGTTTGCTCTTTCAATTCTATCTGAGTCTGCTTCATAAGACACCGTAAAAATCGTTCATTTTGCCTATATCAATTCAATAATAAAATATGGCATAATCCTTTGGGGATCAGCAACTCGTTCTTCAATTGTTTTAATCCCCCAAAAAGTATTGTCCGATCCATGGTGAAAGCCAAAAAACGACAAGGTTGTAAACCTATATTCAAAAAGTTGCAAATATTAACCCTTCTTTGTATTTATTTATTAGAATTAGTATGTTCTGTGATAAAAAATCCTGAAATTTTTGATAAATTTAAATCAAACGGCACATATAACACTAGATTAAAATATACAGGGGTGCTGAAAAGTCCCGGAATGGCTAAATATTTTTTGAACCGAATTGGTTTGAGAAACCAAACTTGGCACATTCACTCCTATGTAAAAAAACTACTTTCTGAGGTGTTTACTGACTCTTGGCCCCCAGTGGGGGACGGCCCACAAGGAGTCGGTACAAAATCTTCAATGTAAGCATAGATCAATATGCACATCATTTTAAAGGGCTAATCAAGTAGAGTTCAATGCCGCAAACCGCACTTCAAAAGGTTCATTCATTACAAAATGGCGGCTGATCAAAAATCTAAAGTAAATACACAGTGTTCGCTTAAAGATTGTTTAAAAATTGTTTACAGACTATGTCTAAAGGATCTAAACTCCGGAATCGTATGTCAGACCTAAAAGCCTATCTTTTAGGGTGCCGTAGAGGATATTACCTCCAAGGGGGGATGGCCCACAAGGAGTCGGTACAAAATCTTTAATGTAAAAATAGGTTGATATGCACATCATTTTAAAGAGCTAATCAACTAGAGTTCAATGCCGCAAACCGCACTTCAAAAGGTTTATTTGTTACAAAATGGCGGATGGTTAAAATTTTCAACTAAAATTCATAAACTTAGGTTTGTTGGGAGGGGAGGTGGAAATAAGGTTTGAATAAATCAAATTGCGTATCAAACCTAAGCCTATGTATTTTTGTTGAAAACTTAAATCGCCCGCCATTTTGTAACCAATAATCCTTTTGATATGCGGTTTGCGGCATTGAATTTTACTTGATTAGACCTTTAAAATGATGTGCATATCGACCTATGCTTACATTAAAGTTTTTGTACCGACTCCTTGTGGGCCATCCCCCCTTGGAGGTAATATCCTCTACGGCACCCTATAAGATATGCTTTCAGGTCTGACATACGATTCCGGAGTTTAGATCCTTTGGACATAGTCTGTAAACAATTTTTAAACAATCTTTAAGCGAACACTGTGTATTTCCTTTAGATTTTTTATCAGCCGCCATTTTGTAATGAATGAACCTTTTGAAGTGCGGTTTGCGGCATTGAACTCTACTTGATTAGCCCTTTAAAATGATGTGCATATCGACCTATGCTTACATTTAAGATTTTGTACCTACTCCTTGTGGGTCGTCCCCCACTGGGGGCCAAGAGTCAATAAACACTTCAGAAATTACTTTTTTTACATAGGAGGGAATGTTCAAAGTTTGATTACTCAAACCAGTTAGGTTCAAAAAATATTTAGCCGTTCCGGGACTTTTCAGCACCCCTGTATATTTGACTATCCGATTCATAAACTATGTCTTTTAGGAAAAAGCCCTGTTTATACATGGCACTAAAAGTTTTCAACAGTATGCCGGATGAAATAAGGAGCCAATCTTAAAATGCAATTATAGTATAATTTAAACAATTTCTGCTAGGAAAGGTGTATCACAAATTTTCAGATCACTTTGATGAAAATCCAGTTGGTCAAAGGAATTAGGTTGTGGCCCCGCACTGGCCACTGATCTCAAAGGTTTTAGGCTAATTTTTTGACTTATTAAGATTTTTTTAAACTTTAGAAGTTTTGTTTTTGTTTTAAGTAGTATATAACGTAGAGCAGGATTATTTAACATTGACAAAGCACCTATTTGCATAGATTTATGATATATTTCGTAATGTGCTGATAAAGTGAATTTTAGTTTACTTATGGCTTTGAATCAAAACTCGTAAAACTTTATAAAAACTATTTTTTGATCTTAAAAATGTAAAAATACATAGTAACTTCAAATACCAGCGTGTTCAATGGAAAGGCACGCTGCATTTCGACGTCTGATGTTTATTTCCACACTTAATGAGAATGATAACATAATTAATTGTTTCTAACCACTATATATGGTTCTCCTAGTGATTGTTCTTAAAACCTGATAAGGGGTCATTTTGAAGGTGATCACATATTGCACCGTGGATTTAGTCCGTGGAATTATACTAAAAAAATACAGTTAAACCACTGTCATCAGAGCCAAGACATCGCAGTTTTTAAGTCGTATTTTAGTAAAATACCAGGCGATTATCCGGGAATAGGTGAAGCCTATTAGGTATAATTCAATCATAAAACCCCTATTTCTTTGTCGTGAATGTTCGTATAAAGTAGTTTAGGAATCGGCTGCTGCTCTCTGGTGGGATTTTTGTGTACGATTTAGGAAAATATATTAGAAGAAAGTTTGGTTTTTTTACGTGTAAGATTAGGTTTTTCGCAATAAAATCTAATTCAGTGTAATTGAAATATTGTTAACCAAAGCGCATTTGATGTTATTTTTCGGAAAAATGTATTTGTTGCATGATCAGTAATTATTTGCATATTTTAAATTATATTTATTTGTCTTCCATGGTTAAATGAAAGCGCTTTCCCCCAAAGTAAATTATATGGTAATGGAATAGGCTTGACATTTTTTGAGTTCTTCAAATTAAGCGGTTAAAGATCCTACTCCTTGTAAAACGTTTGATAGGCAATCACTGTTTCCCCCACCTGCTTTATGCAATACTGTGCCTCCCGCCGAAAAAGACAATCTTCCTGTGGGAGACAAAGTAAACCCATGAGAATAACATATAACAATTGAAATATTGAGCACCCTTAACATTACCTCGTAGTAATGGACATATTTTGCCGCTCACCGGTTTACAGGTTACAGCCCTAGTAGCAGGAATAATCACATATGAATGTTGTAGCCACTTGCTGCAATTGGGTACTTCATGATGTGTCCAGCGCTGACCGGGCACTTCATTGTGCCAGGCTCACCTGAGCACATATGTTACCAACAAAATCGAGCAATAATGAAGTGCCTAACGCTCATTGCCCATTTGCTGTGCTGGACACTTGTAAAAACGTCAAACTGTGGTTTAGGTCACTGTTGTTATCCTATGTATTATTTGCAAAATAACTACATTTTAAAAGAACATCATAGAACATTGTCAATAAGATTGTCTACCAGCAATCCAGACAGATGTCAATTTAAATTTTATGCTTTAATAAGAAAATAAAACATTAAAAATTTAACAAATTTATATTTAACGTAACATATCAATATTGACATAAACGTTTTAACATATATTTAATGTTTTAATTAATTCCCTACTACTTAGTTACTCTCACAAAAAAATGATAAATCAAAACAAAGCAAACAAAACAAATATACAGAATTACGTAGGTATTTGTAATTGGAAAGTGCCAACAAGAATTCCGTGCACAAGTAAAGAAACGAATACTTCTTTGGTGTAAGAATTTTAAAAATGCATATTAAATTATTTTGCTTTGTATGTTATGTTTTAATTTTATTGATATTAACAAAAGTTGAAGGTCAAGCTTTTATTTTATGTTTGTACAAATGAATAAACATGAAATCATTACATCAAGCCTTTTTATTGTAAGACTAGCAGTTGCCCGTGGCTTCGCTCACGATAAAAATTGTAACACCCTGCTGCCTAAATGAAGATAGGCCACATACTGAGTTTATGATTACACACATAAGGTACAAAAATTAATGATAACTTTAAGGTAACCGATTGAACTAAATCTAACTTTTATATAGTACATATAATCTAAATAATAATTAAAAAAACCATAAAACCATTATTAAATTATCAAAATTGTAAATCAGCTGTATTCGTATGTGAAGCTTGAACCATCTGCTTGTTGAATGAACATTGAAAACTAAACAAAAGAACATCCATTCCATTTACAAAAAAATGAATGCCGTTTATTTTACTGGGTAACGTGTTTTAAACTAAAGGTAAAGAAAAGAAGAGAAAAGAAACCTCCAGTTCCTGCTAAAGCTGTACTTAGGAAAACCTATAAACTTCGACCTCACCAAGATTCCTTAAAAGTTCGAACTAAAACAAAACGTTCTTAGCAGATGCTTACGCCATAAGAACGTCCATGCAAAGGTCCAAGGTTGTAAGACCTATAAGGAAATTTGCTAATTCCGTCAATGAAATTCGCTAAAGACGGAAGCAAAGTATTTTTTCTAATGATGTGCATAAAATAAATGGTTTAAATTAGCTCTTTAAATAACAGCTGTTACAGGGAAGAAAGGTCTTTAAACTATCTCAAGTCAGTGATTTATTTTATGTTCTATTCCTGAAAGCTGATTTGACATACTACCACCAATTTTTTGCTTTTTACATCTGTTTGGATATAAAAAGTTCATCAATTATTATTTGTATTCTGCCACAAGCCAAACTTGGTCGAGATAAAATAAAATTCGTGTTTTAGGATTTTGCAGTTTGATTTCAAAAGTACTTGTGATTTAGTAAATTGCCTAAATATCAAACCTTTTATACTTGATGAATAGATTCCATGAGCAAATGGATTATGTACGAAAACTAACGATGGATTAAATGCTACTTTTATATAGTACACAAAAAATAAATATTATAAACCAAAATATAAAACTGAATGAAATCGTTAAACATCTGTAACGACGAATCCATCAGTGAAGGTATCACCTGCTTGGGACACTGAAAATGTAAACAAAACGTCATCCCCTTTAATTATTGTGGGGAAACTTGGTTGAAATCGAATAAAACTCGGTTTTTAGAAACTTCCTATTTAATTTCAAAAAGACGCACGCTAGTTTTAAGTAGTCTAAAACCTTATCATATGTGAATACTACACGGGAAAAAAGTTTCAGCCATAACAGTACTCTAGTTTTTGCGTGAAAAGCGGTCTAAAGTGTGATGTTGAGCGTTACTAACATCGTGACATATATTGAGATAAGGCTCGATTCGGATTCTCTGACCTTCAAAACGCAAAAATAACCAAAAAATTCATAAATCTAAGCAATGTACAGACAATACTCTAATTTTATTTATATAGATTTTTTAGTATTTCTACATAAAATAAAAAAAAACTCTACATATGACCTCTATGGTCTAGTGACCTGATTACTCAACCCCTTTCCATTAATTGTTTAAGGCCTAAATTGTTTATGCTATTCCTGTTGACACCAGCAGTTTAAATATCAAAGTTTATACCATGTGACAAAAACCTATATTAAGATGTAATCAATAAGTGTTGAAATTCAAATGTAAGTAGGTTGCTAGCAAATATTCAGTTTTTAATTTATCAGTATTATTTTTTTAATGAAACATTTTTATACATCGTTTAATTTAAAAGCTATTTTTAAGTAATTCGTTAACAAAGTCTATTTTTAAAACACGGAAATTGCTATCCAAACACCATGAAGACAGATTATATATCCAAAAGGCGTATATAAATAAAAACGATTAAACATTTTTATATTCGAAAAATATTTAAAATCTTTTCTTAGCGACTTTACCTTTCACGGAAGAAGTTCTTACCGTAGGATTCATTTCAAGACCTCAAGCCAAATACTATGATAAGTTTAGGTTTGGGGTGAAAAAAAGAAATTTGGTACAGACTTTTAAGTGGTAATCAACCGGTTAAGTCCGAAAACCAGTCCGATCAGACCACCGGAATTGGGGGTGGAGAGGGATAAACTGCCAAAACATTTTAACTTAACAGATTTAATAGCAACTGCTCAACATGTCCATATAGTTACAGCATGTTCCCAATAAGCGTTAGGCACCTCATGAAGGGTCCAGTTTCGTTGGACACATACTGTAATTTTGATTGAAATAATCGGGAGACACTAAAAGCCCAGCCACGCTGGGCACTTCTTGCAGTGCCTAGGCTGCGTTTGACATCTCACAAAATGCCCAATCACAGCAATTGGATACGACATGAATAAAATTAATCACAATCACCTCTAAAACATGCAAAAATGTTGCACCAACCAGCTCATCACTGTTGCATGAATGGTTGCCGCTATCCGGTCTGCAGGCGCGGTTAGCCGAACAGAGCAGCAAATTAAAATAGTTTCTTACAATTTGTGTAAAATTTTGTTCATACAGTTTGGGTGTATTTATTATTTGCCGCACGTGCCGTCAGGCTCAATCACGATGCGTTTTTGGGGGTCCCCTGGTTGCCACGAAAGGGGAGGATTCTTTACTGTCGCGAAACTAACGGACCAACGGAACAACAAGTATTTTCGCGCGGCCTGGCTTTGACGCAGGGTGTACGGTGGGAGGGGGGGGGGGAATTCGTTCGCGCGATTCGGCGGTGGTATGTCCTGTTTTCTTCAATGACAGGCGAGGTGGACGAGGGCACGAGGGTGAGTGACCTGTGACTTACCCTTCTTGGATGCACAGTTTTAAATCTGCTTCGTCCATGTCCATACAATTATTAACAGTGCGATTGCGAAAGCAGATTATGTACAGCTTTCGATTGCGAAAGCATATTAATATTACGGAGTTAATCTCGTAAAACTTCCTTGTAACTCAGTGGTCTTAAAACTGTAATCAGTCTTAAGAATTTTTAAATTGTGTTTATGTGAGTTATTTAACTCGTTTAATGCCGGACTAAATAGTCCGAGGATGAGGGCGAGTAGGAAAGTGAGTTAGTACCGTCAACTCGCCTAGTATACAAAGAACAAGTCGAATATTAGGCGAGTTGATTGAAAGCTAAAAAATACCTATATATTTTCAATTACGAATGCCTAGTGTAAAAGGCTAAAAAATATAAATAAAACGGAAAAGTACCGCTTTGTATATAACGAGATAAAACTTGTAACATTTAACTAAACATAATTATAACCCCGTACATCGTGTACATAAGTAGCCACTGAAACTACAAATATCACAGAGGGGTTATTTCCTGGGTGTGTGAATCAATTTACGAAATACAGAGTGTTTGATATGTAAATTCGCAATTTTATTCGAAATAACTTACTGAGTTTGGAGTAACTATAACCAGGCACAAAAGAACTTAAGTGTAACAGGGTATTATTGAAACAGTCGGATTCTTATAGTTTTTTACAGCACTCTCTAAACCGCAGAGTATGTTGAGTTATGCTTAAAGTAGGCAGTAAAAATAAAACGATAGTAACCAACGATAATGTTAGTTTATCTTAAATTTGCTAACTCAGAGGGGTGTCCGGCTAAAACGACACCCGACCAAAGCCACACCCCTAAAGAATGCGGTAATAACGACACCGCAAAAATTAATATTGTTTTGTTAATTTACCGAATCACTTTTTAGTTTTGTAAAAAACAAAATAGTAAGCCTTATGAATAAATCATTATTAGAGAAAATTAATGATAGCGCATTTTTATGGCATTTTTTATTTGTCTGTTAGCACGATAGCGGCAGTGACGAAGCGTGCGGTAATTTCTGATTTCTATAACGATATATTTTTAATCATTCAGGACAATGGAAGTGACCAAGTATTTATTTTATGTTCATTTAATCAGAATGCAATGCTTAAATTAAACTAAATTTTTTTGTAAAGGTTTTTTGGCAGTTACACGAACTAACCCGCTTTTCAGGGATCACCCATATAAATATTTGTCAATAAGGAGTTCCAACATAAATCTTCGTAGGGTAGTTGAATTATCTTAGTCGTGGCATTGTTAGTTTCTAGTAGAATTTTGTTTACATTACTTCAAACTTACATAACTTCTTTTTAAGTCAGAAATTATAAAAAAAGGGCCCGAGCAACATTGCCTTAGTAGTCCCACATACAGACCCCGGGCATTTTTTTAGGCTGCGTGAAAAATGTATTGTACATTATTAATCTATTATATCGGCAATTTTTAGGCAAATAATCTATGAGAACAATATTAATACATGTGTGGTGCAATGCAATTAAAATGGTATAATAACGGCTGCCATTCCCATTACTTATAATTTACCGATCGTATCATTCATGTCAACTCTCGCAGTAAACCTTTAAACAGCTATTTAAAAAAGATCTGGCTAACCAGTAATCCAGTAATTCAGCGTTAAAAGGTAAGTAACGAAAATGATTCAATGTTAAATAACTTTCCTTTTCGACTAGCAACAAGCACGCTGTTTAAAAATGAACGGCAAATTGAAAAGTATACTTATAAAATATAATTTTGACAGTCAGGTATACTTTTTATCAAATCTGTGCTCACACTATTAAAATTAGAGTATATTTTTTTTCTAGCGGTTATTTTGATAATAAAAGTTTAAACTTCACATTTGAATGCGAAACTATAAGAATCCAATGACGTACAAGGCGTTTTTAACGTGTTTCGCTTTATGGATTAAAAAAGATATGTGTCTCAAAATTTATAAAAACGAGCTTCATTTCATAGCTTATTTTAGTACAATGGGATGTTCCGCTCCTGAGATATCAGGTTTAAAAAGCCGCGTTTACACTATACAACTTTTTTTATAAACTTTTGTTTGTAATACATGTTTAATACAACTTTTGTTTTTAAAACTCGATCTTGTGTTTTAAAACATGTTTTACAACCAAAGTTTATAAAACAACAATTTCATTTCACCTTTCCGACAAGGCTCGGGAAACCTGCAACCTGTTGTAAAACACGAATTTTGGTTTTTAAACACGCTTGTTGTACAACTTGTTTAACAATTTTCATTGCTTTGTTAAACATGTTCAAACCAATTAGTATAATTAATTGGTTGTACAACACAAGTTTATAAAACAAGTTGTATAGTGTAAACGCGGCTAAACTCGGCGCCAACATTTTTCCCAGACCTAGATTAGCGCCGAGCTCGAGAGGCTGAATTCGTAGGGGGATTGTTACACCTAACGGGCCGTAGACGCTCAGAGCACAACAATCCCCAACGTAGGGGGATTGTAAATGCACCCCTAGGTAGCAGCAAAGAACTATACTAACTAGCAACCCCGAAGTTGGTGTCGTTATGACCGCATTCTTTAGGGGTGTAGTTTTGGTCGAATGACGTTTTAGCCGCGGTATTCGGAGGCAAGTACTTCTAAATGATTTATCTAAGCATTTGAAATTCGCTGAGTATGGAAGTCTGTTGCAACGGTGGTAGTTTATACAGGGTGTTGATAAAAAAACACTTCGGTACTTCGGGAATTGGTTACTTACATCAAAACTAAGAAAAAAGTTCCTGTAAACATGGGTCCTAAAATGCTCGGTTATCCGTTTGTCGGTCTGTATGTGTTTTAACATGATTTTGCATAACTTTAGAACCACAAAAGATATAAACTTCAAACTTGGTACTTAAATGCTGACTATTAAGACCTATTTTCGTACGGAGTATCAAGTTTCTACTTTGTACCATTTCAAAATGACAGCCACTTTTATATTTTAAAACTTAATCTCTTAAAAACCGAAAATTTTTAAAAATTTGGACAAGCGACAAAAAAGTTGCGAAATTTTATTTCCTACAAAACCATATCAAGATTATTAAGATCGAACAAGAATTAACGGAGTTATTACAATTTTTCTAACAGAATTCAAGTAAATTTGCCATAGCTACCATAAAACATGCATGTATTTTGTTGGAAAATTTGCAATAACTCCATTAATTATTGTTTGATCTTAATAGTCTCGATATGGTTTTGTAGGAAATAAAATTTCGCAACTTTTTTGTCTCTTGTTCAATTTCTGAAAAAATTACGGTTTTTAAGAAATTTAGTTTTAGAATATAAAAATGGCTGCCATTTTGAAATGGTACAAAGTAGAAACTTGATACTCCGCACGAAAATAGGTCCTAATAGTTAACATATAAATACCAAGTTTTAAGTTGATATCTTTTGTCGTTCCAAAGTTATGCAAAATCATGTTAAAAACACATACAGACCGACAGACGGATAACCGAGCATTTTAGGACCCCTGTTTATAGGAACTTTTTTCTTAGTTTTGATGTAAGTAACCATATCCCGAAGTCCTGAAGGTTTTTTTTATCAACACCGTGTATAGTCATAATTTTTATTGATTTACGTTTTAGAACAGTGGGTTGCAAATGTTCCTCTTCAAAGATTGCCAGAAAGAATCTTTTGACCAAAACAATTCAAATAAAATCAATAACAAAATAATTATTCATTGTTCGTCATTTACTCTTGGTAATTTTTTCAAAAGGGCGCCTTTGATGGCAAATTTTCAATAAGAAAGTCGCCTGAATATAAAATTTGAAGTTACTTTAAAATATTAGTAATTTGTCTTCAATAAACTTTTAAGGAAGATAGAAAATATTCAGCTGAGCCAGCCATTTTTGGCAGACATTTTTTAATTTAGCGGCTGTATTAATTGTTGTACAACAATATGTAAAAAAGATATATATATTTTTAAAGCAATTATTTATTGTACAACAAATATTTTTTCTAAACTTCATCATAACAGTGATACAGCCAAAAACTCATTATTTTAACGCTTTTCTCAATGCTTTTTTCAACCGCTAGAGGCCGACGGAAAACCAAAGATATTATCAGGACCCCTGTGGACGTTTTTTTATTTTTATCACTGGCAATTTCCTCACTTGCGGGTCACCCGGTTGGGATTGTATGCTGCAACAAGATTGTCAGTTTGTTTAAGGTGCTCAAAGTAAATTGTAATTTTGTAAAAATAACAACAAGAAGCCTAACTTTATGTGGCTGGGGAAAATCTCCGAAAAATTGTGAATGGGGCTACTTTTAGCTTAGCCGTGTTATGTAAAACTGACAAATATTTTTGGAGTACAAATATTTTGCGGTTCATCAACTCGTATTCAACCCGCCTGGGGGGGGGGCGGAGGGTAACATTCCTGAGTCATTGCGTGGTGTTGCAGTCCTCAGGTACCTGTCACCCTCAAGGCGGAATATTGGTTGGTGAACCTTTTTCGTCAGTTTGATATGCGGCGAAATATCGGTGCAAAAATAAAAGGACCGAATGGGACACCCTGGTATATTAAAATTATATTATAAAAGAATGACCACCGTCCAAATTCACTCGATGTTTTGGTTTAATGTGAAAAAGAGTGAAGAATAAATAGGACGTCAATTATTCTAATAATCCTAACAAGATCTAATCTAATATCTTATGAAAGATCTAGTAACACATTATTTTCAACCTAATACTTGAATTCTGAAATTTCAATTCAAATATTTTATATTAGATCTTTTATAAAATATTTTATGATGTGGTGCGGGCCATGAACTCGATGAATGTTAAAGTAAATTTTAAAGTACGTATTTTTTATCCAGAAACGCAAACCGTACTGTTCATCAAGGAGTATTTTTCATTATGTTTCACGTTGGATAATCCATTAATTTAGGAAGGTAGGTTAATTCGAAAATATGCTATCACCGTGCGTCAAACTACTTTACTTGAGATTGGAAGACCGCGCTTCTTACGAAACCGTGCCACGTTCATAATCCGTCAAGTGCCACGGCTGTTGGAATGGAGTAGACATTACATGTCCAAAGCGGTCCGCGAATTATTGTTTTGATCCAACTGTACTATATACGTTTCACCAGTTCCCGCCTAACATCCAGCGCTCTTGGGCGCCAAAGCCGCAGACGCAGATGTTCCCGCCAAATTCATTCCCGCGCAACACGGCGGCGAAGCCTCCTCCTCCCCCTCCAAAAAATAAAACAAAATCAGTACTTCTTAGCTATTTTCCTGTAGATCTGCTCAGTCATATTAGTTTTATGGGAACGTAGAAAAATTAATTTGAAAATGAAAAAATTAATAACACGGGACTTATGAGTTGCCATATTGGTTACGGAATTACAATGAAATGTAAAATCCAGCCACACGCTTTATTGCAGCCATATGATTTTTTGCGGAAGTGAAAACTATATCTAAATAGGGTCTAATTTCAACTAGTAGGCAATCTATAGTGTATTTTAAATGAAAGATCTTAATATCAAGTATGTACTGTAACACATTTTTCTTCAGTCATAGGCCCTATTATAACGTTGATAAACAAACTTATAGACTTGGGGGTCTCTTACTAGTTTAGAACATTTTTGACAACAAAATTTCTGTAGTACTCTGCATTATTTCAGTTTATGCGTAGTTTTTCAGTTCTTAAATATCATTTTTCTTCCATCTACCAACGAAGTCGTCTTTTAGTCCCTGGAATAGAATACTAAAGTACTAGTTTATACTCCATGGGACTAAAAGTAATCTCATAAGAAATACATAAGGATAAATCTAGCAACGCCGCGATGGACAATGAGAAAATTTGGCAGAACTATCGATTTTCATTTGCTTACTCTAAATTGAATTCAAGAACTTAAGTGTTTGAACTTAAGAAAACAAAAACCGTATGCATTTAATAGCCAGGTAATAATATTTTTTATGAACTAAGTTGGCAACCCTGAATAAAAAACACCTGATTAAGAGTTTGTTATTACCGATATGCCGAACGTTTTTGAAAACATGATTGCTTCTTACATCATTTACCTAAATGTGCCGATAAATTTTGGGAGGTATTTTGAATTAATGAACTTTAGAAAAAATGGTGTTAAATAGTGTGAAAGTGTGAATAAATGGTTGATTAAATTGGCTATGTAGCTTATGTTAGTATATATTTATATGCGATTCTAATTTAGCCTCGTTTAAAGGAGAAAAGGATCATATGAAGGAAAAGTTATATTGACACAGTTATTGTTATTTTTCCTCCACCTAATAATAGTGTAGGTGGAGGAAAAATTTTGTGTGCATCAAGGATAAAATTATGAGCGAATAAGTTGAATTTTATTTAAAATATTTTGTCAAAAACTTAGCTCAAGTAGTTTAGTTTTTACAGCAGGTTAAAGAAAACTAATAAGATTGTGTTCGAATCTTACTCAACTACGCCGCTCGGAAACGACGTTAACTTTTTGATGCGCGTTATTCAAATAAACTGATGTTTGAAGCACTTGCAAATCACAGATTTCTTTTGTATCTTACACACTCACAGATAATCAGTGTGGGCAAATAATGGTATAGAGAATTTTGACATAAACCGCACCTTATAGTAAAAATAAATGATTAAATAGGGTTTGATACAAAAATTCATTTTGTGACATGAAAAAGTTGTCCTGCTGGAATTTTTTTTTGTTTTTTGGTCAGAGTCAAAGTATCAGCGTAAACGTTTGAGCCAATTGGTTAAATCGCATAAGGCTTATTTTTTCGGAAAATTAGCCCGAATCGTTTAATTTTTATAGCAGGTAAAAGTTGTGGTTAAAACGCACTGTTCTAAAGCGTGATCCGCACTGCTGCCCGCTTTATTTTAACCTATTTTTAAGTATATACGTTTGGTTTTAATTTGTTATTTTCGTAAGTTTATCGTTAATAGGCTATCAATTTTCAAGGTAAAAAATTATATCAATTATCAATACTAATTACTGACTTATTTTAAGTCTAGAACAAGCAAACTAATCAATCTGGTTTACAAATTATATTACAAAATATATTATTAAGAGCTATATCACTTGCCATATATAATTTGTATGGTATAAAAGTACTTTCTTTTTAATCTTGATATTCCCATTGACAGTGTTAATCCCGTTTTGGCATTGTTCTTTTGAGACTACTATCTGGAATTACCTTGATTTTTTTTCCATTATGTTTTATTAATATGAGCATACTATGGTATTTTTATTATTTGACTAGCAATGTTTTTTTCAAATGATGCCTTTATTTTTAAGCTGTTTAGATCCATGATTATTTTGGTAAGGCAAAAACTTACCAAGCTAATATTGTTAAAAAATGTGTAGAAAATAACGGGTTCAAAGTATTGAGGAAATAAATTAGGTATTAAAAAGACTGAAGTTGTTTTTTTAGCCCTTACATACCATAGAACAACCTTACTGTGTGAATTTCAAACCAATAATAACACTACAATGGTTGAAAAAGTGCTATTTATAAATTCACTTTTAGAGGGTTTAAATGAATTATTATTTCATTAACAAAACTTAAACATGGAGAGTAAAGTAAGAACAACAGTTTGGAATGTAATAACAATATTTCAACCCAATATTAACCGAACAGGGCGCCGTTAAAGTGACGCGTTTTATAATGGTGAGTGCAGGGCAACGGCGGCTTTTGCCATGCGGTGGTGGGGGGAGCGCCGGACCGCCGGGCGAACACAGCAGGGCGCAATCCAGAGGTTCTATATCGTTGGTTTTCTCATGAAATATATCCAAAGTTTTCATAATATGTGTTGCTACGTTTTCTATTCCGAGATGAAAGGGTCAAGATCTATGGCAATAGTTTAAACAAACCTTGAGTTTTTCAGCATGACGCCATGAAAATGTTATTTAATTTTTCATGATTACATTTTATATTCGTACGACAGTGATAAGAGTAAATTGTAATGTAATATACCAAAATATTGTGCAGAAAATAAATATTTATTTCTTTATTTTATTTAAAAATCAGAGGATAAGAAACATGCATTGAAATTAATTTGGGTTTGGCTTTAAGACAGAAGGACTTCAAAATGCGGTTGAATGATTTGAACATGTCGCTGCAATTTGAAGTCAGTCTGCGTAATTGTTGCCATGTAGATTAGTTGGGCCTTATATGTTACTTTAATATTTATTTTCATTTTAAAAATAACATTTTATACAATCACTTCCACGTTGTCATTTTTAATCTAAAATGTAAACAATTTTGGGCAACGTGGAGTACCAACAATCATAACACGACATTAATTTGGTATTAATTCGCTTTGAAATATGCAATTGAAATTGTATATATTTTTCGAGCTTCGATGTTTTAGACTATGAGAAGAGTCATATAAATCAATGGCGATAAAAACAGGCATCGTACCGGAGTCGGTTAAGTCTGCAAGACGTTGTGACTTCAAAAAGCCTTTTAGCGGTTTCACAATGTCGCTGCAATTTGACGTCAGTCTGTATCATTGTTATCATGCAGATTTGGCCCTATATGTTACTTTAAAAGGTATTTAAATTTTTAAAATTACATTTTACTCTATCACTTTCACGTTGTCATTTTTAATCTAAAATTTACACAATTTAATCTATCACTTTCACGTTGTCATTTTTAATCTAAACTTTACACAATATTTAGCAACGTGGGTCACCAGGAACATAATACGACATAATTGTGTTATTAATTCACTTTGAAATATTCCATTAAATTAATTTGTATGTATTTGTCGTGCTTCGATTGTTTTAGACTATGAGAAGAATCATAGAAATCAATGGCAACAATAACAGGCATCATAATTAATTTCAGTAAGTAAATAAGACGTCATGACTTTAAAATGCCGTGTAGCAGTTTCACAATGTCGCTGCAATTTGACGTCAGTCTGCATCATTGTCGCCATGCGGATTAGGACCTATATGTTACTTTAATAGGTATTTACATTTTTAAAATCACATTTTACTCTATCACTTTCACGTTGTCATTTTTTTATCTAAAATTTACACAATATTAACCAACGTGGGTTTCCAGAAAACAACATAAAACACGACATAATTTTGTTATTAATTCGCTTTGAAATATTCAATTAAATTAATTTGTATGTATTTGTCGTGCTTCGATTGTTTTAGACTACGAGAAGAGCCATAGAAATCAATGACAATAAAAACAGGCCTCATAATTAATTTAGATAAGTTTGTAATAAGTTATGACTTCAAAATGCCGTGTAGCGTTTTAAAAATGTCGCTGCAGTTTAACATCAGTCTGCATCATTGTCACCTTGCGGGTTAGGCCCTATGTTAGGTTACCTTGATAATTATTTTCGTTTGTAAAAATCACAATGTACTCTAACGCCGTCACTTTGTTATCTGTGAAAGTTACCCAATTTTGAGCAGCATGGGTTTACTAGGAATCATAATGTGACATATTTTCTTATAGATTTTGAGTCGCCTAGAAATATGCCATCATATTTTTATTTAATTTTTCATGTTTCGATTTTTAATTTCACTATGTGAAGAATCATGGAAATCTATGGCAATAAAAACAGGTATTATAATTAAGTTCAGTTAGGCTGTAGGACGTTGTGACTTCAAAATGCCGTGAAGCGATTTCAAAATGTCGCAGCAGTTTGACGCCAATCTTCATTATTGTCGCCATGCGAATGATATTTGGTCTTAATTGCTGTTTTCACGGGTTAGGTAAGTAATCACTGATTAAGTTAGGATCCTTGTTCTATTAGGCAACGTACTTCAAAATTCATCAAGACTGTCCATTGATTAGCATACAGTTTAAAGTCAAATAGAAAATGTGCGCAAGACACAGTTATATTTTTTAACTATTTTGCCGGTTTAATCTTGAGTTTACATAAATTTAACTATTTTGAGAGACTAAGACGCATAAAGTTTGGCCTCAATAAAAAATAAATACTTTTGGATTCAGTTACTTCGAATTTTTAGGATTGTCAAAAGTGCCATGGAAAGTAACGCAAAACTAATTGAAGATTGTAATTCATTAGTGTCTTTAGTCTCTTATAAACAGTGGGATTAAGTAACTGACTACTCAATTAAATTGACTTCTGTTTTAACTAAAAAAGAATCAATGGACTGATAATTTTTTCGTAATATTGTTTTGAACTGCATCGTTTTCCCGCATGACTTAAACAAACACTGATTCGCCCGATATTTAAAGACGGCAATTCTGGTTTGCCGGGTGGCTGGCGCCCCATTGCAAATGTTTCAACCTTCTCCAAAAATTTCGAACATGTTTTTGCTAAATGACTGAACAATTTTTTAATTCTTAAACTTTTCAAATCCTTAAATATTTTGACTTTGCCATTGCAATACATTTTCCAGGTCATAATATTCTATAAATTTAAATATTCTTCATTTCAATTAGGTGCAGATATCCATGACCACTTTACAAGAAATAGGTTTCTACATAGGCAAAAGTCCCACAGATTAGATTTGGCTGCATCTCTTTCACAAAACATTGGTCCTAAATTGTATAAAAAACTTCCCTCCATTATCTATATATATAAAAGCCAAAACGGTTGACTGACTGACTGACTGACTGACTGACTGACTCACTGATCACAGTTTCTCAAAAACTGTAAGGCTTTGGGCCATGAAACTTGGTACAAATAATCTTTATAGCTTCTAGATGCGTACTAAGAAAGGATCTTAAAATATACTCTCACATAAGGCTAAAATACGGTATATTATAAAATTCAAGATGGCGGCCATTTTTAGTTTTCAAAGCATATTTTCTAAAACAATGCAGGGCTTTGGGCCGTGAAACTTGGCTGAAATATAAATAGGCTATAAATGCATACTGATTAAGGTTTTTGAAAAGCTTTCTCTGAAAAAGGTACAATAAGGTAAATTGAAAAATTCAAAATGGCGGCCTTTCCAGTTTTTAGAGCTGTGATTAAAAATTATGGATTGAACGTCTATAGAATATTTTCAAGGGACAAAAAATAGAAATTCCATCCACCAAAAGAGTAGACTATACAAATCTATTACGGTTACCTTATACATATATTTGTCAGATACCACTCGGAGTGATTATGTATTTGTCTCGCGTTTACGGATCACCCGACCCGGAGTAATCAAACTAGAATCTTGAAAATCTGCTATAGACATTCCATTCCATCATTCCGTTATTTTTATAGAATCGGGGTTAATAGAATTAGAAATTTTAGGAGAGTTTGCGCGCTTGCTGAGAGAGATTCAGGCCGTGTTCAAACAAATATACTACTTCTACCGTACATTTTCCACTCTAGCTGCTAAACGAGTAGTCTAATCTTGAATGTGATTGAAAAAATTTAGAGAATTAGGTTTCCTCACTTTTTGGCCAACACATTTTATATTTTTTATGACAGTTTTTGGTGTATTAACAAACATACTTAATTAATATGTTAGGCATAGAGTCCGTCCATTGTTTTATTTACTATAGTATACATCAGTTTTACATCATATGTATGTCTCTTATTCTTATGAGACAAATTGGCCAACAGATTTTAGGGGACAGCGCGGCGAAATGAAAGTTCTGATTTCAAACCCCTGGAATGGATTTTTATTCAAACAACAGTATTAGAAACACAACTTTATATGTTAAATAGTAGATTAACTAGGACATTTCAGCATTCTTAAGCCAACGCATACAATTTGAGCGAAAAATGAAAATTCATCAAGGAAACGTTTTATCTTCTCATTTCAATCTGGGGTGGATCACTATTTGCAGCCTTACTGCTTTTATCAAGTGCTTAAGACGAATAATTTAGACAAATCATTGAAATCATCAGTCAATTTTGAAAATTGCAAAAATTACCCATTATAAATAACGTGTATACCAAATATTTTTATCCTTTCAGCGAGCGAAGCCGCGGGTATAACTACTAGTACAAAATAAGATAACACCTCCATCTTTTACAAAGGCATTAAAAAAATTCATTACAAAGTTACTGTCGATGTGGCAGGTTTACGAACTCGTCCAAGAGAATATAGTTTTACATGACTGTACCAAATTTTGTCACGATTGGACGATATTTACGAGAGTTATCGTGCTAACAAAACTAAAAAATTAAAATTCGATTTTCCATTTAAGAACA
The DNA here is from genome assembly GCA_035578135.1 of Flexamia atlantica. Taxonomy (NCBI): domain Eukaryota; kingdom Metazoa; phylum Arthropoda; class Insecta; order Hemiptera; family Cicadellidae; genus Flexamia; species Flexamia atlantica. The sequence goes on from JAQJVK010000004.1 coordinate 40,675,352, forward strand.
TGTTAAATTTTGAAATAAATCATCATTTGTGCAGGTAAAAATGAATTTTCACAACAAACTTACTTCATATCCAGAAAACACACATAAAAAGCTATCAACTAATATAAATATTTATATGATTGCTGAGGTTACTCAGAACGGATATTTTTTAAACATTGTGTTCTGTTAAAACGCCGGTAATAGCTTATTTCTAAGGAAATTCACTAAATAATAACTGATAAAATCGATGCAGAACACCAACATTTTAGTACGTTTGTATATACTGACCGTGACTTCGAACTACCATGAGAATGAAACGCATAAACGGCGAATACGTTTAAGTTCACTGGAGTTCTGCGTCATCGGGATATACTGGCCATGACCTCGAACTCCGGTGAAAACCACTATATATATATATATATATATATATATATATATATATATATATCTTAAATGTAAATCTTAATTAGTAATGGAATAAAGACAATTAATCCATTATCTTATAAAGCTATAAAAATTATCAAAAATATGGTTGGTTTGATAAACTGACTAATACGAAAAATAACTCAACTTCAGAAATCGTTTGATGTATTTAAATGATATCATATTTTTGTAATGTTATAAAAAGTAATATACGTTTTTTAAGTGACTCAAAATGTTGGTACAAGTATGAAAAAAATCTAACAGTTTGAAGAGAATAAGCCTACTTCCTGGATTATTTTCGACAAATCGCCTCACATAAATTCTACTCTTTGAAATTAACAGTCTTATTAGTGATATATTTTTGTGCTTATTCAATGAAAACAAGTGTGAAGTATTTTATTTCAGTGGTCAACTTATGTAAAATTACCTTAAAATATTCAAAATATTGATAAAAGGTAATTCCGTGTTGTCAAGTCTATAAAAATAACACTTGGATCTATCTTTTCAGTCTTAAGCAATACAAACTTTTATTATAAATTGTTTCTGTAATACCTCCAACAAATAAAAACCAGATTGTGTGCACTAATTGCTGATTACTGTGTCAGGTTAGTTAGCTAGTTGGCGAGGTAGTAAAGTAGATCATACTAGAGAGTATCAAGCTTAAATGAAACACATTAACAAAAATTAAATATTCAATTAAATAGTTGAGAATTACATAAATAAACCAGTAAAAAAGAAAAACTTTTCAAAAATCAATTTACATAACGAACTATAAATTTAAAGTATAATAAAAAAGAAAATTCTCAGTCCTTACAGCGGCAGGCAAGTGGAAATATAATACGATTATAAGACTGAAAGTACGGAAGTCTGGACTGTCACCGGCCGCGCCGGACTGATTTAATTAGAACCCCAATCATACCCGGGCTAGATTTCACTAAAACCAATTTTAGCACTTAATGCCTTAGAATATTTATGTTAAAGGAGGATGTCACTCATTTTACTTCTTATTTACACGATATTTTACTACTCTTACTAAATTGTGCTACTTAGGTACTAATTGTGTTTATGTTTCAATGGATAATTTTATGATTATTTCTCCAGTTTAAGGATTTAAATAGAGAAATAGAGAAATTTTATAAAGCTTAGGAGTTTGCGACTTAATATTTGTTTAGAGATATTTGAAATTGTCTAACTGCAATTTATAAAATATTAGCAAGTGATCACCTGCAAACAGGCGTAGCCTTGGAGGAATTTTCTCAAAACAAACTAAATCCTATAATTTAATTTAATTAAAAAAGGACAGCCTGGGTATCCATATTGTTGATTTTGTAATGAATATGAATATATGTGTTACACAACTTTGTATTTATATATATATATATATATATATATATATATATATATATATATATATATATATATATATATATATATATATGTTTTGAGAAAATAAAGATTATTATTATTATATAGAATGCATGTTAACTGTTAAAATAATGGTTTTCAAGGATTTTTTTTAAATGTTATTTTTACGATTAATTAAATTTTGATTTTCAAAATAAAATATCGATACTTAGTTCAATAATGAGAGCACTTTAATACATATCACAAAATACTTTTAGATACAAGCACTGACTTTGGATAAATAAGGCTCTATGCATATTTATCCAGGGTAAATGATATAACAAAGATTATTTGGTAATTTGTTTACAATAGCAGCAGTACTTACATAACTATTGAAAAGTCAATATATCAGAATCAGCAACACCCGAATTTGAGAAAAAGAGGCTTCTCCTTGTAAATGGTTTTACATTATTACTATTGGTTTTTTCCAAGAATTGCCAGATTATTATAAAATTGCACGGAATTAAATTAAATTGTGATTTAATGCTTAATCCAATAATTTAAGATTTTTAAAAGTGCAAATAAGAGAAAAAAGTGAAAATAAAAGACAAATTGGTTTTTTTAGGCACTTCATACTTAGTGGCGGATCATTTGTGGATATAATGTTTTACCGTTGGAGGTCCTGTACAATATCCTGGCGTAGGCAATGCAAAACAAAAGTTAAAAAGGAAGTTGTAATATTCAAATGTAAAATCATTTATATCCTCATCCTAAATTAAAACAATTGAAGTTATTCAAACCACAGAGAAGGTAGAGGTATTTTCTCTACCTTCTCTGTGTTCCAACACATAAGGGTTGAAGAAATTAGTAACACAACATTTGGAACATGCTTAGAGATTTTAAATGCATGTTTGTTGATTTCAGAATGAAGAATTATAGTAAGGGTAAACTAGAAGGCAAGGAGAAGGAGGGGGGGGAGAGAGAGAGAGAGAGAGAGAGAGAGAGAGAGAGAGAGAGAGAGAGAGAGAGAGAGAGAGAGAGAGAGAGAGAGAGAGAGAGAGAGAGAGAGAGACAGCGCAGTGTGGGGGAGAGCGAGTATGAAAAAAAGTGGACACCGCTTCGTTCTCTCCTCTTGTGATTAATTCTGGGCCACTTTTTATTAGTTTCTGCTTGATTAACTTCATACATCATCGCTTACAGTCTTCATTAGAGAGCTGAACTACCCACCTCTCTTTAATAAGGATATGTGATATTTATTTAAAGGTGTGAAAGATTGACTTGTTGCTCCATTTTTCATAATTAATTGGTTCACGTATTTCAAAACTAAATTGCATTACAGGCAATTCAGTTCATCCAATTTCCAATACAGATTTATTAAGTATTTGTTTTGCGGATTTGATGTAGTTGATCGTTTTAGGGAATTGAAATCGACTGTTTTTTCAGGAGAAAATGTCTTTATTTTGTTTACTCTGCTCGGTTCGGAATGAAGTTATCTTTTAAAATAATGCATCAGCGAAAATTTTAAACTATTTTGCAATTACTGTATTTCTGTTATGTAGGTTTTTCAAGGGATCTCAATAAGTATCTTGCTGACATGTTTCGAATTTCACATAATTTTAAAAACTATATTTATAAACGACTCATACAGTATATTCATTGATGATTGTCATTTTGATAATTATTTATTAGTATGTACTCTTTAAAATATACTCAGCAATAATCAATATACATTAAAAAAAGAGTTATGTGTTGTATAAAAAAAGAGAGTATATAAAAAAAGAGTTGTGTGTTGGTATATTTCGGGCTACAGCCAAAACTATATGTCGTGGACACTTGATCTTGATGTCAAAGTAAAGCTTGGAATCTCATAATGAGCACTAAGGTGGTTTGGTTTTGATATCGTGGAGGACTCAGACACAGGATTGTCCGAAAGAGACACTTGTCAAGGATTTTGAAAGTTCTTTGAATAGTTGCTATGATTACCATTTGAAATAGCTTCTATGGTTACTATCAGAATGCAGCACTACTTTAAGAATACGACAAGAAGAAAATAATTTCCCGGCTAAAACCGGGATTTATGAGCTAGTATAATCTATAATGCGAATGATGGGTTGAATTAAACCCCTCAAGTATACGCGATTTCAAACCAATTTCTTTGAATCATTTAAATATTTGGAATGAAGTGTTCTTCCGTATCCATAAAATAATCAGAAAAGCGATTTGACAATTAATACGCCTAAAAAAAAATGTACAATCATTTTCAATAAACGAACACTGGTTTTGAAACGGCATTAAATGTCTGCAATTATCAATTAATCAACTGAGTGGAACCGGAAACAAAGTTTTCCACCATCTTTAAACTAACTTTGCCTTCCGACAAATGAGTCAAGACGTGATATTTTTAACCACGCCACTCTCTGTATTTTTATTTACTGTACAAGTTAACTTTTATTTTTTTAGTTCAAAGCTATGCAAGTGAGTCGGCAAGTGGGTCGCAAGACTTGGCGCTGCATTCCCGGGACTCGGGCGGGGTTTTGGCCTAACCCCAAATCAATTTAGAGACGAAAGTCCAGCTCTATCAATTTTCTCTCCTGTCTGACTACTGGGTGATCCTACGCGCCAATCCTGATGACAAAACACAGTTTGTGTACGCGCCAATCCAGATGGTTCTGAAACTTTTAATATCAGTATTCTAAAGAGTAGTAAATATGGTTTACTCGACACTGTAAAAGTTTTTAGCATGGGTTCAAAATAAGTATCTTTAGTTAGTATGGTATTAATATTTTTACCATGAAATTTAAATTAAGTTTAATCAGCCGTTCTCGCTTTTATTCCATATTAACAATATACATAGTTCATTCTTGCCTTTTTTTACTTTCTTCCTTCTAAAAGATTAATAAACAAGTTCATTAATACAGTTCATTAGTGCACAATATGACACTTTTTAGTTAAGAAGCCCAAGGGACGGAGCAAGAAATAGTCTAGGAATAAGAATACACTTCGAGTTACTCCACAGTATAGCCTATCTACGTACGAACTGTGAGACTGATTGGTTCTAAAAATAAGGTTACATACCTTGAGGACTATCATCAATTCAATGTAGAAATAAAATCCTACTTAAATGTCAGCATCATAGTGCCATTTTCAAGGTTTATGTACACGAATTAACTCTCATTTTGTTGTAAAATATTGTACAGAAACCTTGAAAATGACACTAAGTTGCTGAAACTTAAGTAAGATTTTATTTCTAAATTGAATTGATGACAGTCTACAAGGTATGTAACCTTATTTCCAGTTGATAAAATCAATTCAGTAGGCGAAAAGCCATGATTGGTTCTTTTGGTTTGGCCTGATGGCCAATCATACAAACCAAAACAAAAAACTTTTAGTCTCTAAAAAACTTGCATTAAAAAGTACAAATAACAACTTTATATTAGTTGGACTAAAAGAATAATAGTAAAATAAGTTTGTAAATTTAACGTAGCTTAGTGGTATAATACGAACTTTAATTTAGAATAATATGAGCAATTGCATAATTTAGAAATCTCACATATTATAATCTGTAATTTTGGTATTAAGCTATTATGAGTCAGTGCTTAAATAGCTCATAGCTAAGATAAACTCTAAAAGGCGTGACACTTTTATGGATTCCTGCACCGGCAGTTTAATGGATACGGTATTCGCTAAGTGCCTTATTTTTAGCGACGAGTAATTGACTTGTGGATTAACGTTATCAGTATATTCTATCAAGGCTTTCCATGTTCGGTCTTGTATGAAGTATTTTATGTAGTGAGACGACAGAATTATGCAACGTTTATTCCTCAAGTAGTTTAGTGGCTGATACGAACCAATAGATTATAAAAATAAAACTGATGGTAACTGCCCACCTAAATAAGGACAAGCCTAGATAAGCATAGATTGTAATAATCCTACCTCGTAATAAGTCCTCTGTATCACCTTATTGCAGAGTTTTACAAATTCTAAAAAGCACCTATCCTACAGTTACTAGAATTTCGACGGGTGAATTATGATAGAGAAGCTGTGTAAACTGTGTTACCACCTTGACAAGAACGGCCGGACAAATTTAGAGTGTGCTTATTATACCCTTATGGAGACAACTTTGTCGTACCTAAATTAACCAAAATGTACTTTACTATCCAAGCTAAGATAACCTTAAGTTGCTAAAGTGTATTCTCTTACGGTATTGCATAAGTAATAGCAGATTCACAAACAATGATAACAGTGCCACGAGAGCTTTTAATGACACGAATAAATTTGTAATTTATTTATAACTACTATTTTACGGTTTATTTTGCTTCTTAGAACACGCTTAACATTGATTTTTAGGCTTTGGAAGAGGAATTATAAAATACCCCCGTTGCAGCAGACCTGCATACTCAGCGAATTTAAAATGCTTAAATAAATCGTTTACAAGGAGCCTCAAAGCAAGTAAAATCAACTTAAATACTAAAATGACAACACAAACATTTTCCCCGTAAGAATAACATGACAAATTAGTATGCAGGGTTTTCACCATAGAAATGTAAAACAGATATTTTTGCAATAATCTACAAGATATAAACTAGATGAAGCCATATACCAATTTTTATTAGGATACATTGATAAATAAGGTAGATGTACAATTTTATTTACTTGCCATTGGGACAACGTACTGTGTTTAGTTAGGGATATCTCGGTAAACAATGTTCATAGAGCAAGAATTTAAAATGCTCAATAATGTTTTTCACGCTAAATTCAATGGTGCTATCAAAAATTTTATAATTTTTACTTTTCAATGTTAAAAATCCCAAAACCCCATTTTTGGAGGGTTTTATCCTCCTTGCCATCTTCTAATGGTCCGATCCAGGCTGGTTTTAGAACTCGTCCGAATAATTACTATTTACATGTCTGTGCCAAATTTTATTCAGATCGGACGCTGTTTTTGGTATCTGGGGACTTCAGAATAAAAAGTTATTATGGTCTCGGGATTATGACTTACCATGAGACCTATGGGAGCAGCTTCTTTCCTACATGGGGAATTCACTATTAATTCACTCCAAAAAAGAACATAAAATGCAACATTGTTTGAAATTTGATTTTAATGCAATTCTAAATAGCCTCAGTTGATTATTCAAGTTTATTTTAAATCATAAATCAGATACTACACCAACCACATTGCAGCAATAGTTCATATAACATAAAACCATCAAGAAAATAGCGTAATATAAAACATCAAAATTGAGATTCAGTTCACTGACCAATTTACTGATTTGGTGACATTACTTATGTTGATTCATTATTTTATGTTTGCTTATATTTATAGGTCCACTTGTTCATTGGAAATCTGAACATGACTGTTAATTACCTCTGATCAGCAAACATGATTGTAAAACATCAAACCATAAATACATAGAACATAACTTAACGTTTAAATGGTCGATAACTATTGTAAAGGCCTTAAAATAGGTTACCTTAAAAGCATAATTATATGGTTAGAGTTTTTTAATGGGGCTGAGAATGTTCATAGGTCGACCGGTCAAAGAAAAACTTTGTATATGTCGTTACGTCTTTTTGCAGCCGTGCCCGTATGAAGTCGTGACGTGGCCAGTGATCCGTCTAGACGACTACATGCCTAGTCAGTCATAAAAGTGTTTCTCCGCTCGGCATTCTCTCTTTAGAATTCAAATAAGTGTAAAGCTCCTTAATTTACTAGCTGATGATCATAAAGTAGAGCATATTAAAGGTTTAATGAATGAAAATATTTATTTTGAAATTTGTGACTGAGTTTTTAATGGTTAAACGTTCACGCGAAACCTAAATCGCATATTTTGATATGCTTTATTAGAAGGGTGTGATATTTCTTTAGGCTAAAGAACGCAGCGATTTCTCACACTCATTGAGTAAGTATCAACAGAAAAACATTTTATTAACTTTTGATCCCTCCTCTATAATTTAGGATTTAATGATGGACTGTGTTGAGATCATTCGTAAACACTTAAAATATCTCAATAAACCCTTTTTACATCAGAGGGGATGTGTTTGTGATTTTTTGTTTCAACAATATGGATAGTGTAGCACCACAGTTTTTGTTTCTGCTTCATTGTAATTGTTGCATTGTTTGTGGAGTATGTTTGAATGTTTAGTACAAAGGGGTTTTATAAGGGGCTGTTGATAAAAGGGGTTTTAACTCATTGCTGTTTGAAGTAATTATAAAGTTGTTAGGCACCATGGTTTTAAAGTACTCTACTTCTACAACTTTGAATAAGACATTCTAATGGAACTCAAAAACGATGTTGATTCATTCAAAAATGTATCGGTAACACCACCTCATTTATGTTCGAAACACAATATACGTCCAAAATTCACACTATTCCTTCAGCATGGCGCGTCGCAAGAGGCCATCATGGAGTATAAAAAAAACTCTTATGACATGAATTAAACATTTTCACGCCCCATCTAATGGTTATTGGCAGAAAACATGCAATATTAATTTTGATCAGCGTTTAGGCCCATTTCGCGCCACAGGTGATTGTTATTGTAATGAGGGGCGGGTCCATTGTCCTGGGCTCGCCCAACATTTGAATACCTTTGTGGGACGCCGCGCCGCCAGTCGCCCGGTACGATTGAGGCAAGAGTACAACTGATTGACAGTTTTTTTACAAAAAAATCAGTCGAATTATTTTCCTTTAAAGGGATTATTTAGAGTAATGTTGAGCAAATAGGGGAGAGTGGTAGTTAAGGGTATTTAGGAGTGTTATTTTGTGAGTGATTTATGAGCTTTTACATATACTAAACAGAATCATATGTATTCTGTGTCTTACTCTTGGCTGGAAAGTTACTCTTTGCCGATCACTCCGTGCAGTACACAGTAAATTTACCGTGCACTAGGAAACGGAAATAATAAAAGTAAACAATCAAAACAATGAGCTGATTGCAGCAAACTGACGTTTAATGCATTTTTATTGTTTACTTCTAACGAATATAGTGGCAACACTGGTAAAAGTAGTAAATATTTGTTTATCTACTATAGGTTAGGTTTTAAGAATTGAGAAATGTAGTATTTTATGCAAGGAATACTTTACCATAAAAAATACGTTTTTCTGAGTAATCTGGTGTAGAGATCGTACATCACACGCTCGGTAAGTTTTACCGTACTCGCATAAAAATCCCGCATTTGCCTATCGGCTCGCACGGGAACTATCAAGTTCGCAGGGTAAAATGGTACTTACAGGGCTAGTAACGAAACATGCCATTTTGAAGTGGTTTTCGTGTTATTTTAGGGAGTTGTGAATGTGGTAAAATAACTGCTCTAGGTACCGAGTCAATGAAATAGATAGGGGGCTTGGAAATATAAATATATATATATATATATATCTTTAAGTTTGCAAATCAACACTAAAATTGATTAATTTTATACGCTTTAGTTAGGCGATTTAAAATAATCCTTAATATGAATCTCTGTAAAATAGTCATATGATAAAAAAATCTGTTGAACTTAAAATGCAACAGCAAATTAATTTCACATTTATACCTTTCGACTGATTATTTCTTTTTATGAGAAAAGTAATTCCTGTTAACTTAAAAAAATTCATAAAAAAAATAAAATACATAAATATTAATCGAACAACCATTTAAAAAAATTAATTTTAAATTTTAAGCACTTTTTATGTATGTCTTACAGTTTGACAAACATAATTTCATAATTTTAATCAATTTACCAGTTTTTAATCTTGAACACGAGTTTGGGCTCTGAATTATTCTACGACAATTGTTTAAATTTTATAGCTTGAACATTTGATAGTAACTACAATACTACAATACTAGGTATTGAGTGCGCAAAACTGTACGATTCAAATCTTACATAAACCTTTACATGTAATCGACTGAAGATATAAATCTATACATTCAGGTAAGCACATAAACTTAACCAGTTCATATCTGGCATATTGAAAGTTTGGTCATACGTATGTTTCCCTTCATAAGTTGCCTCCCAGCAAAGTTTACCACCAACGGTAAACTCAAAGGTTATATATCCCTTCTTTGTCGGGCGGGATATTTACAGCATCTGTTCGACTCGCAGCTGGAAGTCACTTAAATGCGTTTGTGATTTGTTGCCGGCTGCGTATACACAAGGGAAAACACGTCTTCTAGCGGCAACTGTGTACTGAACGTCAACTACTGGATTTAGATAAAAAAGGGAATTCTTCGGAATATGTCTCCTCAGTTATAGAGCTAATCGATGTTTAAAATCGATTGCTCGATGTTACTGGGGTACGATAACTAGTCCCCAATAATAAAATTATGATTTTTCTTTATTCCAAATATATTATTCAAACACTTAAACACCAAGGGGCAACTCGGCGTGTTAATTATAAAATAATTATCGCCTAACCAAATTTCTGTCGTTGAAAAGCTTATATGTTTTGGAAGCATTCGAGTATTTTGCCCACAACTATATGTATAAATAGTCTAGCTACACCTATGCAGAAAGGTGTAGAGAATAAGATTTTTAATTCTCTAATGCAGTTTATAAAATATAAAAACTAATTTTGACCAATAACTTTAAGGAGACTCTTTTTTTAGGTCTATTCAATAATTTTACTCACAGTTATGTATATGTACAAACAGCGTAGTTCTAACTTTCTAAAACTTGGTTAAGAGGAAAATTGTTAATGGGGTTTGTATCATTATTTTAGCTATAATATACAGTGCGTATAAATTGCCTGAAATCCCCGGGCTTCTTCGATGCCTCGGAGTGCTTTGTCCGTTTTATCTCCACCTTCCCAGCGGCATTTCAACTGGGAGAAATTGCATTATTGAACCAACCACGAATTCCACTATCGCCTTTTAGCTTCTTCCATCCAAACGCCAACTAATTATGTAGCTTCATCAACGAATCTATCATTAATGAAATGTTTTGATACTCATTACGTAAAGCTGGGAAAACTAAGAAGTTTTCAGAGTAAATCTAAAAGAGATATTTAATTAACATTATTATCCTTTAAGTTATACGGTGATATGATCATTTCTAACCAAACTTGTTCTCGGCGATAAACAAAGTAAGTATTGTATTGTTTAGTGTCGTGTGTTTATTGATTTACTTTCAAAAAGCAGTCAACTAATTTAATAATAAAGTGTGAGTTTTCGGAATGGACATATGATTATTATCATTAAAAGACTTCGATCAACCTTAGTTTAAAAAAATCTTTACAACTCATAAAGGTTAAAAAATCAAATACTACAAACTGGAAGATTCCTTAAACGATTTCAAATATTAATCTCACATGGAGAGAGGTAGATTAAATTTTGGAATTTAGATAAATCCTGATCAAGATCACATCAGGTTCAGCTGAATGTTAAATCAAAGAATTAATCGGCAGACTTTAAACACATAAGTGGTGGAGTTTTTGAGTTACCCAGTATAAAAAACCCGTCAAACCTTTCTCCATCCGGTTTCAGCGATAGGCATGGGATAAGGATAATTTTCAATTCGTTCCTGCCATTTAATTAAATACTACCTTTGAAGGAACAGAGCAATGAAAAAGTATCATTTTTGATTCGAATCATAATTTAAATGACATTGATGGCTGAGTGTGGCAATCCAAGTGGTGATATGAGCAACCTGTTGGCAAGCGGCTGCCCAGGATGTGATGGCTGGAATGGGTCGAGAATTTAATTAAATTAATTAATGTCATATTAAGAAAGCCACATTAATTATTTACTTTATTTTGAAACAATGCAGCAAAATACTGTCAATTGAAAGAATATAACCTGAACTGTTGAACTAATCGTATGTTTTAGTAGTTTATTATGCATTGATATTTTAAAGGACAGCAAAGTTTGCCTTCTAAAGTTTGCACACACTTTTAGTCTATTTATAGGTGGTTTTAATTATGCAATCCAGACTTAATAGGTCAATGATAATGACTATAGAGTAATCAAAATTTTACATGAAAATTAATGAAAAAATCTTATGTAATGACAGAGACGTTTTGTTAGATTACACCCTAGTTATTGTTAATGTATGAAAGACTATTCTTATGAATTACTTTCAATTAGAGTGTTGATCATTATTCATCGCATCATACACTCAGGGATTACTTTATGTGCGAATTAGAATTTCAAAGCAAACTTTAATTCTATCAACTGTACAACGAACCATTTAATTTCTTATCCTTGTATATACAGGACCTAGAAGGCTCTTGGACTAGGTTATTGGTTATACTACGAAAGAGGTCGAAAACGGGTACATTAATTATGGATACAATGACAACGTTTGTCATTGTAAGGGTTGGTATATTGGATATATAGGATGACCTGACTAGCTTCCTATTATGTTATTTTCCAACTTTTAAAAAACTAATTCCTGGTTGAACTCGGATACCCGGTCAGGCCCCAGCCCTAACGGAACAAATGGATCAAACATTTAGGGTTTTATAAATAAGGTCCCAAATATGAAGGGCGAGCCTCCTTGTCTGAAGAGTCAGGTGTCGGGTTAAAGTAACCCAAGGAGGACGTCCGGGGAGGACGACCAGGGATGACGTCCTGGGAGGACGTCCAGGGAGAGGACGTCCAGAGGAAGTCTAGGGAAAGGTCGTCCAGGGAGGAAATTCAGGGAGAACGTATAGGGAGGAAGTCCAGGGAGGTTCAGGGAGGAAATCCGGGGAGGACGTATAGGGAGGAAGTGTAGGGAGAGGACGTCCAGGGAGGAAATCCAGGGAGGACGTATAGGGAGGAAGTCCAGGGAGGGCGTCCAGGGAGGAAGTCTAGGGAGAGGACGTTCAGGGAGAAAATCCAGGGAGGACGTCCAGGGAGGTCATCAAGGGAGGACGTCCAAAGAGGACGTCCAGGGAGGTCGTCCATAAAGGACGTCCAGGGAGGACGGGATGGAAAATATTTCTTTCCTCCCTGGGGAAGACTCCCTGACCATGCCACACCTTTCCCATCCTCTAAATTCCCTTCTTCCCTTCTTCTTCCATAAGCCCCCCAAATGCCCCGAGGGAGACATGCTTAGTTGGCAATTCTGAGGCTTTCATTCTTTCAAATTTCCCTCCTTACGAATAGCTCAGTCAAATGCAATAACCCCAACCAAAGAAGAAACACGCACGCACGCACGCACGCACACACATGTCCTGAGCGCCTGGAATTCTGCCAACGACTTTGCACGGCTCACGGGTGAAAGTTTTAATAACGGTTTGATGAGTTTGTTCCATAACTGACATAATGGGGCCCTGTTTGTTTTGTAACACATATTGCCTCTTATCACAAATCTCGCGGTGCTTTACCTCGTGGCTGCTTCATTTTATAGAGGTTTGTACGACATTACTCGGGGTTTGTGGAAACACTGATAGAGTAAGAGTGTAAATAAAAACCTATATGATCCATCTTCTTCTTTATCTTGATCTGTATTTTTATCTTCTGAAAGTCAAACTGTATACATATTGTGAATGATTAAATAGCTACCCACAGCTGTGCTCATCCATTAAATAGATTATTATGATTATATAGACACGATGTATATGTTTAAGGTAATGCTTAATTTTTATGACATATTCTTAAAATTAGACCAGTCAGCAATAAAATTTATAGTAATGCAGTGGCACTATCATTTAAAAATCAAAATAAACTTCTGAAGTGGTATTGTGTACAAGAAGAATAGTATTTTCTGTCGAAAATTTAACCTAGATTACCATATATAGTTATAAGAATGTTATCGTATAGTAAAATATTAACTGATAAAAATTTCTTCCTATTGAGGTTTTGGGTAATCAATTGTGGTTTTAAATACATCAAAACAAGAAAAACTAGTTCCGGTGATCAAAAAACTATGTTTTTCATGTTTTAAATAATGTTAGTGATTTAATGTTCCTTTTTAAATGGCAAAATAATTTAAATAATCTTTTGATAAAAATTGCAGCCAGTATTCAAGAGCGGAGGTACTTGGAGCACTGCCGCTAAGCGAAGTCCCATCGAGTACGTGCATTTTATGACGTCATTCAGTCATCCTTTATAGTCAAGATTATGTGGGTTTGTTTAGCCTTGCAAACAACGGTTAAACACAGGACTCTTTTGACGGCATGGAAACAGCTCAGAAGACAAATACACCGAAAGGTAGTATACATTGTGGTATGGTTCAAACTTTAACTACAATCTTGATTATGAAACTAATTAGGCTGCCAAAATAAAACTTTTATCTACGACCATAGCAATAAGCACCAATTATGGTATTACAATAAACATTATAATGATATACATTAAAACACCAAAAACCAAGCAGTACTCTAATGACGACTTTAGAGTACTGGAGTCACTTTAGAGTACTGGTTCTAGACCAATGAGAGCTCGGCATTCGACGGGAGTAGTGTCATAATAACAATTACGCAATTCGCACATCAGCTGATTGTTGCATTACGATTCATGTTTGAGTTTACTTATCCCATCAGCTGATTGTTCCACAACGATTCATGGTTCAGTCTGCTTATTTGCCTAACCTCAAATTTTAGTTGACCTATTCCATCATTAGTAAAAGTCATGAGTTTTGTTTAACTTCGGGGGAAATTTTGTCGTATATTGTTGTCATATATAAAATAGTGTATGCAACGATTGTATTATGCCTTTAAGCCACTCGTGAGATATTTAGAACACTCGCTTCGCTCGTGTTCTAACTTACATCTCACTCGTGGCTTAAAGACATTCATTATACAATCGTTGCATAAACTACTATAATGAAATGTGTGACTTTAATAAAACACATTCTATTTACAATAAAGCTATCGCAACCAACAATGAGCAAAAGTTGAAGTAGTGGCCTAGATTAAGTAAAAAGATATGATTTTTAAAATGTATTGAATACTCCTGATTTAAAGAATTAAATAATGTTATTGAATAGTTAATTAATTGTATTTTCACTATTCTAAAACATTATTATTTTAGTTTAAGTTTTTTTTATTAGAATAGGCAAAAATACTAATGTATGACGTGTACCTGTACTTGGATTCAAAAACAAAAAGACTTCTAAAACTACTAATCCTTCAATTCCCCAAATATCTGTAAACTTTCAAAACCTTAGATCTAATGTGATTATATCACGCACACTAGCCACGCTAAGGGTTTTATTTAATAATTGTGTGAAATACAACTTTAAGATTAAAAGTTTACAAATTTTTGATTGTGAGTGAAATATTGTGGACAGCTTTTCAATTTATAAGTAAAACATACCAAAATGTGTGTTTCTCTTGATCAACAACAACTAATATTGATCTGTTTCCAATTTGATTTACTTTATTGTGTATTTATTCAGCAGTAAACATTATACTCCTATAACCGCTTGGACCTGTTTGCCCATTTCCAGTCGAAGGAGTCGGTCTGAGCCAACGCCTGTTATGTCCAATGATTTTGTTAGCTGTATCGGAAACATGAGCCTGGGCGTGGTGCTGTAGCGTATAAAATATGCGACACCAATTTCGCGGACGCCACGTTCGTGGCAGCGGCGATTTAGAATCTCCAATGACTTAACACGTTCTGAATAGGCTACGATAATATTACGTTTTTTATTAGATTCCTATAGTTGAATATTCTAAATTACTAAGCTAATCGTAATTTTTGAGGTTTTTTGTAATTAAATAGTAAAGGATTACTACTGAATGTGAGAGAAAGTTTTTTTTACGTATAATTAGGTTAAGAATTAAATCATTTTTTACAATGTAATACTTACAGTTTGTTCCCCAGAAAGCAACACCAAGTGAGTTGGGTTATTACATACCTGAAAGAAGTAAAACTGCATTAGTTGGAGAAACAGATGAATAATTATGGTTCAATTTCGTTGAGTAACTTCTTGATTAGCGTGATACGTCTTGCTATATGTACTGGATACAAAAAGACGTCTAACAACACTTAAAATATAGTTACTCTTTTATTGTATTCATAAACAAGACGGTAAATATGCTTAACAGATGGAAAATGGCAACCCTTTTATTTATATCCAAAATACTTTAGTTTTGAATCATATAAAATTTTAAATTTAATTTCAATCTAGCCTGGCATAAAAATGCACAAACAAATACGTTTAAATATTATTATTCTATTTAAGTGGAGTCTATTAGTTATGGTAATCAGATACCTTATAATTTAATTACAGCTCAAAATCATATGAGTTACATGTAACGTTCATGCCAAAAAATAACTTTAATTATTTTTGGTATGGAAGTGTATTATTGAACGTAGCGTTAAAACTAACACTAAAACCTTCAAGGGAAAAGGTTTTAAGCTTTTAATTAACTAAAGGCAAAGCACACAACACGAAGTTAATGCTATTTTACAGGAAAAAAGGAAGTATGGGATATTTTTATGTGAAACTAAAATCTTCAACGATGAAAGATCGAATCATACTTTCCTAATGACTTGAGTTGACTATCGCGAGCTCATGGCGAATTCAGGTGAATGTGAAGAGTGCGTGTGGCGCGACTCATTCTAAGTCGCACTCGCAGGGCATTGTGTGGCAAATAACACAGCGAACATTAAGCGAGTCATATCCCCCCTGAATCGGCAATAGTGATCTTGGGTCGTATTTTTAGCCCTAAAACCAAAGCGTCATCGTCAAATATAAATTTGTTAAGCAAACACAATTGAGGCGCTCAGCTACAAAGTGGCCTAAGCGATAAAATAGTGTACTGAGAAAATGACGTTTGAAGTTTTCCTTCATTCCTCAATCCAGATAAACTAAATATTGCAATGTACATTGTATTATATTTAAATATTGCTTGAAATAAGATTAAAACAATGCACATTCATTATGTACTCATTAGTAATAAAGGCATACCTCGCAAATTAAGAGGCGCTTTGAGTATATTCCCTTTTGCATTGTAGTATATTCTGTTATCATGATGTATAATGGCGCCTAGGCTGACTGCCTATTAAGTTTCTTCGGCACTCAGGAAAGTTGTCACTGACCAGTCACTCCAAACTAAACTTAGACCTTTAAAAAATACCCTACTACTTTTCTTGACACTCACGTTAAATTGGCCGGGTGCTGCTTGTTTCAAAGAATACATTGTAACAAAATCTGAAAAAACCGAAACTGTTTCTCAGGTCACGCGTTGATCGCCTCAAAACGCCTCAGTTGCCAAGAGACCTACTTTGACGAAACCGATAAGGCAGGTCAGTCAATAAGTTCGATAAGATATGGCAGGAGGAAGAGACTGGTCTACTTCGACAACCGGTCCCCTCGCTTTACGATCGAGAATCGCAACATCGGACCAGACTGAACACAGTTCGATAAGCCATGGCTGGAGGAAGAGACTGGACTACTTCGACAACCGGTCACCTCGCTTTACGATCGAGAATCGCAACATCGGATCAGACTGTACACAGTTCGATAAGCCATGGCTGGAGGAAGAGACTGGACTACTTCGACAACCGGTCACCTCGCTTTACGATCGAGAATCGCAACATCGGATCAGACTGTACACAGTTCGATAAGCCATGGCTGGAGGAAGAGACTGGACTACTTCGACAACCGGTCACCTCGCTTTACGATCGAGAATCGCAACATCGGATCAGACTGTACACAGTTCGATAAGCCATGGCTGGAGGAAGAGACTGGACTACTTCGACAACCGGTCACCTCGCTTTACGATCGAGAATCGCAACATCGGATCAGACTGTACACAGTTCGATAAGCTATGGCTGGAGGAAGAGGCTGGACTACTTCGACAACCGGTCACCTCGCTTTACGATCGAGAATCGCAACATCGGACCAGACTGAACACAGTTCGATAAGCCATGGCTGGAGGAAGAGGCTGGACTACTTCGACAACCGGTCACCTCGCTTTACGATCGAGAATCGCAACATCGGATCAGACTGTACACAGTTCGATAAGCTATGGCTGGAGGAAGAGGCTGGACTACTTCGACAACCGGTCACCTCGCTTTACGATCGAGAATCGCAACATCGGACCAGACTGAACACAGTTCGATAAGCCATGGCTGGAGGAAGAGGCTGGACTACTTCGACAACCGGTCACCTCGCTTTACGATCGAGAATCGCAACATCGGATCAGACTGTACACAGTTCGATAAGCTATGGCTGGAGGAAGAGGCTGGACTACTTCGACAACCGGTCACCTCGCTTTACGATCGAGAATCGCAACATCGGATCAGACTGTACACAGTTCGATAAGCTATGGCTGGAGGAAGAGGCTGGACTACTTCGACAACCGGTCACCTCGCTTTACGATCGAGAATCGCAACATCGGATCAGACTGTACACAGTTCGATAAGCTATGGCTGGAGGAAGAGACTGGACTACTTCGACAACCGGTCACCTCGCTTTACGATCGAGAATCGCAACATCGGATCAGACTGTACACAGTTCGATAAGCTATGGCTGGAGGAAGAGGCTGGACTACTTCGACAACCGGTCACCTCGCTTTACGATCGAGAATCGCAACATCGGATCAGACTGTACACAGTTCGATAAGCTATGGCTGGAGGAAGAGGCTGGACTACTTCGACAACCGGTCACCTCGCTTTACGATCGAGAATCGCAACATCGGATCAGACTGTACACAGTTCGATAAGCTATGGCTGGAGGAAGAGGCTGGACTACTTCGACAACCGGTCACCTCGCTTTACGATCGAGAATCACAACATCGGATCAGACTGTACACAGTTCGATAAGCTATGGCTGGAGGAAGAGACTGGACTACTTCGACAACCGGTCACCTCGCTTTACGATCGAGAATCGCAACATCGGATCAGACTGTACACAGTTCGATAAGCTATGGCTGGAGGAAGAGGCTGGACCACTTCGGCAACCGGTTACCTCGCTTTACGATCCAGAATCGCAACATCGGATCAGACTGTACACAGTTCGATAAGATATGGCAGGAGGAAGAGGCTGGACCACTTCGGTAACCGGTCACCTCGCTTTACGATCGAGAATCGCAACATCGGATCAGACTGTACACAGTTCGATAAGCTATGGCAGGAGGAAGAGACTGGTCTACTTCGGTAACCGGTCACCTCGCTTTACGATCGAGAATCGCAACATCGGATCAGACTGTACACAGTTCGATAAGCTATGGCTGGAGGAAGAGGCTGGACCACTTCGGCAACCGGTTACCTCGCTTTACGATCCAGAATCGCAACATCGGATCAGACTGTACACAGTTCGATAAGATATGGCAGGAGGAAGAGGCTGGACCACTTCGGCAACCGGTTACCTCGCTTTACGATCCAGAATCGCAACATCGGATCAGACTGTACACAGTTCGATAAGATATGGCTGGAGGAAGAGGCTGGACCACTTCGGCAACCGGTTACCTCGCTTTACGATCCAGAATCGCAACATCGGATCAGACTGTACACAGTTCGATAAGATATGGCAGGAGGAAGAGGCTGGACTACTTCGACAACCGGTCACCTCGCTTTACGATCGAGAATCGCAACATCGGATCAGACTGAACACAGTTCGATAAGCTATGGCTGGAGGAAGAGGCTGGACCACTTCGGTAACCGGTCACCTCGCTTTACGATCGAGAATCGCAACATCGGATCAGACTGAACACAGTTCGATAAGCTATGGCAGGAGGAAGAGGCTGGACCACTTCGGTAACCGGTCACCTCGCTTTACGATCGAGAATCGCAACATCGGATCAGACTGTACACAGTTCGATAAGCTATGGCAGGAGGAAGAGACTGGACTACTTCGGTAACCGGTCACCTCGCTTTACGATCGAGAATCGCAACATCGGATCAGACTGTACACAGTTCGATAAGCTATGGCTGGAGGAAGAGGCTGGACCACTTCGGCAACCGGTTACCTCGCTTTACGATCGAGAATCGCAACATCGGATCAGACTGTACACAGTTCGATAAGCTATGGCAGGAGGAAGAGGCTGGACTACTTCGACAACCGGTCACCTCGCTTTACGATCGAGAATCGCAAAATCGGATCAGACTAAACACAGTTCGATAAGCTATGGCAGGAGGAAGAGGCTGGACGTCGGTAACCGGTTATCTCGCTTTACGATCGAGAATCGCACCATCGGATCAGACTGAACACTGTTCGATAAGCTATGGCTGGAGGAACCACTTCGGTAACCGGTTACCTCGCTTTACGATCGAGAATCGCACCATCGGATCAGACTGAACACTGTTCGATAAGCTAAATGGCAGGAGGAAGAGGCTGGACTACTTCGACAACCGGTTACCTCGCTTTACGATCGAGAATCGCACCATCGGATCAGACTAAACACAGTTCGATAAGCTATGGCTGGAGGAACCACTTCGGTAACCGGTTACCTCGCTTTACGATCGAGAATCGCACCATCGGATCAGACTGAACACTGTTCGATAAGCTAAATGGCAGGAGGAAGAGGCTGGACTACTTCGACAACCGGTCACCTTGCTTTACGATCGAGAATCGCACCATCGGATCAGACTGAACACTGTTCGATAAGCTATGGTTGGAGGAAGAGACTGGACTACTTCGGCAACCGGTCACCTCGCTTTACGATCGAGAATCGCACCATCGGATCAGACTGAACACTGTTCGATAAGCTATGGCTGGAGGAACCACTTCGGTAACCGGTTACCTCGCTTTACGATCGAGAATCGCACCATCGGATCAGACTGAACACTGTTCGATAAGCTAAATGGCAGGAGGAAGAGGCTGGACCTCTTCGGTAACCGGTTACCTCACTTTACGATCGAGAATCGCAAAATCGGATCAGGCTAAACACAGTTCGATAAGCTATGGCTGGAGGAACCACTTCGGTAACCGGTTACCTCGCTTTACGATCGAGAATCGCAACATCGGATCAGACTGAACACTGTTCGATAAGCTAAATGGCAGGAGGAAGAGGCTGGACCACTTCGGTAACCGGTTACCTCGCTTTACGATCGAGAATCGCGAGACTCGCAACATCGGCGGACTCCGAACACACTTCATTATCTCCCATCAGCTTCTTCCCACTCGGCCAATTTCGCTAACTCGATTCTGCTTACAAATCGGGACATTTTCCCGACTACTTTCACTCTTGGAACTCGCACTTATTTTTTGTGGGGCTTGGTGTTTAGGTTTTTTGCCAAGAGAGGGTAAAACTCCGTTTTGGAGAAAGATGTCACGGTAGGCACTCCGAATTGAAAGTGAAATAAAATTCTTCCATGTTATGATCTTTTTGCTATGCAATTTCTTGTTTAATACGAGAAATAAACAAAAAAGGGGTTTCCTGAAGTCAAAAACGGTTGAATAGAAATAAATGTCCTTTATACTACCTTGGAAGATTTGATTCAAGAGAAGGTGTTTAGTAAAACTGCTAAATTTAACCTAGTTAAGAAATTATGTATTTGTTGAAGATAAAGGTACCTTTTGAATCCTTTAACATGTAAACGTAAAACTTACGAAATATTTTTCTCTCCAATGAAAAATTATCCAACAAAAAACTGGACTGATTCTTACAACAGAATATTTATATAAGAGCAATTTTGAAATAAACTTTATTTTTAAATCTAGTGGGAAAATCCCTATCCCTGCCGAAGATAAATCGCTTGTTTGAACGTCGAGTCCAATATCCACGAGGTTTATTTCTAGCAAACCTGTTTATAATACTGATATAATTGATAGCTCTTGGCCCACGTTCGCTTGATCAAAACATCAGCAACACGTTTGCATAATATTTATTGTCCTTATGAAAATAGAATTTGTGATTTATTTATTGGTGGTTATAACACATATTTATCAGTTTAAAATGTACGAATAGAATTCAAACACCAAACATAATAATAAATAGTGCAATGAAATCCGTTAAGTAATCAAGAAAAGTTTAAGAGCAAAGTGGCATTATAATGATATTTATAAGGACATAAATCTTTCAATGTATTGTATCTATAAATGAGCCTAATAAAAGGTGTCAGTGACAAAAAATACAAGCACTGGTAAGAAAATTACAAGATTAATTAGATAAATATTTCATCGTCCGTTTTTTGGTTTGTTACATGTATTTTTAGACGTTTGACACACCCGTGTGGGGATATAAGAAAGTTCTTGTACTGTAAGGTCCGGAGATGGTGATACAATACGCCAAAATGTGCAAGAATGTACTGTATAAGAAAAGATTAATGGTCATCTGTGTACTATCAAGTATTTAAACCCATTTTAGAGTTTGAATTTGATCTGGAAACACAACATATATAACCTGAAGTTACAAATTCTGTCCATTGCCTAATAACAACATGTGTATGAATTCCAAACGTGTTTTAATAAAAAAAGATGTAAAAATCACATGTAAAAGATGTATAGCCACGTGTTGATATCAACGAACTGTACAGCAACAGACACGTTATTCACACCGTGAACACGCGATGCTGCATGGAGAAAATACATACAGTATAATCTGTCACACGTCAGTTATGAAAGCTTCGGCCATTAGTAACTTTCTGTGCGTATCCGAGGAGCAATATTCATCTCAAGCTGAGGAGTTTAGCTGCATGTTGAATAATCTATAAAATAGCTCGCACAGATTTTCCTAGTGATGTGAGAATATAACGCTTGATCAAATGTTATTTACTTTAGCTTCAAGTGACCGGTGGATCTGATAATGTAAGACTGTAGCTGCTATCATGCGTTGCTGCACAATAGGGGGAATAGCTAACAATTGGGTCAATGTCTGTGCTCTTAATTTACAAACCGTAAACCCCTTAATCGAAAATTCTAGCTCAAGTAAGAAAACTTAACTGTCATCAGCCGAGGAGTAATTCATTTAAATGTAGCTTAATGCAATTTGTTTTATATGTCGTCCTTTTAACGATAGTAGCTGAAGACACAGCGTCAGTCGGCAAGATCGTTAATAATTAACGATCCGCACTTATTGCGGTTTGAAATCTTCAAGACGTCTAAAAGAAAAAATAATCTAATATTGTGTAGAAGGCTGACCGAGGTGTCACTACAAGATAATGATTAATTTACGTTTTCAACATTTGCTAAGCTAGTATAAACAGGCAGCGTCTCGCCAGTTCATAATTTAATTATTTACAGTTATTAGCACTGTTACACCTGCCACCTGAGGAGGGGACCAAACATTATGCTGTAGTTAAGGAAAGGCTGCATGCAAATAATCCAAACAAACTTAATCCTCACCCACCTCACTTGCGAAAGCAGGTAGCTTCGGATCAGAGGTCAATTTCAAACTCGTACAAATTAATATCAGGCAGACCTTCTGCTTGAAGAGTGGGCCCGACATTCCAGTAGCAAGGCAGAGGTGTAACAACACGCGGTAATGTATACAGATACAGTGTGTAGGCAGTTAGCGGCAGTTCACAGGCTGGTTACTTGTTCTGAATATTAATTGGTTGGGTTGAGACACCGATCCTTCTGAGAAGTAGCATCAGCGCTGCACTGAATTAAATATAGAAAATACAGTGCAGTAAACAACTCACTAGTTAGTGAAACATTTTAGGAAATAACAGTTTCTGACATTTATCATCATAACAATCGATGATAGAAGGATTTAAGGCCGTAGATATTATTTTTGGTTGGTTTAGTGCGTTGTTAAATTGCGAGGGGAGTGGAATCTAATCGAACAATTTTATTTCTTGGACCGTTTTATTTAGAACTGGTCAAGTTGGTTAAATAAATTATTGGGATGGTATCCAGCAAAGAAATGGGGTAAAATATAATAGTTTAAAATAAATTTATGGTTATCTTTGTAAAAGTATATCACACTGTAGAGTTATACAGAGTAGACACTGTAGAGTTACTACAAGCTGTAACTGTAACTGTAAACTGTAACTGGGGTTGATACTGTAGAGTTACTATTTTATTCCTCTACTACGGAAACTCCCCAAAAGAATGATAAAATTTCAGTATTTGTGACTTGTCCAAATCACGATATATTTATGAACAACACAACATGTATCATTGATCAAGAAATTATTGGAGAGTTTTATAGATATAATATAGATTATAACTATTATAGTTCAAAATGAGGTTTCGATTCATTTAAGCGGGGAAATCTCATGTCATTAAGAAGTAGGTAAGTAAGTGTACTTAAATAAATTTTATATTTCGGCTTGGTTCCTAACTAATGTAAATATTAACCCGTTAACAGATGTTCGAATAACGATAAATACACACAACGTAAAATACCACCAAAATCAACATAGTAACAGGTAACTTCCCACATCACTACGATCCGTTACAAAATAGAAAACAGTAGCAGGCGAACCAGTTTTCTCCATTAACATAATTGATTACACCGATAAGTGATACTCCACGCCGCACTCTAGTGGTCACTTGGAGAAGCTCTGAGCAGCCGACTGCCCCCTTGATAGCTATAAACTCCTCGTGGAGCTATAAACGGCTATAAAGCTGTTATAGACAGGTTAAGGCTCTTGGCTGGAGCTGAACCATTAAATTATTTTATAGTTATTCTATAGTATCTTTAAATCTTATTTAGAACGTATCAAAGTTACTGTTATTATCCGAGGAATTAAATGAAACTTCGTGTTTCCTATTGATGACACTAGCGGTACTTTTAGTATCTAGTTACTCATTGGGTAAAAGAGGCTTAACCTTATAACATTTAGAATAATAATTTTTAAGTAAAGGTGATTTGTGTATGATTATTTTGTTAACAGTATTTAGCAAATATGAAAAAAATAGGGAAACTTTATCAATAATGCAAATAAAATAATCCTAAGACCGAGAAATTGTTAAGGAACATTATAATGGTTTTATAATTATACCCGAACAATTTTATGTACTGTTAAAGAGTATATCAACACTGAATTTCACTATTTTAGCGTCAAAGCCTTTTCACTCTTAAGAATTAAAAATATTACCAATAACTTACCAATGATAACTACCAATAAAACACAAAAACTATTCACACCAAAGAAACATCATACATTTATTTTTTTACAGTAGTAGACTATATTATGTCTAACCTATTGACACAGTTCCCGGAATCATGAGGACAAAAAACCCAATTTCTACCAACATATTTTAA
This sequence comes from Flexamia atlantica, assembly GCA_035578135.1. Lineage (NCBI taxonomy): Eukaryota > Metazoa > Arthropoda > Insecta > Hemiptera > Cicadellidae > Flexamia > Flexamia atlantica. The sequence goes on from JAQJVK010000004.1 coordinate 40,700,107, forward strand.
AATCGTGAAGCCATAACACGACGTCAACCCCGAGTGAGGCTAGGGTGGAACAGGACCACATATTAATGGTCCTATCAAGGTTCTATTGTCCTCTGTAACACGGTCCTCATATTGTCCTTCCGGCGGAGTCAGCCATGCATGTTTCATCCATGTTTGCACAGTATGAGACGCTGTACATGTATTTTAATTAAATTAAGTACGGAACATATTATGAAAACATTCTGATAGAGATTGAATGTATCTTGGAGATTGGGTCAAGACTCATTTGATATTTTCAGAAACTAGCTTAACTGAGCTTAACTGGACTTTCGTTTGCTTGTGGTTTTTTTTTCAAAACAATTAATATTTTTATTGTATTGTTCAAACAATATATTGAGCTTTAAAATGATAGAATATCATTTTTTCATATTTTCAAATATTAAAAATACACACACAAGACGTAAGACAGTTAATTGATCATTTGGCAGTTGCGTTACATACCTTGACAAGACAACATTATCCATGTACCTACGCACTGTTGGTCATACTGTAACCTAAAATCACACATGATACATCGAGGATGGTATTAAATATGCGCAGCATGTAGCCTAAACTAAATGCACATGACCAAAATTTATAGTATCTAATTAAATTAACAAGCACAGACTCTGCAACGATCATTTATAAAGCTGAGAATCATACATTTCTAGATTTAACGTCTTGTATTTTATTCCTCACTATTATAACGGCTCACTATTTTATTCCTCTTCACGGAAACCAAACTTGCAAACAGAATGAAGCAATTTCGTGGCTTGTCTAAATCTCGATATTTATGAATGTGAAAGCAAACTCAAATTGGATCGTCTTGGACCACTTCGCATCGAACAAGGCTTATGAATTATTCAAACAAATAACTGACAACGCCTCGTCTACACTCTGTCAGCGTTCGGCAAATAATACGCTCGGTCTGCACTGACTTAATTAGGACAGTCCAAACTCCGTCGGTCGGCTTCGTCGTGAAAGATACATTAATGAGGCTTAATGGGCTCTAATGTTCTTATGAAATAAATCTGGGATTACGATATTAAGTTTTTTTTTGGGTGTTGTTAGACTTGCCAAAAGAGCTAAAAGTGGGTACTGCTAACGTAACACGAATCATCACTTTTAATTAAGTTAACTTTATGAGTTTACTTCATGGGGGGTTGTAATATGTTTGTTTATGTGTCAGCATTAGTAATTCATATTGTATTTCCAAATATTGAAGCTCGGTATGGAAGGTTTAAAAAATATCGGTGTTTGTTTATTGTGATATCGTCTAATATTGTAGTTAATATTGCGTTCAAGTATTTCGCGGATTTTTTTGATCATGTTAGACTAGGAGGGACACAATACAAGCACTTTATTACCTATTCATTTTTCACTATCAAAAGAAGCGAAGGAAAGCTTATGAAGGTCAAAGAGCACAAGATCTATAAACCTTTCTTTAACACCTTTAATACAGTATTAGCCAAAATAAACGGTACTGAAATGTTAAAAATATGGTATACATTGTAACATTACATATAAATTTTACCAACACATACGAGTTAACAAAGGAAGCAAAATCATTTATTTAAACTCGGGTAATAACATCAATATGACCCCTGTTCAGTTTGAAGCAACACTCGTACAACACTCTTGTAGGCTTTGCATCATTTTTATGAATAGGGGTTCTCTTAGTGCACATGGTTTTTTTTCTTTGAGTTGAACGATGATAGAAGGTGGGTTCTCGCAGAAAATGTTTTCTTTCAACAACACAGCATCACTAGGCGGGGTTTTGTGAAAATGTTCTTGGAATCGTAATGCAGTGTGTGACAAGCTTGGCCCACCCGCACGTCCAATTTCGTATGAGCGAAAATATTGCTCTACGATAAAAGTTTTCACTACTGCTGTTATCACCACGTTAGCAAAAACTAACCTCAAATAAGAAATAAGTAATGAACAGGAGGCTGTGACAACAATCAACAATTGACTCAGCTGATCGAGAAGGCAACTACAGCTGATTCAGTTTAAGTACTGTTTATTTTGGCTTATGTACCTCTTAAGACCGGTACGCAGCACTGGCTGCGTATTTTAACAGGAATATGAAAGAAGGATGAGTGTAGGATGATTGTGGCGCGATCTTGTAGTCTTGCTACTGACTAAGGCTGACATGTTCCTTAGACAGGACTGGTTAATTAATAGCAAAACAGCCAATGGCAACTAAGGGACCTACATTTTAATGTGGGATCCAAACCACAATTTCGCCTAGGTTTACAATTTACGAACTGGTCTAACTATGAGGATGGTCCCATGAACGAGTACTCAATAATGCGGACGTTAATCCCCACTATGTAACACCGTGTCCACAAGCCATCGCTCATAACTATCCACAATTCGTGACCTCCAAGTAGCTGGATTACAGGACACACCACCGTCCCAGTCTTTTTATAGAACCTTTTTTTTAGAAAGGTTCCTCAAACCAAAAAAACCTAATTAAAATGTTTGCTAAGGGACTAAATTTTTTAAAATAAGTTTTCAATTTAAGACTTTTGAGTGTTTTTTTAGGGATAGCAATAGTCCTTAATAGATTTCCTATAGGGGAGCAAGAAAATTCATAACTGAAATGTGTAAATAATTTCATACTATTATACGTAATGTATAATTGATACGTACATACGCTTTAAGCTTCAACCCAGGTGAAATTTACAAAACAATTTCTCTAGTGATTTGAAAATGATAAGTTGAAAAAGAGAGGTCGGTTCTATAAACTAAATTGCAAATCGATGCAAGCAACTTACGTTAGGAATTAAGAACATCGAATTCTCTGAGATGCAAACTAAAGATTGTCATCTCAACTCTTAACTTGAAAAGCTTATATATTCAATAGCCTTTTGTAGCGTGCTTCTGTTCTTAGAAAGTATAAAGTATCACTCTGGGTCCTTATCTCTACTCTCTAAGATGGGCAATTAATTAATTAATTAGTATAAGACTGGACCGAATATGTATAAGACGCGTGAGACTAAATAACGAAAAATAAAAATAAAAAAGTAAAAAGAGTACGCCAACGGGGAGAAAGCCCTCTCCTCTTCAGGGTCACTCCTATTGAATTCAGCCAAATAAAACATTTATCATTTATTTACAAACTTTAAAACCCTGCCTTTTGAAATCCTTAAAAATCGTAATTTAATATTTTATTACATCACATTAGATGTATTTTTAAGGACTGAAACATTCACAGTTTTCATAAATGTCATGCGTAGCCAAAATGCAAATCATTTTTTTAAGGCACAGTAAAGTTAGACTAACATAACACTTTTCAATCAATGGTTTATTGTAAACGGTGCGCGCGTGTTTGGTTGACGGAACTTGCTTTACAGTAACTTTTCTGAGTGACACTACTGCTGGAAAAATATGCATGCTAAGTTAATTAATAATCTTAAAAAATTGTTTTAATTACAACTATAAGGCAATAAATACGAAAATAAATATATGAAAATTGGTATATTCCATCATAGCAAATTTATCCATATGCCTGTCAAATATTTATAAAATACATTCTTGATGACTTTCTTCTGAGATACTTGCAATATTTGTTTTAAACGAATTCCTGATGATACCTCACCTGTAAATCCACACGGTTCTCAAAAATTCTCCAAAGAGCTTCCTATCCACATAATTTAAATGATATTCTTTTATACCCCAAAAAAGTATTTTCCTGACCGCTATAACCTAATAATTTTGAATACATGCCACAGAGCAGCAACATAAAAAATTGTTTCTTCTTCTCATCGATTACAAAGATAACATTTACAGGTTACCTCTTGCAAAGGCTTATAATTTAAATAACCTAATTGTGATCTGGCCAAAATCACCTGAGAGACGAGATCAATATCAGCGTTATCAGTGTCGAGGTAAAAAAGCAGTGTTATTTCTATTATAACGTTTTTTTGCATATTCTATTTTTTGTTTTGCATTTTAATATCTGAGAACTAATGAAAAAGTACTATTTTCATTTTATTGTATTTCAAAAGTCACACAGTGGATAGTTTGTTGCTTTCGACTGATGAGTCCAAGCCAAAAGTAATACAGTGTCAAGAAAGAATGCTGTGCTAAGTTTGACATGCCATAAATTAAGCCAAAATTAAATTTTAAACTGTGCACGCTTTGGACCAAAGCATGTTTCGTGTCTGTTTCACAAATTAACCGTTTATTTCTCTTACAATTTGGAATAGAATGGAACTGAAAATGTCTTTATCTTTCTATTTACAATATTCGATATTTTACATTAAAATATGATTAATAGATTCACAAAAAATATGACAGTCCTGCGGTACACAGTTTATCACTCAACTAGTAAAACCTAAACAAGGGATGCCAGCAAAAAAGAAAGGAACAACTTAACATATTCAGTAGCTCAATTAATTTGTATTCAATGTGGACGGTCTGTGATCAAGGCAATATGAAGAGAGATCTCTAATGAAACCTCTAATGGGATTGCCATTGCTTAGCTAAAACATATAAAACCTAGAAGCAGAAAAATAGGTAAAAAGAAAAAAAGTTATTATTCCTTTAATAACTTTGTTTTAAATACCATACAATTTTCCTTTTAAAAGCCTTACAAGCCTAAAGTCGTAGTGAAAGTGAGAAATGTGTTAACAACGCTTTAAAAGAAAAGAAAATAAATCACATATAAAAATTATCCTCCTTACTGTGCTAATGGTATGTAAAATGTAAAACATATGTTCCAATTGGTAAATAATTTAGGTAAATAGATTATTTTACGTTATAAATATCGTTTAAGGTGAGTTACCAACCATATTAATACTACATGAATACTACAGTGATGTTATATGAACAACAAAATGAATCAACAACATATGGAGTGTTTTAAGTATGCATCTAATCTTATTACCTGTTCAAAAGGCATTAGTTATCTCAATTACGTTCTAAATGTTCAACGATATAGGCTTACGAAGCTAAATAACTACATTTACAACCACCTGCTGTTAAAATACTTGTAATGCATAGAGTGCCTCATTATTTTTCCTTGCATTCAGCTCCCTGCAGGGATAATTCAAAACTCAAGACACAATGCAGCTCTGTCCGCGTTGTAGAATAATAATGAGACTAATGAGAAGATGGAGTTCAACCAGATATGAGGTGACATAAAAGGTTTTCCGCTTATGAATTTTCTATGATACTTGAAGAGGGCCAAGATCATTAAATATTTGACGTTTAGGAGAAATATAACTGAATTACTACTTTTAAGGAGGATAATACCTTTAGACATGTTGCCATAATATTGTTCATGGTAAAATAAAAACAATATAAACATAACAATGTAAAGATAATTAGTGTAGATATAGTATTTTACTTTCCTTGAATTTTATTAATAAATTATAAGTGCTGAACAATTCCTCTTTAAACGCTCAAAAAGGCTTAAACTAACATTGTCTTTGAGGAAATATTCCCAACCTTGCCAAACAACGCGGTATACTAACTAAAAGATGGGAATAGATAGCCTTTTTTAACCGTATTAAGTAATAGATCACTTTACAAAATTATTTCTAATGGAAAATGCATGTGTCGAAACTTATTAACGCTAATTAGAAGCTTGTTAGAGGCTAATCACATGGCTTACTTCGAACTTGTTAAGTAATAGGCCTAGTCAGTCGGTTGTTTTCCAAGGTTTGTTCCTTCAGTTAACAGTGCATTCTTGATAGCCTCTTATCGCACTGGTGTCAGGTACAAGAGACAAGTGCAAGGAAAGTGTATTTTCTACTGCCGTCCTTCATCGCCAGAGAGAAAATATTAAATTGATACATTAATCATTTCATTTTCAGAGTCATGCAGATGTGTTTCCCTTAGCAAAACAGATTTATTTTGTAGACTATGGCATCAGAAACAGTGACTCCTTATTTATTTGTCAGTATTAAGATTAGAAATAGTATGTTTTTGTTTCTTAAAATCTTTAGCTAAGGTAATACAATAAAGCTATATAGAATTTTAAAAAAATAAATTTCTCTTAAGGCGTTGACAATAGTATATTTTATAGCAAAATTGGCAAATTAAGAACATACGATTTTAGGAGATTCCCCTAAAACCTGAGCAGAACATACTAAGCAAAAGATGGTGGATTATACCACAGAGAAGTATGGGTGTGCAAGTAGTGATTTTTGAAGTCGAGTCGAGTCGTTTCGATTTTTTTTCGAGTCGAGTATTTTGAATAGTAGAAGTTAGTATTTATCATACTTATAATTGAATACATACGATGTAATATTGTTTAGTTATTAAACTGGGAAGTGTTCCTATGAGCTAAAACTAATTCTGTTTTCAAATGAAATGAAACGACAATTAAGGTCACTCTTAATATAATTTTATATTAATTATTATTCAATATTTGATGAACCTTTCAGCCCGAGTAGGTAAAACCCAAGCAACATCTGCACCTGTTTGCTTTATAAAAAGTAGGCCTATTTGTAACATATTTTTGTAGGATTAAAAATTAAAGTTAAATCTGTCTCATTGAACAAAAAAGATCTGAAAAGGTCGGGTAAGAAAATGTCACAAATTGAAGGAAAGAAAATAATACTAAACTAAATTTATTTATATTAATTACTCAAAAACCACTTCAATTTCAAGTACAGTAAAGTAACAGAAGTTTTATGGTGGCTGTTCATGATTGTGTGAAAACGGCCGTAAAATGCAAACGCGCGAAACAATTCCGGGTAAATGGCGGGAGTAACTACTAAACTCGAACTTCCGAGTATTTTTCAAAACCTTTTTAGTCGAGTCGAGTAGTCTACACTAGGCTCGGAAAAGGTCGATAATCGAGTACTCGCACACCCCTACAGAGAAGTTTATATTATTATTGGTCGATATTAAGCAAAACATTTTCACTCGTATTTTGACCGATATTTTTCACAACACGATATTGAAAACAGCTGTATTTGTTTATTAGAAAAAAAACGGCACATATTACCTTTTCATTGAGAATACTATTTTTCTGTAGTAAACAATATAATGGTGAATTGCAAGTGATAAACACATAACTGAAACAGGTGAAATCATAGAAGTGTAGTAAAGAGTTAATATCGCCATAAAAAACAGCCTAAAAATTCAAATCATATGAGCTTAATAAAAACTGCTTCATCACGTTTACCGTTAATAACCCAAGTTCAATTCACATTTCTCGTCGAAAGTTGATTAAAATTGTAAATAGAACACAAGGAATAGGAGGAAAACAGTCAAGTTAATAATTTTCCTCGTTGATAAATAGGACAATTTACACGGTAATACATTACAGCGCAAATGTAACGGAAATCCTCTCATTCGTCTTCACATTTATTTGCACATTTCCTCAATGTTTACCATGAACAAGATGTTTTCTGACTTGTATTGTAAACGGTTTACATTGATGCCTATACATATCAAGTGGAATGTATATAACTGTTTTAAGATCGACAACCTAAATTGTTTTTACATCATACTACACAGAAACTTCAGTTTTCTATACCTTACTTTTGGCTAGAAAGTTACTTTTTGCTGAACTTTACGGTAAATTTTTCGTGCAGTGTACAGTAAATTTACCTTTTACTAGGAAACAGAAACAGCGGAAGTAAACAATCAAAACAATAAGCTGTTTGCAGCAAACCGACGCGACGTGTAATGCACGTTTATTGGTTACTTCATAGGAATGTAGTGGCAGCACTGGTAGCAGAAGCAAATGTTTCTTTGAAGAATTGAAAAACATAATAATGTAATGATTTATGCAAGGAATACGTTATGATTAAAAATAAGTTTTTTTGTAGTATTATGTAAAGTATCGTAGGCTTCGTCACACGACCGGTAAGTTTTACCCTACTCGCATGAAAATCCCGCACTCACCTCTGGCTCGCGCGGGAACAATCATGCTCGTCCGGTAAAACAGTACCTTCCGGTCCAGTAACGTAATATACTATTCCATACGTCAGCCGACAACGTGACTTTTTCCACATTCCATATGCGAGGCAAAACGTGTTCCTTATTTTATTTTGCGCAATCAATTTTACTACATTTTAACTTTTTCGCTGTTCATTTTACTACTCGCCCTCTTATTTACGTTGAGTTATCCTGTTTATTTTTTGTTGAACACTAAACAGTCCTGAACAGTAATAGGCCAATAAAATTAAGATTGTGCCTGGACAAAATTCCCGGAAAGCTGGAAATCGTTTTAATCTTTCCGTTTTACATCCAAGTATATGAATTCGAAGTTTGTCCCATTTTTCCTGGTGTGCTTCCGACCTGGGACCACAAAAATATCAGAGTTTTGGGCCATTTTTTATTCTTTTGCAAATAAGTAAAAAACCGTTTATTCTACATAAAAAGTTTAAATACAAGAATTGTAGAGGACAAAATTCTGCGTTTATTGAGTACCTTCTGATAAAGATATTTTGAATAGTAATTGATTTATGGTAAGTTAAATAAAGGGTTTTGGCGAATTCCTCTTTTAGGGAAAGAGCTATTACTGTAGGTCTCATGGTAAGACCTAAGCCCGAGACCACGATAACTTTTAGTTTTAGGGCCCTCAGAAGCTAAAAACACCATTCGTTCGAATTTTCATAAATATATATGTACCTATATATACGTATATAAATATATATATCTATATATTTGTTAGCTCGATAACTCTCGTAAAAATGGTCCAATCTTCTTGAAATTCGGCACAGACTTGTAAAATAGTAATTATTTTGACGAGTTAAAAATTCAGCCGGATCGGACCATCGGAAGGTGGGGTTATGGGTAATAATTCCCTAAAAATGGAGTTTTTCGGATTTTTCATGTAGAAAAATCGAAATAATCTGATTTTGGTTTACACCATTGGACTCAGCTCGAAAAAACAAATAAATTAGTATTTTGCATCATTGCTCTATGTCCATTGGTTCCCGAGATACTGAAAGTGGTAATCACAGTACGTTGTCCCAATGTTAACCTTATGGGAAATAAATAAAATTGTACATCTCGCTTATTCGTCAACATATCCTAATAAAACTTGGTATATGGCTTCATCTAGTTAAGGTCTAATTGATTATGGCATAAAATCTACAAATCTATATAATCCTGAGGCAGCAAACCTACGTACTCACTTTCCCAATGTTAACCTTATGGGAAATCAATAAAATTGTATAGTCTGCTTATTTCCAATATATCTTAATAAAACTAGTTATGTGGCTTTATCTAGTTAAGGTCCACTTGATTATAGTCTAAAATCCCCAATTTTATAGATTCCTGAGGCAGCAAATCTGCGTACTCATCTCCACAATGTTGACCTTTGGAAGAAAAATAAACGTGTGTAGCTTGCTTGTTTCTCAGCATATCTCGTTGAAACTCAGTACCATGTGGCTCAATATAGTTTGGATATTTTGGATTATACTCTAAAATCTGCTATTTTTACATTTTCCTTGTCAGGAAACCTGCATACTCACTTATACCATGTTATTATGTTGAATACAGTGATGCCAATAATACCAGAAAACGAAATTAAAACATAAAAATCTTACAAGTTTTCACAATTGATGATAAAACATGAAAAATACCCCTGTTGCAGCAGACCTGCATACTCAACGGATTCAAAATGCTCAAATAAGTGTTTTAGATAAAGCCTCGTACCAAATATGTAAAATCAAATTATGTCCGTAAATAAGCATGCAAACATATTCTCCATAAGAATAACATGGTATAAGTGAGTATGCAGGTTTCCTGACACGGAAAATGTAAAAATAGCAGATTTTAGAGTATAATCCAAAATATCGAAACTATATTGAGCCACATGGTACTGAGTTTCAACGAGATATGCTGAGAAACAAGCAAGCTACACACGTTTATTTTTCTTCCAAAGGTCAACATTGTGGAGATGAGTACGCAGATTTGCTGCCTCAGGAATCTATAAAATTGGGGATTTTAGACTATAATCAAGTGGACCTTAACTAGATAAAGCCACATAACTAGTTTTATTAAGATATATTGGAAATAAGCAGACTATACAATTTTATTGATTTCCCATAAGGTTAACATTGGGAAAGTGAGTACGTAGGTTTGCTGTCTCAGGATTATATAAATTTGTAGATTTTATGCCATAATCAATTAGACCTTAGCTAGATGAAGCCATATACCAAGTTTTATTAGGATATGTTGACGAATAAGCGAGATGTACAATTTTATTTATTTCCCATAAGGTTAACATTGGGACAACGTACTGTGTTTACCACTTTCAGTATCTCGGGAACCAATGGACATAGAGCAATGATGCAAAATACTAATTTATTTGTTTTTTCGAGCTGAGTCCAATGGTGTAAACCAAAATCAGATTATTTCGATTTTTCTACATGAAAAATCCGAAAAACTCCATTTTTAGGGAATTATTACCCATAACCCCCCCTTCCGATGGTCCGATCCGGCTGAATTTTTAACTCGTCAAAATAATTACTATTTTAAAAGTCTGTGCCGAATTTCAAGAAGATTGGACCATTTTTACGAGAGTTATCGAGCTAACAAATATATAGATATATATATTTATGTACGTATATATAGGTATATATATATTTATGAAAATTCGAACGAATGGTGTTTTTAGCTTCTGAGGGCCCCAAAACTAAAAGTTATCATGGTCTCGGGCTTAGGTCTTACCATGAGACCTACAGTAATAGCTCTTTCCCTAAAAGAGGAATTCGCCAAAACCCTTTATTTAACTTACCATAAATCAATTACTATTCAAAATATCTTTATCAGAAGGTACTCAATAAACGCAGAATTTCGTCCTCTACAATTCTTGTATTTAAACATTTTATGTAGAATAAACGGTTTTTTACTTATTTGCAAAAGAATAAAAAATGGCCCAAAACTCTGATATTTTTGTGGTCCCAGGTCGGAAGCACACCAGGAAAAATGGGACAAACTTCGAATTCATATACTTGGATGTAAAACGGAAAGATTAAGGCGATTTCCAGCTTTCCGGGAATTTTGTCCAGGCATGACCAATTTTTGATCTAATTTTACTGGCCTATAAGCATTTAGCAGTTAGTTAACGTTGTTTATGCATGCTTCGCATTGGCAACATTGGAAATAAACATCAGATCTAGTGTATGCTGTTGCCAAGCGACTTAAACATGATTATTTTTAACCTAGAAAAACACTTCTGGGAAAGTAGGAGGCATTTTCGAATTTTTTCGTATACTGTAAGAACTCTTAATGTGAAACTCGAACAAAATTTGCCTGATGGACTTGAAAAAACTATTCAACACGAGCAGCAGCCGAATAAACATGCCCCTGTCACTAATGCATTAAGTGCTCTGCTGCGCAAATAACTATTGAGCGTATAAATTAAGTCTTGATGCCTATTTGCTTATTGGAAACAAAGGCTGTATTAAAAACAATACTATTTAAATCATGGCGTAGAAGCATATTATGAGCTTGGGGTACTTAACAACAAGCATTGGGTACGTAACAATAAGCATTGGCTGCTTGTATTCACACTTTTTTAGCAACATGGCCAACAATCGAAAAGTTAGCCTCATTGTTTGGCAAAATAGCTCTTTTAAGACCTTGAGAGTTCTGATTCAACCCGTTCTGTTTGATAATTTACTTACGAACAGGGTTGTAATCGGTTTCTCTAGATATTTGTACAACTCTTTAAACCATTTCATGGTTAATATTTTCCGTTAATCCATAATTTAAATATACCCCTGAGAACAAAGAGGTGGACTTTAGGGTGAGGTTTACTTCAGGCTGAGGGAGAGCTCACAACCTCTGTACAAAGGTTTAAAATGTAAGACTAAGAGAATCAACCTCAGCCTTTAAGGGATTCACATTCCTAACCTCAATTACAATAAACATTCAACTATTTCACTGAGCCAAATGCTTTAGCTCCTACCATTATCATCGTGACCATCCTGCAGGTCCTGCAGACGGAAGGTGAAGACGAACCTGGAGTTATCCTGGGCAAGGACCCGGAGGTCCGGACTGCGAGACATGGACTCACACTCACTGATACTCTGATACTATCTTCGTCCTGTAGCACTCTCTCACTCACACATACACCGACAATGGCACTAATCCGCCTTACTCCGTCCACTACATACGCAGACTGGCACACTCCCCGCTCTGACACCACTGCCACCACCGACACCAGTACCACCACTCACGCCACTGCCACCACTGACAGTAGTGCCACCACTGTCCCCACCGACACCACTGCACCACTGCCACCGCAGACGTCCGGTCTAGTGATGGGACAAACGTTTGATTTCAACCACCCAATGGTTCATCCGATGGTTTTTCTTTCATCCGATAGTTTTCAGTAAATGATTCATCCGATGGGGTTTTTTATAGTGGGGTGGAGACGGTGTGGAATGTATTGGCCTGTAGGAGGATCTATCAACTATCCGAATAGTGGATGGATAGATAAACCATCTGTTCGCAAACTTGATTCAGATGGATGGTTTTCATTGATAATGTGGCTTATCTATTTGGATAAAAATAGATTCTATCTAGCCGCTGATCAGATGATTCACCTGCAAATGGATGGACAAAAGTAACCTTTTAATACTCTAAACATTTTGTATTTAGGTAGAGGATAGAGGTAATTAAATTAAGGAAAAGATTAACCTATCGGTGCAAATACCCGAATTTGTTCACCTTTTATTAAAGAACAGTTTCAGTTCCAGTAATAAAGCAAATAACTCGTAGTTTTCAAACGAATGGAAATACGGGACGAATTGTTTTACAATTGAATGAAAACACGGAACGGGTGGTTTTCAGATAGTTGGATAGTGCCGTTCAGATGATTCGCATGAGAACGAATGGATGGTTCATCCGGATGAAAATTAAAGTAACCATCGGACGAAACGGTTGCCTCGCAACAACCGGATGAATCGTTTGTTTCTATCGGATGGTTCCCATTTCCAGGACCAGTCCCACAGGTGTCGCTCGTGCGTGGAGGCTGGCACACCGCCGACAGCCGCGCCGCTTGGATGGATGCAAACGATTTGCAGTGTTAATCGAGCGGATCACGTGTTTTTGCTGTTTCATATTTGTCCCTTTAAAAATCTAAAATGTTTTGAAAACCTTCATATTACAAGATTACCTGTTGAGGATCAAACTCATTAAAACTAGACTAAACTTTGTCCTTTGAATACTCCAGTACGGAAGCACAATTCCCAGTGCAACTAATATTTTATCGAGTATTTCGAAGCTACTCGAAAATAATAACCTTAATACTACGTTACTCAAAAAATATTACATCAAAAATATTAAAATATAGTGTTACAAGTTAACAATAGTAACTGTAGGCTATGTATCTGTGTATCACTCATAAGTAAGGCTACCACCCAACTGCGAGTGGTTTACTCATCCTTGAGAATGAAGTAACATTCTGAGCATTTAACTCTTAATAATGGAAAACAAGTAAAACAAAAATATTCACAAGCTATGCATACCAAAGAAGCTTGTGTTAGCATGCATGCGCAATGTTAGCGATAAAACGCCCAACACATTTATGCCAAGCTTACCTTGTAGTGTGCAGCATGAGAAATGCTTCTTTCCACACTAACTCAAAATAAATACTTCAAAAAACATCTCACAGTCATAATCGTCTTTGAATCAACATTATTTTACACCATTATATGACTATTTTTGTTTTTATCTTATATTTAAATTAATATAAGCCTAATAAATTGGTATAAGTCGGAATTGCTCAACGTTTCTTAGACTTGTAACGAAATGCCACCGCCCACTGCTATTGTTAGGCTCGGAGGGTCGCCATGATTTATCTCTCTGGACGTGATATACGGTCTCGGACTGTCCAGATAGACCGTATGTTCGATAGCTTGGATTTACAGATCTCGTTTATTATCTAGGTATTACTGGACATTTTGAACGTAATGACGGGTTTCTGTACAGTGTTTTGTTTTGGAAAATAAACGGTATAGGGTTTTTTTGTTTGTGACAAATTTTAATTTTCCAGGTTCTGGTTTAGTTTTATGGAACAGTGTGTAGGAATGAGGAATAAATATGATCGATTTTATTTCAAAAGAAATGCCACTATAAGATCATTCGCCCAGTTTTTTCTTATAGCTAAACTTAATTTATCATCATCTATCAGGACACTAAAATGAAGCATTTTTCATATGAAAATATAACATAAAAAACTGTCTACTTCCAAAATGGCGATTCAGCGTGTTTTACCGATAAGGTAAAAACTATTTACCATACTTATTTAGTTAGCTTTCGCAATCACATTTCATATTAAAATGTATCAAAAGAGATAGATACTCACAACTGACTCCAAAATTGTGGTCCAGCGTATTTTACAATAAGGTAAAAACTGTTTACCATAATTTAGATAGCTTTTGTAACTACTCCCCTTTAAATAATTCATGTATGCAAACTGATGCAATAAATCAGACTGATCAGAGGTAATAAAAGTTAACTGAGTCGCCAAAGTTTAGTTGAGGAGGAAAGTTGTCCGGACCGGATCTATCAAAGTCCTGACCCCCACACTACACTGTATCTTGACCGATCCAACCCAGCGCACCGTCACTCGACAGCTAGGTACACGCTAAAATCGAAAGAGTGAATACTCACTCTTTGGGGTAGAGAAAATTGAGCCACTCTGAAAGAGTGAAGGTACACGCTTTGAAAAAGTGAACCGTTTTCACACATGAAAAGAGTGGAATATCCCCACTCAATGAAAGAGTGGGTCTTGTCATTTTCAGAGTGGAATTTTAGTCTTTAAAAGAGTGAAGTTTAACTTTAAAAAGAGTGTAATCACCACTTATTGAAAGAATGGAAATCCAACTAACCTAACCTCTCATTGGCATTAATGAACTACAATTCTGACTCTTGTTTCTGACACTTGTTGTGGATAACTAACTGGTACCTAAACTTGATGATTGAAATTAAAACCCCTGATGGCGCAGGCATATTCAACGAGTGACACAGGACGTTTACTGAGACTAAATTGAATTTACTCTCCACCCTAAACTTCATTCTACAGGCTATTGTCAATCTTTAAATTACATTAGCTACCTTAATACTGACCAAGTAAGTGGTTTTCTGCTTACCTGTATGTAAACCGGTAATATCCTTAGTTATACAATGTTCAATATATTACCAATTAATAACTTGGTAAGCCATGTACATGTAAATCGATGACCAAAATGGCGACTCAGTGGCGTCGTCGCGTCACCGGAAGCGATCCCACTTTTCGCTCTTCCTCCCCACCACTTTCAAAAACTCACTAAATTAAGGGTGAATCCCACTTTTTCCTCATATGGTTTTCAAAACCATATAATCAATGAGTGAAAATTTCACTTTTTTACGAGAGAAATCATCACTCAACCAAAAGATTGGATATTTTTCACTAATTTAGAGTGAATATTAACTTTTTCGGTTAATGGCAAATAAATGACTTTTTCACTCTTTCGATTTTAGCGTATAAATTCAAATAGCCAATAAAACAGCAAGTTATGGTTCACCTATTTAGTTTAATAGTATATTACGTACTCTTTTACCGGACGAGCATGATAGTTCCCGCGCAAGAAAGAGGCGAGTGCAAAATTTCCCGCGAGTTTTGCAAAACTTTCCGGGCGTGTAACGCACGATACTTTACATCATAATACTTAGAAAAAACATATTAAATCGTAACGTATTTTCTGCATAAACCACAACTTTTCTTAATTTTTCAAACACATCCTACAACAAACAAACATTTGCTACTTCAACCAGTGCTGCCACTACATTCATTTAAAGTAACCTATTAAAACGCGCATTAAACGTCGGTTTTGCTGCAATCAGCTGATTGTTTTGATTGCTTACTTCTGTTGCTTCCGTAATTGCACGGTATCTTTACTGTGTACTGCACGCTAAATTTACCGTCCAGCTATCGGTAAAGAGTAACTTTCCAGCCAAGAGTAAGACACAGAAAACATATATTTCTGTGTAGTATGATGTGAAATTACTTTGGCGTTCTTTCCAGTCTGCACAAAAAATGGATGTTAGTTTCAAAATATAACGTTAGTTCCACACCCATCATAATCAAAACCTCATTTGGGAGAGACGCTTATGTGAAGCATCTGGACAACTCCATTACCCAGCATGTTGTCGTGTGCCTTACGACCGCGACTGCTGATCGCCTCTACAGAGTCTACCGAGACACGTAATGGATCGTTTCATACCGGTGACAATCTTAAAAGTAATTGTTTTAATGGTTCCCTTTTATTTTTAAGCTAGGATATTTCATATAATCTTAGATAAATCGGTGTAAGGAATAGGGCAATAATTTACGTAGTGATTCCTTGGGTCAAAATAAGCAAAAAAGTTTATATAAACATAGGTCCTGAAGTGCTCCGTTTTCCGTCTGTGTGTCTGTTTATGATTTTCACATATTTAATCTTATCTCACGAACCACTTAACGTATAAATTTCAAATTTGGTATATGGATAACCACTATTAAGAACTATGTTTGTATGAAGTATCAAATTTCTACTTTGTTCCATTTCAAAATGGCGACTGTTTTTCGTTTTCATAGCTAAATATCTTAAAACCCGTAAATTTTAGAAAAATTGTACAAGAGACAACAAAGTTGCAAAATTTAATCTAATGAATTCTAATACTAAGATTATAATGATCAGACTACTAACAACGGAGAAATTTTAATTTCACTGAATAAAAACATAGTTCTTTAGAGCATACGGTCTGAAATTTGCATGTTTTTATTCGGAAAATTAGAAGTTTCTCCATTACCAGTAGTCCAATTATTATAATCTCAATATCAGTGTAAATTGCATTAAATTTTGCATCTTTTTTGTCACTTCTAATTTTTTTCTAAAATTTATGGTTTTTAAGATATTTAGCTTTGAAAACAAAAAACAATCGCCATTTTGAAATGGTAAAAAGTAGAAATTTGATACTTCTTACAAAAATAGTTCTTAATAGTGGTTATCCATATACCAAGTTTGAAATTTATACGTTAAGTGGTTCGCGAGATATGATTAAATATGTAAAAATCATAAACAGACACACAGACGGAAAACGGAGCACTTTAGGACCTATGTTTATATAAACTTTTTTCTTATTTTGACCCAAGGAATCACTACGTAAATTATTGGCCCACATTTAATGAACACCCTGTATAATTTTAAAATATTGTCTTTTCATGTTCGATTATCCGAATATTCAGTTATCCGAACACCCCTTGTCCCCAATTACATCGGATGATCGGTGCTCTACTGTACAAGCAAACAGTAAAGTAATACTTTTGGAGCATTTATCGTCTCGACTTCCAAAGAAACTAAGGCTTTACCTTTCCTTCGAACAGGATCTACGAAGCATTCATCTACAGATACATTAGATACCTTACTTAAAAGGTGACCTACCCTGGTAGGTTTTTTAAGCCAAGTATGAATCACGGATGAGTGAAGAATGATTCTGGCGCGATCTTGTACTGTAGTCTTGTTACTGAATAAGGCCGACATATTCCTTAAACAGGACAGTTAATTGATAGCCCAACAGCCAATGGCAACTAGGGACCTACATTTTAACGTGGGATCCGAACCACAATTTTTCCTGGTTTACAATTTACGAACTGGTCTAATTAAGAGGATGGTCTTATGAACATAGTATTCAATAGTGCGGACGTTAATCTCCACTAGGGAACACCGCGTTCACAAGCCATCCCTAATAACTACTGTATCCACAATTCGTGACCTCCAAGTTGCCGGAATACAGGACACGCCACTATCCCACCGCAGGAGGTAAATTAACAATTTATGCCTCCAAACATGTGTATACAACACAAATAGATTCTGCCCTCAAAAACTGTATAGTATTGATAGCTCGAGTCCAGCAACCTGTTACGAAGTGGAAAACAGTGGGTGGTGAACCAGTTTCCTCCATTACCATAATTAATTATTGGAGATAAGTGTCCACAAGTCGCACACCTATGTCCATCTTAAGATGACAAGTGAATGGCAATCAGTGAAGTATACTATGAGGTAAGTTCAATGATTGTGAATTTATTCTGATATGGTAATCATTTTAACGACACGTAGTTTAGTATATTCTTCCATTTTTAGCGAATTTCCCCTGTAGGGAAGAAGCTATTACTGTAGGTCTCATGGTAAGACCTAAGCCCGAGACTATGATAACTTTTCGTTTTGGGGCCACCAGAAGCAAAAAACACTATTCGTTGGAATTTATATACACACACACACACACACACACACACACATATATATATATATATATATATATATATATATATATATATATATATATATATATATATATATATATATATTTGTCTGTTAGCACGATAGCGGCCGTAAAAATTGGTCCAATCTTAATGAAAATTGGTACGTACGTGTAAAGTGGTAATCACTCGGACGAGTTTGTGAACCAGCCCGATCGGACCACCAGAATGGGGGGTAATGGGGGATAAACCCCCCAAAATGGAATTTTTGAGTTTTTTACATCGAAAAATAAAATTTATCGAATTTTTATTGGCACCATTGAATTCAGCTAAAAAAAAAAACCATTTCGTTAGTTGAATCACTGCTCTATGTCCATTGGTTACCGAGATATTGAAAGTGGTAAACACAGTACGTTGTCCCAATGTTAACCTTATGGGAAATAAGTAAAATTCTATATCTCGGTTATTTCTCAACATATCTTGATAAAATTTGGTAAGTAACTTCTTCTAGTTCAGATCTACTAAATAATGAATTAAAACTACCTAGTTTTGCATACTCATTCCCCATGTTATTCTTATGGAGCCTACCAAAACATGTCAAATCTCGCTATGTTGGATTGAAATAAGTTTTTTTGCATTTGAAATTCGCTGAGTATGCAGGTCTGCTGCAACGGGGGTATTTAATTGAACCAAATCTATTTCCTTAGTTATCAAAAGTTGTGTTTAATGGAAGGAATGTCTACTTATAGAATGTTTGGGATAGTTTTCACGATATGTTGCCTGGTTAAATGATATTTATAACGTTTATTACTATCCCCCATTGATTGGTCGATAATCACGTATAAAAGCAGTCAGTTTTCACCCCTGTTTAACATTTAACACAGTTTAATTTCATTCATAAAGTTAGTCCATAGATGAAATCCTCATAAAACCGTAAATTATTATTATTTACGACTGCACTTGTGAACTTGCCTGTTTGTCCATATGTAATCCTCTGAATGATATGCTATTGTTGTCTATTATCTCATAGTTGTTCATTGTTGAAATTGTTAATTTATCTGAGCATGCTTAAAATTACTTTGCTTGGACTGTATTATAGTTATGTTATTGTGATGATTTTAGTGTTATGATAGTGATTAAGTAATGCTTGTAACTTTTAAAAGAAAGATACGTAGCCAAATCTGAATATTTTGGTGAACTGCGTATGTGATACCGTTCTGCATGATAATATCGACAGCCTCAGTGCATGTCTATTTGCTGTGTATTATCTCATTTTTTTCATTTGTATGTTGTGCTGTAATGTATTTTTGGATTTGTATTATGCTACAATGTTATTGGATTCAATTTTGTTTTGTAGCATTAAAATTGAAATAGAAATTAATTGATGTTGAAAATCGTCAACTTTATATTATCATATTTTTTATTAAGGCTTCCCCTAAATAAATCGACTTTCAAGATTGACAGTTAAAAAATATTCTTTCAACGATCGATGTTTTTAAATTTAAATGATGATTTTAAATCAGCCTACAAGATGGCGTTTAAGCATTTTATTTTATTTTTTACAGCTTTATCTATCTATTTGCATTCGATAGGTAGAGTAGATTTAATTGATACGAGTCAAAAATAGGGTTACTGAAGTTCTTTGATCTTTGTTAAAAACGGGTGACAAAAGAAGCTTAAGTTCCAGGTCACGTCATTAATTAGGAATTCACTCCTGGGCTTTGGCCAGGAACCCTGATTGGATAATGGAGAGCCTCACCGTCTACAATGAAAATTGGCTAATTACTCCCAAGGGTTCGAATGAATACAGATTTTTATTCGAGGTATGAATATTGTAACTAAGCATACTCAGCGTATCACCAGTGAGCAATCAATCTCACTTTAGTTAGTTAACAAAAATAATTGCTAGCTAAATTCGTTTCTCTAAAATAGAATACAAATTTTGCGGCCAATTGCACCTATATATATTTAAAAAAATATATAAAAAAAATATAGATATTTTCTGTTACATATTTTCTGTTATATATTTTAAAAAAGGGATTTTAAAAATTAATATAATTAAATATCAGTTTGGCTATGAATTATTACATTTTTGAGTTTAAATCGACCAAATAAAAGATAAGAAAAGCTTAGAAGCGAATTATTTTAGATTTATCGACCAAGCAGGCAGTTTTCAATGACTGAATATACAAACAAAAAACAAAAAACTAACAAATCTGATGAGAACCTAAAACGTTTCCCTTCATTTTTTTCTCTTTTTACTAAACATTTTGGATCCAATCGATTTGGAAGTGGATAGATTGCAGCTAGTTAAAAATAATAAATATTTCATCCCCATCAATCACATCTTTCAGGAATAATAACCTTCTCATCTTCTCAAGCCTTTTTAAGTGGAAATAGGTCTTCATCTGTATTAAAGAGATATCGAATCTTGCAGGCTACAGCTGGGAGGACTTCTCCCTGAGTGGTAACCGGTGCACTTACACACTGTCTGACTACCTGCCAATAAGTCAAGACTGAAGGCTCAACTGAGGGGAAAGTTTTAATAGCGGTTTGATGAGTTTGTTCCATAACTTGCATAATGAGTCCCTGTTTGTTTTATAACACATATTGCCTTTTATCGTAAGCCTTGCCGAGTTGTCGACCCATCGTTTAGGGCATCTACCTCCTTCTCCTAGCATGGGGCTTACTTTGTGTATTCAGTTTATAATGCATTTTTCTGACAAAGAGATAACAATAGCATTGGTGTAAGAGTTTGTTTGGAGAAATTCGTGCAATCTTATAACTTATTTTTTTCCAAAATTCAATTGCGAACTAGTTGTTCCAGAAAATATTATAGTTTGTAAATAACATCTAAATACTTACTGATGTAATCACATTTGCATATGCACGTACCTGAAAATAGACAAATAATTTACAAAAAGATGATAAATTATGCAATAAAATGATCATGCTTCATATGCAAAGTTTTTACAACATTTTTGGGATTAGGTTTTTTTCAAAACATAATTATTTCAGTGTGGTTATTCCCCAATAAAATGTTAAATTTCATCGATATGCATCCTATTAATGCAAATTTATTTTCTTCAACCGTCAATCATAATTAATTTTAAATTTTCTTATGCAGACGACATTAGTAAACAGTAATTATACATGACTTTTATACATGCGTTTTACCTTACTGTAAAAAATTTGGGCCTTTTAACAGTTTTCATTATTATTGTATACTACGGATCTAAAGGACAAGTACATTTTATAGAATTTATAGTATCATGTGTTACAGAAAGACTTTTGAATCTATTCTACACTTTCCTAGTTGATGATGGATTGGATAGTTCATAGTATGTGTTTAGCTCTTTGAATATCCGTTATGAAAAGCTCCTCTTTGATGCACGTCTCTTAGTGTTTGTAGACAGGAGGATGCCCCTCAGGCTATATTCGATACGCACAGAACAATTCCAGATATAATTGGATGTTGTCGAGAGTAAAGTGGGACTCTACTGTTTCAGAACAGTCGCTGCCAATGAAGCTTAGACCCAACAAAAATAAAAGTACAAGACCTA
Organism: Flexamia atlantica; assembly: GCA_035578135.1. Taxonomy (NCBI): domain Eukaryota; kingdom Metazoa; phylum Arthropoda; class Insecta; order Hemiptera; family Cicadellidae; genus Flexamia; species Flexamia atlantica. The sequence goes on from JAQJVK010000004.1 coordinate 40,721,896, forward strand.
GACCTTAAAAAAGTAATACTGCTCAATTGTATATGAAAACTTTTAAAAAGTAATAAACCTTTATTGAAATTCTATAATAAAGTAGAGAAAATAAAATAATACATTCTCTAGACCACATACCAGCTACAACGATGCATGTTTTATATACGTTTTATCACTATGTATACCCATTTACATTAATTGTAAGCTAATACAAATATTTATTACATCGCTTTACAAAACTGGCACGACGAAGTTTTCCAGGTATGTTAAAATATGGTATTGCCACGATGAAATAGCACACATTAACTCCTAACACTATTTGCCAAACTGAGAGATTTATTACAAATAACATTCAGTTAACCATTTCAACTTCTTGAACCAAATGACTAATGAGGTATTACATATTAAACACTAACAGTCCATCTCCAGACGAGGCGTTGGCAGGTGTTTGTTTGAGTAATAGGTTTTGCATTATTCATAAGCCAAGTACAATGCTAAGTGTTTCTGGACGATTCAATACGAAATTGCTTTCTCACTGATAAATATCTACTTTAAATTGGATTCATGAGTATTTAAAGCTTTGAATGAGAGTTTGTCATGCTGTAAGATATGTTCACGTTTACTGCTCTCGAGACTATTTTAACCCACTTTTTATTAGAGTAACGAACAACCGTACAAATATGGTCTTATTTACTCAATAATCAATAAGAGTTTTGGAATCCCAGAGAAGTAGCCCTACACAACTTTGGGGGAAAACGAGACACATGTACAATAAATTATACCAAAGGTTAATTTAAAGTTACCCTCTCATCTGATACACGTGATAGACCCGACACCAACCTTATAGGTAACAACTAAGGTTACTCTCCCATCTGATATATACAGTAGACTGGGACACATAGGTAACAGGTAAGGTTACTCTCCCATACGACACATGTGGTAGACCAGGGACACATAGGTAACAGGTAAGGTTACTCTCCCATATGATACATGTGGTAGACCAGGGACACATAGGTAACAGCTAAGGTTACTCTCCCATATGATACATGTGGTAGACCAGGGACACATAGGTAACAGGTAAGGTTACTCTCCCATCTGATATATACAGTAGACTGGAACACATAGGTAACAGGTAAGGTTACTCTCCCATATGATATATGTGGTAGACCAGGGACGCATAGGTAACAGGTAAGGTTACTCTCCCATCTGATACACGTGATAGACCCGACACCGACCTTATAGGTAACAACTAAGGTTACTCTCCCATCTGATATATACAGTAGACTGGAACACATAGGTAACAGGTAAGGTTACTCTCCCATATGATACATGTGGTAGACCAGGGACACATAGGTAACAGGTAAGGTTACTCTCCCATATGATACATGTGGTAGACCAGGGACACATAGGTAACAGGTAAGGTTACTCTCCCATCTGATACATGTGGTAGACCAGGGACACATAGGTAACAGGTAAGGTTACTCTCCCATATGATATATACAGTAGACTGGGACACATAGGTAACAGGTAAGGTTACTCTCCCATCTGATATGTACAGTAGACTGGGACACATAGGTAACAGGTAAGGTTACTCTCCCATCTGATATGTACAGTAGACTGGGACACATAGGTAACAGGTAAGGTTACTCTCCCATCTGATACATGTGGTAGACCAGGGACACATAGGTAACAGGTAAGGTTACTCTCCCATCTGATATGTACAGTAGACTGGGACACATAGGTAACAGGTAAGGTTACTCTCCCATCTGATATATACAGTAGACTGGGACACATAGGTAACAGGTAAGGTTACTCTCCCATATGATACATGTGGTAGACCAGGGACACATAGGTAACAGGTAAGGTTACTCTCCCATATGATACATGTGGTAGTCCAGGGACACATAGGTAACAGGTAAGGTTACTCTCCCATCTGATATATACAGTAGACTGGGACACATAGGTAACAGGTAAGGTTACTCTCCCATATGATACATGTGGTAGACCAGGGACACATAGGTAACAGGTAAGGTTACTCTCCCATATGATACATGTGGTAGACCAGGGACACATAGGTAACAGGTAAGGTTACTCTCCCATATGATACATGTGGTAGTCCAGGGACACACAGGTAACAGGTAAGGTTACTCTCCCTTCTGATATATACAGTAGACTGGGACACATAGGTAACAGGTAAGGTTACTCTCCCATATGATACATGTGGTAGACCAGGGACACATAGGTAACAGGTAAGGTTACTCTCCCATCTGATATATACAGTAGACTGGGTCACATAGGTAACAGGTAAGGTTACTCTCCCATCTGATATATACAGTAGACTGGGACACATAGGTAACAGGTAAGGTTACTCTCCCATATGATACATGTGGTAGTCCAGGGACACATAGGTAACAGGTAAGGTTACTCTCCCATCTGATATATACAGTAGACTGGGACACATAGGTAACAGGTAAGGTTACTCTCCCATATGATACATGTGGTAGACCAGGGACACATAGGTAACAGGTAAGGTTACTCTCCCATATGATACATGTGGTAGACCAGGGACACATAGGTAACAGGTAAGGTTACTCTCCCATATGATACATGTGGTAGTCCAGGGACACATAGGTAACAGGTAAGGTTACTCTCCCATCTGATATATGCAGTAGACTGGGACACATAGGTAACAGGTAAGGTTACTCTCCCATATGATACATGTGGTAGACCAGGGACACATAGGTAACAGGTAAGGTTACTCTCCCATCTGATATATACAGTAGACTGGGTCACATAGGTAACAGGTAAGGTTACTCTCCCATATGATACATGTGGTAGACCAGGGACACATAGGTAACAGGTAAGGTTACTCTCCCATATGATACATGTGGTAGACCAGGGACACATAGGTAACAGGTAAGGTTACTCTCCCATCTGATATATACAGTAGACTGGGTCACATAGGTAACAGGTAAGGTTACTCTCCCATATGATACATGTGGTAGACCAGGGACACATAGCTAACAGGTAAGGTTACTCTCCCATCTGATACACGTGGTAGACCAGGACACCGACTTGGTCGTGATTTGTTGCTCTCTGTTGGAACGCATTCCATATAAAACTTGTTCTGCCCGCAGTCCACAATACACGGATAGACCTTCACGTCAGGCGGTGTGAGCCTGTAAAACTTTTTGAGTACATTTACAATACTTTGAGTTGTGTAAATAACACAACTCAAAGGTGGGTAAAATTGGCTATCACAAAACAAAGGTCGTAACGAAATTATTAGCAGCAATTGTCAAGTTTCAACAAAACGAATTGGATGAGGATGAGTAATAGTAAGTCCTTCGTAAAAATAATGTTATTTTTAATATGATTAAGGGTAGATTCTATAATTCAAAAGGATTCTAAGACTGGGGTTTTTTATGAATCGTTCATCAATAGCCCAATAATCGATGACAGCTGGGTCCAGACATCAACCTTTGCCAATTTCTTTCAGGATCTGGCCAGAAAATTACCCAACTGGAAGAAAATCTTATATTAGCATTCAACTTTCTTATTTTCCGACAGCCAGAGGGCGGATTTCTTATCCCCTTTACTTATGCAACTATTAGCGAGTCTTTTGTCAAGAACAAGACCTAAATTTCATCCATTTCACACTTATTCTTCACTTAATTGACATTCCAGTTAAATTACACAGCCACGTAAGCATCCCAGTTTTAAATTAATTATGTGTTTAAAATTACAGTATGAGATCCCCAAACCTATTCTCGGTCCTATATTTCTATTTTTTCTCCAAAGTCTCTAATCTTGTTGACTTATTTGGAAAGAAACAATATCATACAATGATCCTATTCCTTATAAAGAGGGACTTGAGGACGACAATAGTGGTACAAAATCAGTTATATTCTCGACTATGTACATGTTTTTGGAGAGAGGTTTCTATTTGATACCGTTACTGGCTTTTCAGAATTCGCATTAATCCTAAACAATTATTTCTATGTAAAATGAGTAATGAGTAGCAACAATCGGCATGAATTAATACGTCTTATCCATAAAATTTTCACAACAGGGCCTACATAAGAACGCGGGGAACATCTATAACCTTGTCAACCAAGCAATGAGGATGAAAACCATGTGGCTTTGTGGGTTCCAGCCGCACTATACGGCTGCCAGGGGTATAGGGGTATAGACACTTGCCCAGGCGGACCAGTCTAGAGAGCGAGGCTCGCGACAACCCCCATAACTCGGGACCACGTGGGTTAGAACATGTTTACTCCAGCAGAGCCGCTAATGTTTGCGCCTACTTAACATACGGCCGGCTTACCTCCACCAGAGCCTTAACTACATACCCGCCTCCATTTGTCACTCTGTCCTCTACCTGGAAATGGGTGAACTCAATGTTATTATATTGGGGAATTTAAAGGTGAAAATATTCTATTATGAATATGAGTATTATGTTTTTCCTTTGCATTTGTCATTTAGTCTATTAGGTAAAATACTTACTCCTTTGTAAAGGCGTGACAAATTAGATATGCATTTTTACGGTAGTGTGAACTAATGCAGTAATGTAAACCTAAGTCTTCAAAAAGACTGACTTCATTGTTAAAGGAACCACTGGAGCTAGCCCTGTTTTAAATTTTCAACCTAGTCCTTCCTGTACATAACTAGTTTATCATTCTGAGTGATGTTAAACTAGTATAATGTACCAGTTACCGGTGAACTCTTGTTTTGGCTTGTAACCGTTTTTATTCATTCGTGGAGTAAAATTAAATAAAAAAGTAAATTTCACTCATCTTTATATTAATATACAAGCATTTTTTCCGTAAGGGTTTTATCCTCCTTTTTTCTCAGCCTGTGTACAACGTAGCAAAAATATAAGAAGACCGATAAAATTCTATTTTTCTCTAGATATGCACAATCCCATTAAAATTTAAAATAGTCTTTTAGATAGGCATAAAATTGAATTCAAACTTTGAAAAACATTAACATTGGCCTTATGAGTTGTCATGGAGAAGATAGAATAACAAAACAGAACTGTACATTTGTCATCACATGTAGCTGTTAACAAATGCTATTTTTCGTTGAGTAAAGATAAAATGTAGAAACGTGTGAGAGTGAAAACTGGCCAAAAAATGTACGCAATTTTTTATATCATTAGAGATGTAACACCAAAACAATGTAAGGAATTCTTTAATGACACGAGTTAGTATTCATCAAGTAAAAAATCTATCAGAGTTAAGGACAAATTATTATCTTCAAACAATTTCAAGCCACATCTTTTTATTGGGGCATGGAGTGAAAATAAAGTATTTGATGAAATCAGGACTATTTAGAGAAAATTGAAGATATCATATTCAAATGCGTTTCATTTTAGATTTAGGGATAAAATCAAGTTTGTTCGCTTAAATAAGATAAACATTTGCTGATATAAAGGGAAGAAAAGTACATGAAGTTGAGTCTCTACCATACAGTGAACTAACTGACGTAAAACTGGCGTACAAATGGACATTACATTAAAATTGAGTTTTTCATTGGTGGAGAATGGGTAAATATTAAACATATTTTAATGATAATGATAGGAAGAGAGGAAGAGAGGGAAAAAAGTCCGAAGGGTAGGGAAGAAGGGAAAAAGTTCTGAATGGTAGGAAAGGAGGGAGGGGAGATGTCAAGAAGAGAATGAAGGAGGGAAAAGTGGAAAGAAGGTCGAAAGGAAGGAAGTAGAGATTGAGGGAAGGAATGAACTGAGGGAAGGAGGGAACTATGATAAGAGGTGTATGGGATAAACTTATTTTATGACTGAATCTTTACTGTTCTCTGAATAAATAATCAGCTCAGTTTTTTAAAAAAATGTGGAACCTTAAAAAAATACTAATTACTATCAACCATGCCTTAAATATGCGCTAGAGATGAGGTCAATGATTAGTCAAGATTGAATCTTTCTCTTTTGCTTTTGGTTCCCATTTAGTTATATTATGTGTTTACATGGAAAATGTGTACTATATGAAAATAATTTAAGACACGCAAATCTTTGGTGTATGTAAAGATCGTTTTCAAAATTAGCTTTACCTATTTCTCAATTTGAAAATTGGTCGAATTTTCGACCACTGGCAATCTCTAGTTTATATTAAACTACAATCATATACAGGTAACAGCAAACATTATCAAATTTATTGGAGTTAATACTTTATTCATAATCGGGTATGAGCACATCCGAATAGAAAATACTAATAACAACTTCATTTATGCTATAGGTCAAAACAAAGTTGAATAGATGGATCTAGATTCAAATACAATTTTAAAATCCAGTCTGATCCAGTCAGTTTAATCTTAAGGAAACAAGCTGAAAATGACAATTGTAGAATGGTATATGGTTTACTTAAACTTATATATATAAGATCTAGATTGTCTTTCAACGCATAATCATAATGTTTCCAACTCCTTCGGAAATGACTCAACCAGCCAGTAAAACGAACAGTTGAACACTTTAAGGCACAGCACCTAATCTGTTCATTCGACAAAGAACAAATGCATCAACCAACCAATGCCCATATCCTGTATCTAAAGCAAATATCAAAATGCCTGTTTTATATTCAGCGACACGCCTAAGCCCACTTGCTCACGTAAATCACTCCATTGAAGGGGCTTTAGGCGTGGCCGCCTAGATGTGCTTTGACCTTTCGCGCGGCGAACAAACTAGTTTGAGGCTTAATGTGACAAGGCGCCGGACAAAGCCTGTAACTTATCTCTTTCCGTGGGTTTGCATGGGTAATGGGTACGCGGGGCCACGTGTTGACCGCTAATCTAAATACTAACGGTCGCAACATAATGCGAATGAAATATCGGATCGTTTCCCCATAAGACCCAATGTTAAAACAATAAAATATCGATATTTCCTTTCAATATCGACAACCGAATGAAACAACCGAATGAAATATCTAATCGTTTTCCCATAAGACCGATTGTAAATCAATGATATATCGATATTTCTTTTCGATATCAACAACCGAGTGAAACAACCAAATGAAATATTGAATCGTTTCCCCATAAGACCCAATGTTAAAGCAATGAAATATCGATATTTCCATATAAAGCCTGTAACTTATCTCTTTCCATGGGATTGCATGGGTAATGGTTACACGGGGCCGCGTCTTGACCGTTAATCTAAATACGGATACAACGCGGTCACTGCATAGTTCGGGATGGTGCGTATACCTGTATCGACTGGCTTATTAAAATTGGAATAGCTGTTGAAAATTGTCAAAGAACACCTTAGGATAAAAAATGAATTGCTGTCTTTTTTCCATGTTGATATACAGCTCAAGTCTAAGATGGCTATCAAAATAAAGGGTTAAACGTGGCAATATTCAGAAACTTTCAATGATATTACAATATCATGGTTGTAAATTTCTTACTGGCCAAGTTTCAGTTGATAAGTGCTAGTGATGGTACTTTGTGATCTGTACGTGTTTTTCCTGGTAAGAATCTTCATTACAGTTCTGGGAGAGTAGCCCTGGGTGAGGAAGGACAACGAAAAATACGCTTAACCTCAGAAAAATCGCTATATGGGATTTTTCTGCGTTTTTCTGTCATATTTTACATGCTGAACAGCTGGCCACAAGTTGACCAGAGATTGGCCTTTGGAAGTCCCTCATTTCCAAGGTGGTGTACGAAATGTTGTCAAAACATTAAAGATTTAGGGAAGTAATACCATAGGTTAGTCTTATAAATGAAGCAGGTGCTGTTATAACTCTGTCGATAATTAACGCCTGGTAAGAACTTTACTTCGTCAGGGCAAAACTATGTTGCCGTCATCTTAAATACGCCATATTGGTTATAACTGTTTTCAAATGTAAACTTAGTGTTGTGCTACATCATTGCAAACGTAATATTTACGTTGATTCCAATGCCAAAATCCGTTTTTTAAAATCTTAATTCATTTTCAATACATACCCAAACAAATATTCTTCCTGATACAATCCTCATGGACGCCTCAAGCTTTGAATATTTTCCAGGATTGTTTCTCAAAGCCTGTAACTTATCTCTTTCCATGGGCTTGTATCTTAATGGGTAAGTCATCTGTTCGCTAATCTAGTCAAAGATACATGCAGTTCGCAGTACACGGCGTCATAAGATTGAGAGTCTTTTCATTACCCAAACAGTTGGTCATTTGCCTCTATCATTTAGGAAAGAAACTAGCTGTTCCGGCAGTTTTAAGCTTGCAATTGTAGAGAAATAAATATGTAATAGGCTGAATATGTAATAGGTTGTACTTATCCTAGGAAATAATTAAAACTAATTTATTATTTCTATACTCAACAACCTATGTAATTTTAGTTTAGCCGCCTTGAAAAAAATCTTTAAACTAATGTCTAAAACTATTCAATGAAGTTTAATTATTTCGTCTATTGTATTCATTGGAACCCGGACTGGACTATATAACTAATAAAATTATTATTTAATTTAATCACTGCTGTTTGTAAGAGACCGATTTGATGAGGCAATTTTTGTAATCTTTTATGTTAAGAGTAATAAAAGTGTGGGTCTTTTTGATGAAAATTCATTCCATTTAGATTGAACCCATTGCGGCTATTTTACATTTTAATTTGGCATTTGTTTTTAAGTCATCTGCACATAGATTAGGTCCTCTGATGCAGTTGCAAAAAGTCTATTATCTTTGAAATAATTTTAGTGATTGCAATTTACAGTGCATCCCTACGACGTTTGTTAGTCTGAATTTTTCATGTTTTTAATATTATACATTTTAATTCATATAATTCCGCTTTTATTTTATATCTATATCGGTGGTCCGTCCCAGTTATTTCCAAATAATCTTATGATTGAAATTATAACACAAAATTCAATAAATATTTTACATAAATTGGTCACTTATAAAAAAATACACTGCTTTCCTTAAATTCATTTAACTGTGTTTCTTATTTAATCTGACGCGTTCATAAACCAATGGAGGTAAAAATTAGATAAACATTTATAGTTCTGATTCTACGATAAATACGCTAGCCATCAGTTTTAAGGATAATTTTCATCCTATAGTTCTAGACAGCCTTACTGGCGGGTGGCAAAAATTGTAATCTTCCAGTGTCTGCTAAAAACCACATGTTTTGGTCGAACTGTCAAAACTTTGTTTAGATTTCGTTTCATTTAAACTACAAAAGTATGTGCTGCAATATTTCACCGAGGGTTATCTTACGAAATAAAAATGTCTGCTAAGTATTTGTGCAAAGTATCGACTGGTCTTTTTGTTTTGGCAACGTTTAAGAACGTATTCCATATGATTCCAAAAATAAAGGAGATTTGACAATATTTTCTGTAGGTTAAAAAGCAATCTTAGTCTAGTTTCGTGTTTTTATTCTTCTTATTACTAAATATTGACTTCAACTTTGATTGTAAAGAAGTTGGAGTAATAAACTAACTTTAATCCATTTTTGTTGTTATGCCCATCCAACAAAGTTTTTTGTTCTGTCGCATCGCCCTGTCTTTGTCGAGGGGCGTATATTTCGTATATTTCGTTCTTCAATCTATAATTTCTGAATAACTCGTATGTTATTAACTATTATAATTATATCCTATAAATATAACTTAAACAAAAAAGAAAACATCAAACTCATCTATTGATACATCTACTATCTTCAGGCTCCCAAACTAAAGTGAAATTAATGGTTCATCGTAAAAATAATGTTAATACCATTATTACCTCCTTGCTTTAGACTGGCGGTATGCTGAAATACTCTATGGAATCTTTTTTCGTTGTATTTCATAAATTGTGTTGACCTTCCATGCATTTAACATTAATTGCACGTGCGGTTGCAGCAAAATATTTTCTTATCTAAAGTACCTTTACATAAACAAATGACCATGTGATTTATTACCTAGACATTGCAGATATTAAACACTAATTACGACAACAGCGCACTCACTAACCCTCCAGTAAGGCTGTCCAGAACTATAGGATAAAATTACATATTTTGCTGAGTATAGAAGTAATGAAATAGTTTTAATTATTTCCTACGATAAGTAAAAACAAAATAAAAATCTAAAGTTTCTATTTTCCTTATGTTTGTGCTGTCTTTTTTTGCGTTTAAAAAGGAAAACATTTGCAGAATGCGTATAACAGAACTTGTTATTATCTCAGGAGCCAGGCAAGGTACAAATATTATTACAGACCCAGGTCTAACTGAAAAGAACAACAGAAGTTCTCTCCACTCAGCTAAAGAATAATACAGGTAACACTTAACTATTTCTTTATAAATAACGCCCTCAATTAAAATGATAGCAAGATAATAAATACATCCCGTTCCTTCTTGATGTCAAAAATAAATAAAACTAATAATAACTATTTGAACGTAAATATACCTGTGTTTGAATATTATGCTGTGGCTGCTTAAACTTACAGCTTATTTAATTTGTTTACAATAAAGAGAATCATACAATATTTACACATGAAAATTTAAGTTTGATTTGTTAAGTAACATTGCGCTTTAATATTTGAGTAAAAAATGGCAGGTCAATGAATCGTACTCGCTAAATCATACGTAGATGATTGGTGTACACGTTTGTTTAGAAAATTGGATTTTGCATTCTTTTCATATTTTTACAATGTTTTACAGACTTGCATTACGTACAGATTACAAGTATTAAGCTGTAGAAACTTAAAATCACTGTAAAATACAAATTTTACAACTCTGATATTTTAGTTTTTGTTAGGTTAATTATTTTTAAACCTTTTCTTAGAACGTTGAAATAATATGTTCGTCAAGTTTCATGGCTCAGACCCTTGCAGTATAAAAAAAACGTTTAGAAATTATATTTATATCATATGTGACATTATTTCTTTTTAAAATAATACCCTATTCATTTACAGTTATAAACTTAACAAAGGTACAATCAAGGTTTTTTATAACATAGCTTCACGATTCACCCGTAAAAATGAATAATTTATCAATTTCTTGAGCGTTTGTCTCCTTCAGCTTGTATTTCATACCGTAACAACCTGAACTTATGTTTATTCCAAGAGTAATAGGAATTAGAATGCAAAAGGAAATTGAAATTTTAAACTAAATCGCAACCCATAAATATCGATTGTCTATTAATTTATACCATATTACTGTGAACCGAAAAAGTATTCAGGGAGATTCTAAATCAATGTTAATTAAATATAGCAATATTTTTCTTACAAGGTAGATGTGGCTTCCATCTCAAGAAAGCTTATATTTTGAAACGATTCTCAACATTTTGGATTTTTCTGTGCCTTTTAGTTTTGACCAAACATTACGAATTCCAAAGTAACCCAATAGGAAGGTTTTACCTCAGCTCTCATTTGACTGTAGGCGTCTGTTATATAGCTATTTGACTTTTTCTCCTACCATTATCATCATGACCATCCTGCAGGTCCTGCAGACGGAAAGTGAAGACGAACCTGGAGTTATCCTGGGCCAGGACCCGCAGGTCCGGACTTCGCGACATGGACACACACACAGACACACGCACTCCTCCCCGTACCACGCTCACACACACACTGACAGCCTGATACTAAGACTGACACTGTCCGATGTGCCGAGCCCACCACACACGTACACGCACACTGACACTGATATTGTTCCTCCCTGTGGCACGTTCACGCA